>CM059317.1:12568736-12902192 GCA_030340685.1 Protosalanx chinensis | reverse complement strand
TGTTCGGTTCATAGACTATGAATACTCCAGTTACAACTACCAGGCCTTCGACATCGGGAACCACTTTAATGAGTTTGCAGGTGAGCAAAAGCACCCTCTGTGAATACGGACGTGTACCTATGTGTGTGTGTGTGCATGCGCTGACCTGCGTGTGTGTGTGTGCATGCGCTGACCTGCGTGTGTGTGTGTGCATGCGCTGACCTGCGTGTGTGTGTGTGTTTTCAGGTATGAGTGAGCTGGACTACGGGCTGTACCCCAGCCGGGAGATGCAGTTGGAGTGGCTCAGAGTGTATCTGCAAGCCTACAAGCAGTTTGCCAAGAAAGGAGAAGAGGTCAGCCAGCGAGACCTGGAGACTCTGTACGTCCAGGTCAACAAGTTTGCTTTGGTGAGGAACACCTGTCACACACACATACACACAAACACCACACCATAAACTAACAAAGTGGTCATCAAGTTTGCTTTGGTGAGGAACACCTGTGTCTCACACACACAAACACACACATACACACAAACACCACACCATAAACTAACAAAGTGGTCAACAAGTTTGCTTTGGTAAGGAACACCTGTGTCTCTCACACACACACACACACACACACACACATACACACAAACACCACACCACACCATAAACTAACAAAGTGGTCAACAAGTTTGCTTTGGTGAGGAACACCTGTCTCACACGCACACACACCCACACCACACCATAAACCAACAAAGTGGTCCTTCGAGTTGCGTTTGAACCTGTGTTTGTGTGTTTGTCTGACCCCTGCTACCTCTCCATGCAGGCCTCTCACTTCTTTTGGGGTTTTTGGGCGCTCATCCAGGCAAAGTACTCCTCCATCGATTTCGACTTCCTGGGGTAAGATCGTCTTTGTGTGCCCTGCCTCACATGGATAGGGGAAATTGATCTGTTAGCTTAGGCTGAATAGGCCACGAAAGACTGAAATCCAAGCATCTCCTCTCTTTCTCACCTTTCCCCCCTCTCCCAACCCATTCTCATTCTCTCTCGCGCTCTCTCTCTCTCTCTCTCTCTCACACCTGTCTTTATCTGCCCCTCTGTGTCAGTCCTGACAGGAGGAAGTGGTGCCACCACCAGAGACAGCTAGTCAGTTTGCAGTTGAACATGCAGTCAGTGTGTCTGTCTGTATACATAGGCCTTTCGCTCCAGTCTGAACCGTGCTGGGCGTGTCTCTTTTTCCTGCCGTCTTTCGCTCCATTCAGCCTGTCCTCCCTCTCTCCTCCAGCTACGCCGTGCTGCGTTTCAACCAGTACTTCAAGACCAAGCCGGCGGCGATGGCCCTGCAGATCCCAGAGTGAGAGGAGGAGCAGAGAGAGAAAGAGTGAGAGGAGAAGGAGAGAGGGGCTTCCCTCTCCATGGGCACTCTGACTAGGGGAGCCGATGCACTTTCAGCAGAGCATTGGGGGGGGGGGGGGGGGGGGAGGAGGGGTGGGGGGAGGAGGGGTGGGGGAGGAGGGGTGGGGGGGAGGTGGGTGGTTGGGGTGGGTATGTTGGGGGGTGGAGGTCAGGGGGTATGGGGGGTCGGGTCTGGTTGGACCACCACAAGTTAGCCAAACCCGGTCTCCCCCCTGAAAACACGAGCGCCGCATCGACTTTGTCATTCCTCCTCCGGCTCTCGCTCCACCTCAGTCCCCAGAACTCCAGCTTCACGGTTTCATCAACGCCATGAGTGCTTGTGTGTGTGTGTGTGTGTGTTCATTTCTATTTATTTATATTTGGAAACGAAGTGATCGACCCAGTCACGTGCATTAATTAGGCAGCTGAACTGCCACCTTAGTTTCTCGGAACTTGTTTCCATGGCGCTCTTGGGAGACGGTCATCCATTCCGCAAAACCGTGCTGCAGAGCAGCGATAGGCCTGTGTGGATGTCAGTCCTCTTACCCCTGACCAATCAGCCGTGGTAGATTCCCATGCATAGTGGGACCTGTTAAAGACTAGCCTAGGCCATTTCCATCTAGTCTGAATATGCACTTAAGAGCCAGACAGGAAGGGGTGTACTAGGGACAGCATGTGCTCAGTAAGAGCACTAAGAAAGGCTGTAGATGAGGGAGGTGTTCGGCATGGCCGCTGTGTTGAAAGCACGGGGCGTTGCTCTTGCACAGCACCGGCTGGCCCCCCGTCATATCCATCTTCGGCAGCTTTCTACCATTTTAGCTTTTATGGTTATGGCGATGCACTCTGGTAAACTTTCCACTTTGTGCACAGACCACTTGGAAAATCACGCCCTCAGCTGCCCAAGCCTCCTCTGTCCATGTGCCCCCTTCCTCCCCCCCTCCTGGTCATTGTTAGCTCTCCCTGGCTCCTCCTCCCTCCGTCTACACCTCTCCTCCCTCGTCACCACCACTTTCACATTCATCTCTCTTGGTAGGGTCTGTCCCCCCCCCCAGTCCTGATTTTTCCACCTTGCTTCAGTTTACCAAAGATGGAGTCTGACTCTTACGTAAACAGGCATTGTGTAATCCGTGTGTGTCCAGGTCAGAGTCAGTCAAGCCTTCAAAGTGGCAGGAATGTGTGATCCCAGTGTTGCTGTTCATGCTGCGGATGAACTGATCGAGCTCCTGGAGGTTTCGCCAGTGATGAGTTACGAGAGCCTGCGGTTCCCCTCTGGTGTGCCTCTGCACCCACGTTCTCCCTGGTCCAGACACATACTGCTGAAAGGAAAAATGGCCCCCCTAAAGTCATCTCGTTTAACCAGTCCCTCCCTCCCTGAGCGGATACTGTCGTTTCCCCTGACGCCCTTCAGGGGGACACAGTGAGCCATGACCTCTGTCTCCTCCTCTGGATGTCTTCTGTTACTGTCAGGGTGAATAATTCACCAGGGCCTGGTCACAGGAGGGCCTATCAATCATTGAGCCCAGCAGGACCACAGAGCCTCACAAAGGAGATGCATCCGTTAGTCTGCCCACCTAGAGGCGACACCGATGTCACTCCTGATGTACTGTCAATGGGCTGTACTGTTCTAAAGGAGGTGTGGACCTCCTGGTCCAACTGGCTCCCTCTCCTCATTTTGTCACTGCTGTCATGTGAGACCGGCCAGGTGAGAGTGAGGTTCCGGTTCTCGGGACGTTACCTCTGTCGTGGTTCCTCTGTGGAGGTCAAGGAGAACTCTCCAACCTCAAACTGGTGCTTTTCACCTCCAGACTGCAAGGGGAGAAGTTCAGTGTTTAGGATGATACGAGCGTCAGGGTTCACCAAGAGAACAGGTCATTAAGAGGCACGGTTAGCTGATTGATTAGGCTGTTCATATCTGCTCTTTTTCAGAAAGCTACATCTTTGAGAAGGATGTTTGCCAGAGTGATGATTAACACTCGGGAGCTTTATGGTTGAAATCTTCCGGACTGACATTTCCCTTGTCCCAGACAAATGTCCAACAGACAGATTGTGACCAAATTAATGTTCTTGCTGAAAGAACCCTAAATCAGATCCATTCATGACAGTGGGTTGTGGTTCAGGGGAGGTAATCTCACCTGGAGCCAGAGCACAGCCAGTGTTTCCTGACCTGAGCTGTGAACAGGGACCCATCAGGCTGCCATTATTGAAAGCATTACAGACAAACACTCCATAAAAGTTCCAATTTGGTTCAATTAAGTCAAAAAAGTACCTTTTTAAACCCAACTTGTCGAAAGTGTGTGCATTTGTGTGTGTGTGTGTGTGTGGGGGGGGGGGGGGACTGTTGTAATCATCTTTTCTTTTTCTTTTTGGATGAGTCCTGTGAAAATCCGATTCTGTGCTGGCTATGAAAGGCTTTAATCCTGATGTTGGTATTTTTTTCGAGAGTAGAGATGTTTTAAGCAGTTCTGAAGAAAAAAAAGGATATTTATTGAGTGAATCTGTCACAGTTTCTCTCCCATTTTCTGTGTTGTTGATTTCCTTTTTCTATAAACATACCAAAATGGTTAGCTTAATAAGGCTTGCATTGCAGTTCATTTGAGATTAACTTTTTGGCGTTTGCGAATGTACTAAACTGACTTAACTTGAAAACGCACTGTACAAATAACTTGATTTTCTTCTTTCTACGTCTCTTTACTTTTTGTACAATGCTTTTTGTTCATTTTTTTTCTTGAACGGTTCAGATTTTCTTTAAGAAAAGTGTTTCCTATCTACTGTAAAGGAGGGTGTAGCATTTCAAGGTGTGTTAGCTGGTTAATAGATGTTTTAGGAGTCATGCGTTCCAGAAGGGAGAACTACAGCGTTGAGAAAGTTGTAAATACTGTAAGAAAAACTGTGAATTCTGACTGTACAGTGATTGTTCTAACTTCTTTGGGCTTGGACAGGAGAGTAATTTATGATTTGTCCGTAGATATTTCAAATAAATAAATCCTCTGAATAAAAGGATGTGCAGTGTGTGCATAACTTAGCAAACATTATATGGTGTTGGCTGGCATGCAGGCTTGTACTTCAACATGCTTTTAGAGCTTAAGATATGTTAAAGGATAATTCAAATTAGCAAGGATTTAACGTTTTTAACCAAATCCAGTCTGAATAATACATAACAAATATCCCTCTTCACTCCTGAAACCTTTCAAACAGAATCTCAATAAATGTATTCAAAATAACTGGTTACCCAGACCATGGTGTTTGATCCTAGCACAGTAGAACATACCGGACAAACGTCCACATCCTTTCACACGTCAGGGTCTGAGCCAGCACACCTCCAGCCTGTGTGTCTGCTTGCTGCCCTGGGTCACTGGCCCTGACAGAAGGATGAACTGAAGGGGAAGTCCACAGCTGAGGATATCCTCCTCTCCAAACAACATGCAGACATCCTCACACACACACTCACACACAAACACGCTGCATCCAACATCCTGTGGATTAAGACATCTATTCAGAACTTTTTAGGGCCAGTTTAACTGGTTCATTGCGACTATTTCAGAACTAGATGTTCGGTTTAAGACTGAGAAAGTAACATTAATTTTCTAATAGGTTGACCTGAAGTTGGAGGTTTTTCGGAAGTGAAGTCCTAAACGGTTTGCAAGACAGCTAACCATAAATGGAACTGAAGCAGAAAGTTACCTTGGTAACCTCCACTGGGAGCCCTGAGGTGCAGAAAAAGACTAATTACTGAGCTACCAGAGAGAAAGGCTCACGCCAATGTTATTTACACATATACACACACAAACACACACTTAAAATAACTCAGAACAATTAATACAACCAATTTATTATTTTAATTTTCAAAAACAAACCACAAAAACTTGGAAAACATACAGAAAATGTACACCTTTAAATTACACAGGCTCTTATAAACAAAATAAAGTCTATCTATATTTACATCAGCAGGGGGTGACAAACATGTGGCAGGTCACCCTAGGGAGGATCAAGCAGAATACGTTCATCAACATTTCCTCTGATATACAGGCTCTGTCTGTTTCAGCACACAAACCCCAGCCCTGTCTCTACAGAATAGCAGCTGCCTTCCACAAGATTGCAAGAACTGCCCTAAGGACAGTTTTATTTGTTCCTAAAAAACGTTCTAGTAAGGATTTTGGAGAAGTATAGCTGATCTCAGATCGGTGCCGAAGGGGGGAATATTTGCCTGGGGCATTACAGCCATAGATATACTGTAATACAGTATGATTAGAGCAGTAAAAAAATAAAATAAAAATATCCTACGTTGCCATAGTGATCATGCCCTAGCGGTGACCTCTGACCCCCAGACAGGTAGGGAGGTCATCAGGGCTCTGCCTCAATCATCTAAACTGGCCTCCTCACTGTTTCCTCCCCTCTGTATGAACTGATGAGAAAGTGTGACATGGAGCAGCAGCGTGACTGCCACTTATACACACACACACACACACACACACACACTGTTCTGTCAGATCCCAGAGACAGGATGATGAGGAAGAAACGCACTTCAGACTGATCCAGACCCAGCTAAACATTCACAGAGAAACAGCCACACTCCGAACAGAGGCTTTGGGGGAATATGGATACATACATCTAACACAAGCTTAAACAAACACACAAAATGAACACTCACTCAGGTATACACAGGCAAGTATGACATGTACATCGTATACCTGCAATTCAAATGAAATGGGATTGATAGACACACACACGTACATACAGCATGCTAGAATAAGGGTGTGGGGGGCAAGAAGAATCTAGAAAATTCCCGTCACTTCGCAATAGATCTGAACCACAGATGTCATCTGTATCTAGGGTGGAGAAACGTTCCTGTCCAAGTAAGAGGAATCGGAGGCAAACCGTTATGAGGCCGGGATCATTTGCATGGTCGGGGCTACGGTCCTACCTGTTTCTGCGAACTGGTGTGATGAGACATTGCGTTCAATCTATGCAAATATAGAAACAGGCTGGGTGAGAGAGAGGCCTCCCTCTAGACAGGACTGGGTGTGCTTCAAAGATACTCTGCTCTGATGGAGGATTCACTTTAAGTGCATTTTGACAGATTGAGAGTGCTTCAAACGGGGGTGAGTTCTACCTGTAGTCCAGCACTTACAAAATACCATATTAACTATGAGATGTGAACAATGAACCTTTCAGCATTTTAATGAATCAAAATCACGTTCGTGGCAAATGTGTTGATTTGACGTCCGTACTCCTCGATATCGTTCAATATTTTGTGAAGCTTTCCTCCGTTGAAACACACTCCATAAAACAAAACAAGCGCTTCTTCGCACAAGGTCATGCTAAGAGGGGCTAAATGTGATTAAATATACACACGTGCCAAATTACTTCTGAACTTTAACGCGAAGAGATGTTCTTCTGGACTAAGGGAAATACAGTGTACTGACAACGACAGTGCATTTTTAGATGCTGTACCCATCTTGTACAGCAGAGGGCAGCACATTCCAACAGACCTCTGATCTAGCACCAATTCTGTGGCTAATTCTCTTCATTTCGATGTGCTTGACTCCTAAAATAAAGTTGATTTCCTTTTCCCTAGTTGTGTATGGCCTGTACGGCCTATCTTCACATGCCCTTCTATTAGGGAGTACAGCAGGGTCTCCCAATGAAAGACGAGGAAATGAGATATCTGCTTGATAAAATATCTGCGATTACAGCATGCTTTAGCAGAAATTCATCACACCTTGAAAGTAAGCCGGTGTGTGTGTTTATACTTTTGTGTGTGGTGAAGACAGACCGGGCGATTGTCAGGTGAATGTAGGCTCGTCTAAAATTAGAGATTTGACATGTCCTCAGTCTTACAAACCATTGCAAGCCCGCACATGGGGCATGGGATAAGATATGATGACTGTTCATCTCATAATACACTCTACTACCTCCAATTCAGTCAATTCAGTAATCAATATATGCCCACAGTCTTTCTCTCTCTCTCCATATCTATATTTCTCTCTCTCTTTTTCTCTTTTTTCTCTCTCTCTCTCTCTCTCTATACACTTCCCTACTCTCAACCACTCCTTCCTCTCCCCATCTCATTTCTGTCTCCTACCCTTCTTCTTCAATCCGTCAATAGCACCAGCTCTCCCTCACTCCTCTCTCCTCCATCGCTCTCCTCTCCTTCGCTGTATGGCGGTCTCTCCCGGTCTCTCTCTCTGGGTAGAGGAGTGGGCGTGGCCTGTCCCTCCAGGCTACGAGGGGGCGGGACTTGAGGCAGGTAATGCTCGAGCAATGCGGGATGAAATGGCACAGTCGTCATTGATCCTGACCCGCCGCTTGGATATTGGCTGTCACCGGGGGCATAGTGCATCTGCTGTGGCTCTGATTGGCTGAAAGACAGGAAACAGACATTCAAAACCTTACTTGTCCTCCTCCCTAGATGTGAGTGATCTCTACTGTAGATTATTTTAAGCCCTTATAACACAATGAAACCTCTCCACTGGTAGAGTGTATAACAATGTCCTGAGGAAAGCAGAAGAGAGTTTGTATACACAGATAAAAACAAGATAAAATAAGATAATCCTTAATTAAAGATAAAGGCTGGGGTAGAATATAAACATCGCTGTTAAAGCTGCAGAGAAAGACAGTTCAACAGTATGGGATTTCGACCACCTGTCACAGGTGACAATAGAGAAGAGTGCTATTCTATCTCAAGGAGAAGTTGGCAACCGTGAAAACAGTATTCCCCTTCTAGTTGGTGTATCACTATACAGAAAACATCTAGAATGGCATTGGTATTTAAAAAGAATCCTCTCTTGTGAGTAAAAGCACAACGCTTCAGATATAGAACCAAGTGGGTATGTGCGGTGGTGTGTGTTTTACCTGTGCGTGTACGCTCCTCTCTGCTCCTGTCTCCTGCTCTTCATCATGGCCTTGTACTCGCCCACGCGGAGTCTCCGCCCCTCCACGATGCAGGTGCGTTTGGGGCGGGGCTTGTACTTGTAGTCCGGGTAACGCTCCAGGTGCTGCCGGCTCAGACGGGCCTGCTCCTCGTAGTAAGGCTGCTTCTCCTGGTTGGACATGGATTTCCACCTGGAGCCTGGTGAGAGGAGGAGGAAGAGGAGGATGAGGAGGAGGAGGAGAGGGGGAAGAAGCAAGATTCCTTTCATCTGTGTTTTTCACTCATTTATCAGTGGGAGAATCACTCCATTGGGGAATCAGTCAATCAAGTAATGATACTATTTTGGACATAAGTTTGAATGGTTTGTGTCCCAGGTTCGGGAGAAATGTCCATGGAACTGTGGGTGGATGGAGAGAAGAAGGGGGAGACGGCTCAAGAGGAGGGGCCAAAAGGGGGAGGGATTCCCACCCTTTCACAATGGAATGGAATGTGAAGTGTTTGATGAAAGGAAGGGGGTGAGGGATTTGTGTGTGTATGGGGCTGTGTGTGTATGGGTGTGTGTGTTTGGGGCTGTGTGTGTATGCGTGTGTGTGTGTTTATGGGTACGTGTGGGGCTCATGTCGCACGGGGAAGCAGGTGGCAGATCATGGCCTTGCATACCCCACTGAGCCAACACTACAGCAGGTGAACCACCCGGAATAGAGACACACACAAAGTATAGGAACACACACAGAGACAAACACATACACACACACACACACACACATACACACACACACACACACACACACACACAGCAGACTCACCCAGAATCTTGCTGATGGAAGAGTTGTGCATGTCAGGGAAAGCCTGGAGGATTCTCCTGCGTTCGTCCTTGGCCCACACCATGAAGGCGTTCATGGGCCTCTTGATGTGGCCTGAGGAGGGGGGCCCGCGGGCCTCCGCAAAAACCCCAACTCCGGGGGCCGACAGGGGACCTGGAGGATGAGAGCATCCGTCACCGAGACGAGCCACGATGAGAGACCGTGTCGCACACAGAGGGGGGGAGGGGGGGCTGTTGTTGTGAATCAGGCAGTGGCTCACCCTCAGAGTCGCTGCTCAGATGGTCCTCGTTGGAGCGGAGGGTCTGGCTGTCCTCTCTGTGCGCTGTGTGCGGTAGCCTCATGCTGTGAGAAGCATCCTTATAGTCCTGTAAACGACCGTTAAAAGGAGACTCAAACACGTACGGCGCAGTAAAAGCCCATCTAAGGAGAACTTTTAACACCGCGCGCGCGTGTTTCTCTGTGTGGGTGGGTGTGTGGGTGGGTGTGTGGGGGTGTGTGGGTGTGTGTGTGTGTGTGTGTTGGCGCGCGTGTGTGGGTTTAACAGGACTATTCATGGTATAGAAGGGAGATGCCACTCATATCAGCTGCTGTTTGAAAGCAGGGCTGTAAATGCAAAGAAAGGAAAGAATAGAGAGATGAGAACGAAAGAATGGTGTTAATGATCCTGAGGCGGAGAGGACGGAGAGGGAGGGGCGGAGAGGTGAGCGGAGGACGAGAGAGAGAAGGGGATGAGGGAAAGGGATGAGGCCTCAGAATGAGCAAACGACCCACTGCCTATTTGGATGACTAGAGTCTGATCTCCCTAGACACAGGTGAGGATGGATGACAAGAGAAGGACCGAGTCCCCGAGAGGAGAAGTCGATCGCTGGACAAAAGAGAAATAGGGCAGGTGACACATTACAATGGTACTGCGAAACCTTTGTGGAATTGTGAGCAGCAGCTGTTGGTCTAGGACATGGCTGAGACATTCTTTTGTGTGTGCGTGTGCGCGCGCATGTGCAAGTATGTGTGTGTGTCTGTGCGTGTGTGTGTTCAAGGACAGGCCTGAGACATTCTGTAGAGTCTAGTATGGAACTACCACAGTGAAATCATGACTCCCTGAAACTATAAACCTGACCCTGACCCCAGCCCAGACCGAGTCTGTCAAGCTAAGGGTGTGTATGTGTGAGTGCGTGTGAGGGGGGATGTTGAGAGAGAGAGAAAGAGAGTCAGAGAGAGTTATTAATTCAGACTGATGTCACTGTTTCGTGGTGTTTTCCATAGAATATATAGAAGCGTATAGATTGCGTTTGTTTCGATGTACTCCTACACTATTCAGCAATGGGATCACGTCATGTCATGCTAAGAAAGCCCACAGCCGGGAACTGAGAGGCAGAGGACACAACACCTCAGTACTGGTCGACCTTCTTGTTAGTTTGGGTGTGACGGTTAAACTCTTACCATCCTGACAGAGCTATCCCTCTCTCTCTCTCTCTCCCTCTCTCTGTCTCGCTCCCGCTCCCTCCCCGCTGGATCGTGGCTCCTTAGTAGCTGCTGCGCATCATGGATAGCCTGGGTCACTACGTCCCCCTCTCCTAGAAAACCTGGGGGTGGGAGGAAGAGTTTTGGGTTTAGAACTAGCAACGACCTTTCACACACAGAAACAAAACAGTGTGTGCATATCTACATAGAGAGATGGGGGTCGATGAGGGTGGAAGTACGGACCTAGGTTGAGGGCAGGTCGTTGGGGGCTGTGAGACAATTCTCTCTGGATGTCCCTGGATCTGTACCCCCCCTGCAAAGCCAGAGAGCCCAGATCAAAGCTCTGTGGGCTGGGAGTCTTCCCCATCTCTAGACCCTTATGCTTGGAGGTCAGGTTCAGAGGCTGGCTGGTCTCCTGGGAAGATCACACGCACACACAGAGGCAATAATTAAATAGTTGTGAGACTTCGCTTTCCATTAACGAAAATAACGTCGACAAAAATACCCCCCGCTCTGGCGAACCAGGGTGCGTGTACATGGTGTCAGTCGCACTCTCACACATCTGGGAGAGTGTAAATGAACGGTTTGTAAGGGATATGCATGACCGATTTAAGATGACAGGATATTTCTGTCCCACTCTTTGCCTTTCTTTGTCTGCCTCTTCTTTGGCTTCTGTTGAATCATCCCGCGCCGAAAGACGCCTTTTTACTAACCTGAGAATCGGCCACGCATGACTACACAGCACGCACGCGCGAACGCCATTGTAATGGCTGGGTGTGGTGAACAGTATAATCAAAGTTGCTCACTGTCCCAGATAGCAGAAATACTCATTGTCAGCTAGTTGGAAAGGGATTCCCTTAAGCCCTAGTCTGTTCCTCTCTTTAGAATGGCTCGCTAGTCAGACTCTCAGTACATACAGCTCGACTTAACTCCCACTCTCCACAAACAGGGTTTGGTAAAAGGACTTAAACTCTAACATCCTCTGCTTTAAGTATCCGTTCCTCAGAGAGAAGTGGTCGTGAGGATATATGGTTTACGAGTTTGTGACGGAAAGACCGTCCAGTACTATACCTGTCGGAAGGAACCACTGGTCCTCTTTGCGGGGGCGGGGTGAGGATTGGGCAGCATCTGCATGGGGTAGTCCACTCCTACAACAGGAGGTGAACTGGAGTTAGTGTTTGGAACAGATCCTGAACCAGAAACAGCCAATAGTCCACCGCCGCTAGCATTGAACAAGCTATTCAGTGGTAATTTGCTGTTATGTATTGAAGCTAGGACAGGATCTGGACAAAGTCCTCTGCCTCAGACCAATGTTCCTTCTCTTCTCTGTTTGACCCCCAGTGACCTCACCTCCTGAGAGAGGGTCGCTGACAGACATCGGTCCTGGGTTCTTTTCACTGGAACCCCAGCAGCAATTCTCTACCATTGTGCAGCCTTGTATTCACAGTGTTGAGGGCGTGGCAGACCCATGCCTAACCTTGTGTTCTTTTACCATTTATGTCCTAGAGCCTGCAAGGCCGATCTTGTCAGGCAGTTTGAAGAGCATGAGGAGAGCTTTTCTCAATATGGTTTTGTTGGCGTGTGGATGTGTGGGCTTGTGAGGGAGAGAGCGGGATCGGTACATAGGAGGTTATCCTTTTGTCAATGTGTACCTTTCTGTTCCAGTCTCAGTCTCTTTCACCAAAAGTAGACCTTGAACAGATCAAGGCCAGCACGCGAACCTGCTCTAAAACGTATAATAGTCAAGAATCACCCACTCCTACTCTAGAGCCTTGACGACTGGGCTGAGGCGTAGGAGGCTGATAGCAAGGCAGTCTGAGAACAGCCTCACCTGGCTTGCAGGGGATTGGCTGCAGGGGTAGGGTCATATGAGGGTCGGCGGAGACGGAGTTGTGGTGGAAGGCTGGGATCATCACGTAGGGCATGTTCACCTGCTGAGGCCAGGGAAGAAAGTCACTCACACCTTGGACCCACATTGTCCACACGGCACACTGTGCTGTCCGTACTGGGGGTGGGGGGGGGGGGGGGGGGGGTGCAGACAGGTTGGAAGGTGCTAGCGTGCAGTGCACAGTAGCGGAGCCTTGCTCACCTGGATCTGCTGCTGGAGCAGGTTGATTTTGTGCTGCTGTTGGATCAGCTGCTGCTGCTGTTTGGCAATCTGCAAGAGAAACACACACACACACACCTTAAAACTCATGAGCATGCGCATACATGACAAGACACAGCGACAGAGAGAGAAAGAAAGAGAGAGACAGAGACAGACAGATAGAGAGACAGAGACAGAGGCAGAAAGCGAGAGAGACGGACAGAGGGAGACAGAAAGAGAGAGAGAGAGAGATACAGAGACAGACAGAGCAACAGAGAGAGAGACATAAACAGAGAGACAGAGCGACAGAGACAGACAGACAGAGCAACAGAGACAGACAGACAGAGCAACAGAGAGAGAGACAGAGCGACAGAGAGAGACAGAGCGACAGACAGAGCAACAGAGAGAGAGACAGAGACAGAGAGACAGAGCGACAGAGAGAGCCCTCCAGTACCTGCTCCTGCTGCTGGCGGGCCAGCTCCATCTGCTGCTGCTGTTTCTCCAGGAGCAGAGCAGCCATGTTCCTCTGCTCGGAGTGAGCCCCCAGCAGCTGCTCTCTCAGGCCGCTCAGCTGGTTTATCATCAGCAGGAGCTGCAGCTCTTTCTCAGCCAGCGACTCTGGAGTTCCTGACACGCACGTGCAGAAACACACAGGAGAAATGTACCACTGTAAGAACATTCCAGACCGTGAAAACAGCAGACAGCAGGCAGGCATGATGGGAAGGTGTGAGGGGAGTTTACCTTTTAGTTGTCCCCCACCCAGAGAGCTTTTGTCCAGAAGTTTCTCCCTCCACTCTGCACTCAGCAGCTTCTCAATGGTCGGCATGACTGTCAACAGTAAACAGGAAGTAAGTACCTTAGGGTCTGAATGTGTGTGTGTGTGTGTGTGTGTCTGAGTGAGTGAGTGTTCACACCCTCGCTGACAACAGGGTGACCCACTGGTCGGGTGTAGCCCCTGCTGCCTGTCTTGCCTCTGAGTGGGCTCTGTCGAGAGGGTTGGTCCTTCCCTGGGGAGTCCTCCTATCAGGACACAGGAAGGGGGGGAAAGCGGACCTTAACACCCTGCTACTCGGACAGAACAAACTTCTGCTCACCTTGAAAGTATGAAACGGGCAGGAAATGGCGGAAATTGGACTTACTGAGGGTGAACATGAGAGGGGGGGGGTCAGCTGACGAGCGACCGGCTGATGTCCTGACCAATCGGACACGGGGGAGGCCTTTTGGGGCTCCGTCCGGGTGACAGCTCCGCCCACTTCCCCAGACTCCTCCTCCTCGAGCTTTACGCCGATGCCCACCATGCTAACATCACCGTTTGCATGGAGATGCAGCGCTGGGGGGCTGGGCTCAACCATTCTAGGAAAGGGGGGTGGGGGTGGGAGGGGTTACAGGTTAATATTGATTGATTAACTGATCAGGCTCAATGCAGGGATTAGATAAGTAAACAAGTGTTCTAGAGTTTTCATAAATCCACACACTCAGGTCAGCAATCAGTTTTATCTGCCTGTTGCCGTAGTCGTTTGATAAGCCTCTCTGGGTTTCTGTTTGCGTATGTGCGTTGTTGTGTATACGTGTGTGTGTGACTACTACTTTGCATAGCAAATGATAACAGTGAGGAACCAACAACGCCACTGACACGCACACGCACACCTGTGACTGAGTGGGTGACAGTGCGAGGGAGACACACAGAGAACCAGAGAACTAAGGGGCCAGCGACAGAACGCTGCAAAGCCAGAGAGAGACGCCAGGTCGAGGGAGCGCGGCAGAACCGGCAAACCCTCCTTCCGCTGGGTCTGTTCCCACCTCGACTGCAGGTGGAAAGAACAACAACGACAGATAGCAGAACAAAACAAACAGAACACACAGGGCGAAAAGTGCACATATATATATAAAGAGGGAGGAAAAAAAGCCATTGTTAGCTGGGGGGAGGGGGGGAACAAAGGAAGCTGGGACAATGGGGGAGAGACGGACAAAAGCAGCGGGCCGCAGGAAACAGCCAGGATAACAATGCCAGCGGAATGTGCCGACCGACTCGGGAACACAGGGAAAAATGCGGAGCGCTACCACTTCGCTGAGCGCATAATGATTAGAGTCGTCCCCCCGTCCCCGTCCCCGTCCCCCCTGCCCCTTGTTCACATTATGTCTCTCTACACAAAGCCACCTGCCTGCTAGGGTCCAAGGCTCCAAACCTGAGTGTGTTTGTGTTTGTGTGTGTGTGTGCGGGGGAGATCCTTAAAAAAAGAAAAAGAAAATTTAACCAATATTAATTGGTTCACAGACCTAAATCTCATATATTGACACCCGCCTCTGTACCCTAAATAGGAAGGTGGCAGAACAGGCTGTGGCAGACCAGTGTCGGCTTCTCTGAAGATAGAACTTGGAAGTCAAACATAGAATGTCTGGAAAGACATAAAAACGCTGGAAAAAGAAGAGATGCGCGGAGCGGACTGTGAATTTAGCCAGCTGTCTTTTTCCTTGTCTTGCTTTCAGAGCTGAGACCTCAGTGTGTGGGTGGGTGGGGGGGTGCAGTGAAGGGGCTGTGTTGGGTGATGTCTTGGATGAGGAGTTATTCCTGTTGTGCTTAACCCTGTTGACGTTGGCTTCCCAAACAGCTATGGTTATAGGGCCACCACAGGTGGTTCCAGGGAGTTTATGCGTGCGAGCGTGAGCGAGTGTGTTTGTGCACTCGTACGAGTGTCTGCTCATGCGCGTGCGTGTTTTTGTCAATGCAGAGGCATGCACAGAATCCCTGTGACCCAAAGGACTGCTGACAGCTTGGAATGCATCAAGGTGTGTGTGCATTTTGTAAGTGCTGTTTGTATGTGTGTGTGTGTGTGTGTGTTCTCCAAGTGGGGCCTCAAGTCTGTAACATTCAACTGGTTTCAACAGTCATTAGCATTTCACCATAGACTTGGGAAAGTTTATCCGTTTACTCCGTATGAATCTCATTTCGATAAAAGCAATCGTACCCCATCAACAACCAACTGTGTGTGTACGTGTGTGTGTTTGTTGACACAAACTGTGAATAGGTTTACTTTTTAGGGCTGTTATCTATTACCTCACACTTAAACTGCATAAACAGCCCAAACAATCCCGGCTCGCTGTACTGTCCCTTCACAGATGACCCAGCGACTGTCGCCAGGCAAAACGAGGCATGGAAGCTCTTCTGTGATTGGAGGAATGAGGGACGGGAGCAGACGGAGAGCTCTGCTAAGCACGGAGATAAGATCAGTACCCTGCCTTTGAGTTGCAGCACCTCTGAAATCGTACACTCACACAACAAAAGCGTCGGTTCAGCATGTTGTATAGACCAGGGTTTCGTCCCCTTTGGGGCCACTGGTACTGCAAATGACCTGTGCTGCTCCTCCACTACGGAGACGTTTGGTTGAATTAGGATGGAGCTTGCCAGTTAAGAGGGGGAAGGAGAGAGAGAGAGAGATAGAGAGAAAGAGAGAGAGAGTGAGAGTGCCATCTAAAAAGAGAGTAGTGCTGTCCTTACAGTCCAGCACCCATTTGCCTGGGCTTTTAGACTGACAGCTGTAATGACTAAGCCCTACAGAGCCGTAACACACAAGCACACAAAGAAATTCAACCAGTCAGATCAACTTCAAGAGACTTTGAGTAGTACAACTGACCTGACCTGCCGCTAATTAACATCGTTATCTAAACTAGCCACATAACTGTAGACTTTCTATAAGAGTCCGTGAAGCCCCTTGGTAGCTGCGAGCGCTTTCCTCAAACCGAGCAACCCTCTTTTCCGTATCAGTCGAACGAACAAACAAACTACAGGTTTTAAACAGACCTGAGGTATGTCAGAGCGTATGTTCGAGCCGAAGTCATATTTGCTCAGTAATGTTGAACAATGCAGCGTGACTTGACAGACACGCTGTATGCCTACTGGGCTGCTATTAACCTCACTGGCCGACGAAAACAGTGAGGTCTTCCTCTGAAACAAACAGATGCAAGTTTCACTACGCTATTCCACAGGCCTGGTAAAGCAGGTCTACGTGTCTGTTCTGGGGTCCGTAGAACCCAGGTGCCGGCTGCACTGACCTGGGAGGAGATATGGAGAAGCTTCTGGAAATCCACTGGTGGTCCCACCGCCACACAGAGCTCCTGGAACATGTCATCCTGCACTCTTATCCCCCTGGCTTTTCTAGTTTGTCACTCTGTCTGTCTCTCTCTCTCTCCTTCTGTTTCCCTGTCTCTCGGTGTGTCTCTCTAAGATCCTTCAGTGGTCATGGTGATACAAAGAGGTCTTTTAACCAGATCTGACAACAGGCACATTTGCATAATGCCTTATGTTGCCGCGGGTGACCCTCGCTAGACCAAACGATTCCAGCCACAGATGTAAAACTGCATGTTAAGCCATCAGTGTCAGGCGTGAGTGTAATAGCACACAGGTAGATGGGAATAGAGCTCCTAGCTTCACACACAGAGTGCATTAAACTCTCCAAACACCTGCTGGACAGGCGACAGGCAGCCTGTTAACTGCAGCGATTTCAGATATGAGGAATTAGGACGGGGAAAAAACAGACAATACAATATAATGAAATGTTTCTAACTGTTACAATGACATGGAAGCAGTAACGTAATCCAATATTTCAAACAGGATAGCAGTCAGATCAGCACACACTAGTTTACCACGCTAAGTGGGACTGTTCCTCTCTCAGTCCCTGTCAGGCTGACCTGCTTTAGTCTTCCCTGGGTATGTGTGAGATATTTACTACACTAAGCTTATAGTGAGCCGGGAGCTCAACACAGTAATGCATCTGTCTGTCATAACCTTTAGATTCATGTGGCAGCCGTGTGTGTGCGTGTGTGTGCGTGTGTCTATATGGGATATACCACAAGCATCTTGGTGGGCTCAGAGGGAGCAGTGCCTGTAGACTTGTAGAACGTCCCAAGCATGTGCCAAGTAACACTAACCATCTCTCTCTCTCTCTCAAACTCAAACACACACACAGCACAGGTATAGCCCACACTGCAAGGAACACACACACAAACACACTTGTTGTAAATGAGCAGGGTCTGAAGCTGACTGTGTCTCATTAGAGAATGAGCTCTCAGGATAAGACACAAAAGCACTCCTCTACTTTCTGCCTCCTCTGTTCTCTGTGGCCTTTTGATGTCAAGCGGTTCGAACATGGAGGCTGCACATTGGCTAGAAAAGACACCCTCAATCTCTCCAACATGTTCGGTGACATCATGTATGAATTCTTACGAAGTGACCAAATCATAAACACACTCACACACACACGCACACGCACGCACACATGCAAGTGTACGCACACTAATTCACTCACACACGCAAACACACACACACACAGTGTGGCGTTCCAACTCCTGATAAGGTGTTGAATAAGTGTTGTTGTTCTGTGTGGTCGTTGGTCAGTTCATCACACAAAGAGCAGTGTTGGACACTCAGGCCCAGTGATAGAGCGATACACAGGACACAAAGACTCAATTTTCCCCTTTTTTTTTCTGTGTGGAGGGCAGGGACAGCCCCCAGGAAACGCACTCACACGCCACCCTGTCAACAAGCCGCCAGACTACACACACACCCACACACACAAACACACACAATGATATCCAAACACATCTCATCTCACTCTCAGGGAAACAGTTAGAAGAAACTATTGGTAATACTAGGGATTAAAAGATAAACGCTGGAACATTCTTTGTGCTACTTCCTCTTCTGTCTCCACTTTGCCATCTCCACTCTCTTTTCTGGACTCCCTTTTCTCAGATGTTCTTTGGAGGCTTTCTAAATAAGACGTATAAATAGGCTGATGACACAACCGTTCCCTTAACAAAAAGAGAGAAAGGAGGAGAAAGGGACTGGCTTTGGCGCAGCGGCTCCTTTCTTCTTCTGCTTTTCAGAAACGCAGGTTAAAAAGCAGCCTCTTTCTTTTCATCCCTCTCTCACATCCCTCTCTCTCTCTCTCCATCTACGAAACAGGCCTTGTATTGTGGCGGTGAGCGAAAGGCTACTGTGGCATTTATCAGAGAGGATAGGGGGAGGAGGGAAGGAGGACAAAACACACTCCCAATAAAGAGATAGAACAAGAGAGGGGGAAGAAAGGATGTGTATGAAGGCCCCTTTTTTCTCAGAAACCCCCTTCCACCCCCTGCTCCTTCGGGCTAGCTCAGACAAAGGGGGGCAGACACACACAATGTGGTCCCTCCTTTAGCCCTGGCACACTTTATATCCCAGACCCATTCATGGCTTCTGCTTGAGAGCATCCACGTGTGCACTGAGTATATGTGCATGAGTGTGTATGTGTATAGGTTTGTTTGTAAGAGAGTGTGTGTGTGTGTGTGTGTGTGTGTTTCTGAGTGTGTATATATGTGTGTGTGTGTGTGTGCCTATGTTGGGTGGAGGGGTCTCTGTTTGCTGAGGGCCTTATAGACTGAGGGGCCACTGCACTAAGGTGTTGCTATGGTTACGCCTTTGAGCAGCAAAGAGCACAACAGGTGATTTTAAAGAAGGCTAGCTGGTCTCAGAATTGAGAACAGCAGGAGGATACTGTGTGTATGTGTGTTTTTGTGTTGTGTGTGTGTGTGTAGGGGTAGGTGGGTCAGTGTGGTAAACGTTAACAGGCCACAAAGTTACAAATGTATTTGGATTTAAAAGTGTGTGTGTGTGTGTGTGTGTGAGTTTGTGGGCAGGTGTGTTAACAAGCCACATTTAACAGAGATCATGCCCAAAGCATTTTGAATCTTTGGCTACCCCGTCATGGTGTGTTTTACACAACAACCCACACCTTCAGACCACAAGACAAGCACGCACACACGCTGTCACTCAGCATCAGCACAGACATGCATCTTCAAGTCAAAATGGTATCTTTGAAGTAAGCGAAATGTCTTATGACCTGATATTGGACTGCTACTGTCTTATGACTAAGGAGGTCCATACCAGAGGATGCCGGGGGGATGATGGAGGGATGATGGAGGGATGACAGAGAGATATGTCAGTCAGACAGATGAGAAAGACCAGAAAAACAGGTTATTCTCCTTAAACTGGGTAAATATCTGCATGTCAGAGCTTAGTCAAATATGGGTCCAATCCTGACTTACACATGCACAACAGAACTGTGAAGACAAAAAAGATAGACACAGGCAGATAGAGGAAGAACAAGAGACCGGGAAATCCTCAAAGCAGTGCCAACCAACTGACTGATGATATGTTGGCTTCCTCTTACACAGTTTCACCAGGTTAGAGAACAGAAGCTGAGGTAAACTGAAGAGTTTTACCTCACCTACTTACCCAGCCCTGTCTAACCTCACCACGTCAACAGTGTTAAGTGTGTTTTAAATTCATAGAATGGAACAAAGATTGGCAGATACAGGTATAATTCTTTCAGCCATGTTTCCTGGTGGATTTACATGTTTTGCTCCTCGTTATTTAAATGGTGGTACTAGAGAGACAAGAGATATGTTCACGAATGAATGTAACTGCATGCATAGTGATTCGACTCCTGGCCATGTACATGTACAGGCACCATCACACCTATAGGCACCATCACACCTATAGGCAAACCTGTCACTGTTAAACAAGCTGTGTTTCTATATCTTTTTTGATTTATTTTGATTGAAGTCATTTAACTTATACATTAGATAGTTATTATGGTCTTATAGCTGTCAGAGATTTGAACCAAGAGACAAAGCACGTCAGTAGACCTTCGTAGTAGATGTGTCTCAGAATATCTGCTAGTGACCATGCAAGCACAACATCACCCACAAACACGGACTTATAAACATGAGTACTTGGGGTAGGAACTTTCAGCACAAGGAATGAACAAAAACTGGGCAAATGACCTGTTGTTTAACAGTGTGCAGTTACCCAACCACAGGTGGAAATGCATGTAAATAAACCAGGAAATATCCTTCTATTTTTGAGAAGCCAACAAAGCTAAGCCAGTGGCCTGTAAAGGATCTTCATGTGCCAGGGCAAAATAAACAAATCCAGTGGACACTGAATAATGATCAAACAACAAGAGCCCCAGTCACCACATACACCTGTGTATGACTCCCATTCCTCTATGTGGTTCACACAATGCAAATGAATAGAGAATAGTTTAGGTGGATTTGTCTCCTCTTTGTATTTGCATTTGGTTATTTGTCACCTTCTTTTTTACCGAAGTCGTGAGACTTCCTAAAGAAATTGAAGCTATTTATTAATTTGTGTGATTATTGATTTATGGGATTAGGGCCTTGAGTCAGTCATCTTCATGAGAATAGTTACCTGGTGGAGAGCCTGACAAGAATCACTATGCTCATCACAACGGAAAAAAGATTACCTTGAATCCTGTGTCAAACATTTGACCAAGTTTAGCACTAGACTCAACGTTATTCTCCAGACAATTCTGCAGAGACAATGATGTTAACTTAATTTGCTTTAAACATGATTTTTTTTTTTTACGAATGCCTTCAACAAGACTTCATGTATGATAATTGGCGTCATTCAAAGTATCCTGCGCAACCAAAAATAATTCACCCAAACCAAAAGATTTACCCTCAGCTCTATTCAGAGAATAGAAACACACCTCGGTCCTGTATGAGCATGCATTTAGAAACTGCACCACACCTCATGGCCTTTCCAACACACACACATGCAAGCACAAAACCACACACACACTTAAGAAAAAGTCCAGACTGTCTTATTGTAAAGGGAATTAAAACCTGTTTAACGGTGGTCTGAGAGAGGCAGGCCACTTTCACATGCACTTCCCTTCATTCTTGTTCAATCTGATTTATTACCATGAGGTAAATACTACATAATAGCAGAACCCGCTACAGGATTATAAGACTACGTGTTGGTGAATAAACAGTCTTTTCGTTTAAGTTAAAAGGACAGTAGAAGACTAGGTGGAGCTAAAAGTAATTCAAATTGAGATGTGTTGAGATAATAATAATACCTAATTTAGCAAACACTTTATCCAAAGCGACTTGCATTAAGTACAGGGACAGTCTCCCTGAGGCAAGTAGGGTGAAATATCTTAGATAAGTTACAACAAAGGTCCCTTTTGCTCTTTTAACCTGCAATACTATACTAATATCAAATCATTCATGGGACTGATGCATAAATGCCAGCTAAACAGATTCCCCCCCAAAGGTCAAAGATTACGCTTCCATATATAAAATGACACCTGCGAGACTGCAAAAGCACTAATTGAAAATCATCTTCAAAATTATTACGTGAAAACATCTTTACTTTACATCCGCTCATGCTGCTGCTGCGCTGTTCACTATGAAACCCAAGTGACTGGGCAAGCCTTACCTGGAGCTGAGAGCACGAGCAGCTGGCTGTGTGGATGGACAAGAGATGCCTCTGATCCTGCTCAGCTCTGTCAACTGCCTGGATCTCCGCTCACTGTTTGTACTTCCTGTGTCTGCACTGTTTTGACTGCCTGTGTCTCCTCTCTCCTCTACCTGGGTCTTTTCCTTTTGAGCGAATTTGAGCTTAGTCCGCAACACGGAGATGTACATGTGATGAAGGACATGCGTGTGTGTGGAGCTTGATTCATTTGCTTGACATGATGGTGGTTCCCATCACCAACCAGTCAGTATTTCTCCAGGTTCCAACACATGCGTCACGTTTAACACCGCATGTCCTTCTCTGTTTCACCAGAGGTACATCAAGCATTGGACGTTCTCAAACGTGGCTTCATACTGTGTCAACATCAGCCACCAATTACAGCTTTTCTTCTTCTATGGTCTGTCCTTATCACCACTGATAAAACCACTCTCTTTGCTCATATAATTCTTATACTGGGCCTGAAGTCTCTGACCAACCAGATGAACTGTAGATCAGTGGTCCCCAACCCTGGTCCTCAGGGGCCACTGTCCTGCATGTTTTAGATGTTTCCCCCTTCCTACACACCTGATTCTAATGCATGTTCGTTACCAGGATTCTTCAGAGCTATATAATGACCCATTCATTAGAATCAGGTGTGTTGGAGCTGGGCAACATCTAAAACATGCAGGACAGTGGGTCCTGAGGACCAGGGTTGGGGAACACTGATCTAGATCTTCACTCTAAAACTCCAAGACAGCGGAATCACACTTTTTTTCCTCAGAATTCCAGGAAGATTTAGATTGACTTTTTTTTTAACTGGCTGATCCACACACCACTTTATCAACCCTCTTTTTGTTGGTTTGTTATGACCTCAAGCTGTGTCCCTATGGAAGTCTGGGCTATTGAACACACACACACACACACTTCAGGCCCCATTGTGCTGTGCCTCTCCAGACCCCCGGTTCAATAGGACACAGAGAACAATGCACACTACCGTATACGAGGTCAGAGGAAGAGAGGAAAATCTTTGTCTGTTCTGCTGCCCGTATGGAGATGTCTGATGTTTAGGAAACAATACCACACAAACAAATGAGTGCACACACACACACACACACACACATCAAGAGTCTGTTAGCACTGCCCTTGATTGATACATATGTGTAGAACCTGGAACAGAAATAAACAAGATTATCTTTGACACGTACGATTGTGCACTAATTGATTGAGAAGGAAGTGAGATTTGGTATAATGTACTAATCACAGGGTATCGTATTATAGCTCACTCTCACAGAAGGGTAAGTTGCCTGTCAACAGTCCCAAACCGAAAAAAGAATGTGTCACTAACCTAAATTAGGACAGACTGTAGCGACAGAGAGTGCATTGAGGTCACCTTTCCCTCTGCATGAACCCACTCACCTGCATACCATGCTTTCAAGGGTTAAATGTCAACCTGTGTACGTACACAAGTGTGTCTGCCTGTGTGTGTGTGTGTGTGTTAAGTGGCAGGTGAGCCTGTTCCAACTAGTTGACAGAAGAAAGCGAGTATGACAACTGAGTACGCCCTGCCGAATACCCACTCTGAAACACAGAGGCAGCTCTCTAGACTGGGAACCAACGAGATCGACAAACTGTGTTTCTTAGACATATTGCTGCATAACACACACACACATTCACACCCACATCCACGGAGAGAGAGAGAGAGAGAGAGAGGGAGAGAGAGAGAGAGAGAGAGAGAGAGAGATTGTGAAGTTTTTACAATGGGAAAAAACTGGGAACGGAGTGGAAAGAAACACGATCAAACGAGAAAAGGAACGAGAGAGAAAGAGAGAATAAAGCAAGAGAAGGAAAGAGAAAAAGAGGCGGACAGAGAGAAAGGTCAGGGACTCCCCGCTGACTGACAGCTTTGTGTGCAGCGAGTCGCTGCAAAGACAACACACACATCCAGACTCCAGATGTCCACTTGGGCGCAGGCACACAGACACACACACGCCAACACAGGTATCCCAACTCCCAGAAATAACCACACATTAACACCGAGAGGCACTTTGACACACCGCATGATGTGTGGTCTCTAACACAACCTGTGTATGCATACATGACCCGTGGAGACATCACGTCAGCCTCCATGCATCTAGAAATCAGCCCTCAACTTTCTACACTTCCACAACTCCGGCTATTCACTCCCTTCGTGTCTGACATATGGAGGTGAAGCTGTCTGCTGAAAAGTTTCCATGTTCAGCTCTAACGTTTCATGTGCTCCTTTACGCTGGCCTTTGAGGGTGTCACAGTGGAGGAGAACGGTAGAACAAGTAACTCGAACATTAACACCCCAAGCTGTTCTCGAGAAAGTAGCTGATATGTTCTCATTTGCATTTGTCAACCAGGTTAAAACAGCAGTTTCATGTTATGGTGCCAGCGGATGAGAAGCTGTCAAGCCGAGCACTGTCGGTGACAATGTGTTTTCAATGTGTCACTGAAATCCCAACGGTAGCACGCCTAGATGGATCAGACCCAGCAGATATGAATATATTGTTCAGTCATCACACAACACCACAGCAGTGGGCTACAGTCAACCTATATGGCGTGTTAAAAGAAATGTTGAGAGCTTGGACCAGGCTTCATATGATCCCGCACCAGTCCCGCTGTGCTAGTGTTGGAGCACTAAAGTTGATGCACTTTGGACAGTTCGTGATATTGTCGGTCAGTGAATGCGTTACGAGTCCATTTAAGTGCGATCATTCATACATAAAAACTATTCAATTTGACAGCGTGCCTCGGTAACCTACTGTTGGGGCTCCACTGCACTCACCACTCTTGGTCTTGGATCCAAACTTCCGTCCGTCCGATGTGTTTGTTCTTTTCTTCCAAGCGGCAATGGTTTACCGCATGGAAATCAAGGTGGATAATAAACAGATCGGTAGCTCTACTGTAAGTCGCCCTGTCCTCGGTTTAGACGGATCGTACGGTAGGGCTGTAGACAGGGCTGTGGAGCTGTCGATACTGTCAGATGCGGGTCCAACCTCTCCCCTGTTCTACCGATGACTTTCTGGTGTTTTGTTTCCAACATTCACACTCGCTGCCGCTCACCTCCCACTTAAAGGGAGAGGCGCTCTTTTGGCTTCCGCCACGGAGTTCTTGGGGGAGGCTCTGGTCAATACAGTTGAGAGCACAGAAAAAGTACTTTCTCCACATTTTTGACTCAATATCTACGTTGTCAATAAGTAAACTCTTCCCACAATTCCTAACACTTTGCTCCATAAAGTCGAGAATATTTTTTTTTCTTAACCGATAGACCTGCATTGCTGATGTTTACAAGTCTGTCAATAGGCCTCATTTGAATGATATCTTTAGCTTAACATTTGTCAGCCTGTCCACATTGTCAGTGGGTTAGGGTCAGTGTCAGAGGGGCTTTAATCAGAGCTTCTGTGAACATTTATGTTTTGACAGGTTGTCCCCATCCCCAGAAAAAGGAGCTCAAAAGAGAGTGAAAGAGAGAGAGAAGGTCAGAATCCAGAGAGAGAGAGAGAGAGAGCCAAGGAGATTGAGAGAGTAGCTAATACGACAAGGGAGAAATCGCCACGTCTCAATCAGAAGGGAAGGATAGAGAGGTCATAAAACTGTATGGGGTGCAAAAGAGAAAAAAACTGTCCAGAAAAATTGACAGAAAGGGCGAGAGAGACAGACCAGAGAGAAACGGAGAGGGAGAGAAAGACCAAGTGAGAGGACTGGGAGCTGATGTGCCGGTCTAATCCCCCCTGTTCTGGCTTTGTGCTGTGGCCCAGCAGGAAGTGGGAGCTGGGCAGACAACAATTAACAAAAGAGCTGTGAAGAATACAATTAGCCATCAATGGCCAACCAGGGGCCTTTGTGCCTGTCACCATGGAGACGGCACAACACCACCATTCCGGGATTACAGAACCCTTTCTCCACTTCTCCTTTTGCTCTCTCTGCCTTCTCTTTCACTGTCTCTCTCTCTCTCTCTCTGTCTGTCTCTCTCTTTCCTTTTCATCTGGCTCTTTGCTTTTCTTCTCCTTCCCTTTTTTACTCCTTCATCTTTGTCCTGTCCTCTCTTTATCCTCTCTAGTTGGAGTTTCCCCCCTCTGTCCTCTGCTCGCTGTCTGTGTCTCTCAGAAGGCTGACGCCTGGGAGGCAGTTTGGCCCGTCCATGTTCCGCTACTTCTCTCTGTTGCTCCTCAAGCTAGGCACCTTTGTCTGCCGGGCTGGAACAAGCTGGGCCAAGCAATGCCATGCTGAGCTGAGCTGAGCCGGGCCATGCTGGGCTGCTGGGTCAAATTGTTGGGCAGGGATGGGCCAGGTTGTTAGGGCCACTTCAAAGTAACTGTAATGCGCCTCATCAACGGAGGGCAACTCGAGGCCAGGAGGGGCATTTCGGATTTCACTAATTTGTCAGAGCCCAGCGTGAACACGAATCGCTCGGCATTCAATGTCAGAAAGACAACTTTTCAAAAGTGGTGATGTGTTCCTTCGCACCCCTCGACCGCGCAAGATCGAAGCTAAGTTGCATTTGATTACCACACTCTTTTCCTCTGAACCAGCTTTGTAATTTTTTTCTTCACCTTCCTTTCCTGAGGTGGTCGGGCCCTGCCCCCTCTACTGATGCTGGAGATGATTATCAACCCACACGCCTGCTTTCTACCCTCTGTCACTCATTAGATGACAATCTAGCACCTGCCTGTCACTCGCTCTTGCACAGGTTGGACCACAGAAGGGGGTATAGTGAGCACCGCACACACACACACGCCCACAATCTGCTTTGCAGTGGGAAATCAAAACCTCATAGCTCATGAAGGCAAGCCATGGGTCTTGTGATATTAGCAGTTGCATCATAACCATAACTCCGTACCCTGCGACAGGCAGCGCATGGACAGGCTGGCGGTGCCATAGGAAGCAACGCTGCAGATACCGATGAACTCACACAGATAAAAGGAACCAGGGAGAAACAGCATTACGATATTCTGCTTAGCTGACACAATGTTTGATGGCAGAGCCGAGCGATAAGGCACATTTGCCTGTGTGTGCATTTAGACGAACCAAGGTGTGTTCTGCAACACGCAAGATTCAGGTTTGGGGGGCCGGGAGGGGGGGGATGGAACAGAGGCAAACAGACAGCAACATAACTCAACAAACGCGTGGGAGAATATAGCTGCGCCGACGTGAGCGTGCGGACATGTGCGATACGCGCGCCTGTGTTTTTTGAACACAGCGATAAGAAAACGTTCGCTAGGTTTCCGAGAAGCCGAGGGACCGCAGAGCTCTGTGTTCCGACCTCACATCCGCAGCAGCGGAACAAGTCATCAGAAACACACACAGCCATGTCTCCCTTTCACCAGCATCCTAATAGGGCCGCATTAGCCGCAAAAGCCTGACTTGACTGATGGCTGCTGCCAACGCTTCTGTCCTATTCAACGGTATCGCTTTTTGATGTCTTATTGGAGAGAGAGTGAAATCAAACCAACGAATTCAAGGACAAACACTGTGCGCCTCTCAAATAGAAGTCCCGCTGAAATTCATGGCAGAACGCTGTATTTAACCCCTGACAAGGCACTTTACATCGTGCGTGTCATCGCATGCAGTTCCCAGCCACCGGAGCAAACCATGGAGCTCGTTGTGGCCAGGATTTTCAAGATGGGTCCAGAGGAGCTGACAGATAGGATGCTGAGGTCTGACGCTGTTGCTGCTAGGATGGAACATGGGGCAGAACATCTTGGTCAGATGGCTTCAGTACGCTGGAAGTGTACAGTGGGTCGGGTGTTTGGGTCAAGGAAAGCTCCTAGCCTGTATTTCTCTTTCAGTCCATCCCTCTTTCCTTCATCCTCTCTCTCTCTCTCTCTCTCTCTCTCTCTCTCTCTCCTCTTCTTTCCCTCAGTCTCTATGTCTGTAATCCGGTCCTTGTAGTCCAGCCACACTACTCATGGAAAGCCAATCGCAGGCAACATAAAGGGCCCGCTCTTTTTCCACTCTCACACACACACACACACACACACGTGCACACACACACACACCAAGGGAACGGGCTCTCGGCAGGGGCGAGGGAGGTTGGGGAGGGAGCTTGAGGAGGGGTGGGGGGGAACGGGGGGGGGGGGCACTGCACTGCCCCACACAAAGGCAGCCCTGAAATAGCCCCCTCATACAATGAGACCTGCCACTCTGTCTATGAGATAATGTCTAATTGAAAACACTGCAGCCATTGTGCTCCTGTCACCGGTTCTATTGTCCAGATAGACCTCCCCCCCACCCCACACCCCCCACCCCCACCTCTCTTTTTCCATTGACGCGGCACGATTGTTCCCTGCCATTGTGGCACCCGCACCCTACTCTTTCTCTTTCTCTCTCTCTCCCTCATCCTCTCCCTCTCTCCCTCTCTCCGTATTGTTATAATTTCATTACTCGTTTGTTTTTTGTTCTGCTTCTCCTTTTGCTCCCCTGCAGATCTTTTGTTCAACACATTTAGGCACTTCATTTGGAGCCACCACCACTGCGTGTGTGTGTGAGTGTGTGTGAGTTTGTGTGTGTTTGCATTAGCAGGTGTCGGTTTCATGAATAGATAAAACAGGAAGCAAAATAATCGGTCAAGATAAAGTGTCGTCCTTCCACTACAAGTATAATACACACATAACTCTTCATGAGAAACTTGGTTGGGGAACGTACCATTGCCTTAGATGCATCACCCTTCTGGAAAAAAAAAGTTTTAATGAAACGTTCATGCATTTGTGGATGAAACACAATGTCCTTTATGACTCAAAGAGCGGTTCCCATGTATGACAATGCACATGTTCAGTCAGCTCAGTGTATAATGGGGAAGAATAGCCACCATGACCTGGATTGGTGACTTCCTGGTTTCAGTGACCTCAGCAGAGCCCCCCAGTGATGCTGGGATGTTGGTACGCTGGGGGGGTCAGTCTAAATTCCTGTTCCCCCCTGGAGGAGGTCTGGCCTTAACACCCTGTCACTGTACATCAGATCTTATGCCTTACAGCAGTGACTCACACAATGAAAAATGCCGCCACATTTCCTAGTTTTCACAAGCGCTCGTTTCAAACAAAAAACCCTTATCGGACCTGCGTATTATTCGTAGTGTTAATTGTGTGCGTGTGTGTGTGTGGTGGTGGTGTGGGGGGGGTTATAAGTGTATTGTGCATCATGACGGCTCTGTGAAAACAAGATAAGGGCGATGTGACTGGGTCCAAACCAAAGTCAATTCAACAGATTGTTCAATAAAGAAAGTGTGAAAAAGTTACTGGCTTGTAGATGGGGAATTTGTCTGAAATTCCCTAGCCATAGTCCCGTCTTTTTGATTGGTTTCTTACAGAGCGTCCATGAAAATATGCTCAACTGAGCTGTCCTATAGAGGCCAAAGGTCAGAAGTACAGTTCAGCTGAATGGTTACTATCTCTCACACACACATGCATTCATTGACACACAAACATTCAATGGAGAATAAACATGGTCGCCCTGGTTGCCAGTTTTTGCTGACACCATTCTGCTTGTAGCAACCACACACAGTAAGCACTACGGTATTTGCATTACCACAGTTTATCATGGTGCATCTGCTCCTCAGTGCTACTCAGGGAGAGTCGATAGCAACTTTTTCTCCTTTATTTGAATGTATGATTAAGAGCTGCATGGGCGATATGCTTTCCTTCATCTCCATTACAAGGACACTAGGACGTGTCTAGTCTGAAAGATGTTCTCAGATAGCAAGACCTTTTGCAGGTGTGAAACTGTGCTAATGAGATGCGAAAGTTTTGAAACGTTTGAGGACATTTGTTACTTTCTTGTGCCTTCCTTTTCACCAGTTAGAGCGACACATCACAACCGCAACAGAAACACTCAAACAAGACAGACTCAAATGTCCGAGGAAAATACCTGCAGTATGACTTATGTGTCTTAATGCAAAGTTCAGCAGACCAAAGCAATGCGCTGTACCGGCTGATGCGGTCAGGTCATCCCACCAAGAGAAACAAGTCGTACCAACATCGAGTCAAATATAGAATACGGTGCTGAAAAGAGTTCTGACAGGAGCGATAAATTGGAGAGAGCCAGTGAGAGATTAGGAAAACAATGTACTGTATCTGCATCTATGCCATTTACAGCCTGGAATTCTCACATTGTGGCGGTATCGGCACATCACAGTCTGCTGGCTTCTAAAGAAACATAGATAACTTGTATTTCTTTAAACAACAACCAGGTTTGTTTGACATAGATAGGCATGACATGAATACCACCCAGACAGAAATAGGAGGTAGTCAGTCAGCAGGCTGCCCGGCTGACTCTACCAGACCCAGGGAGGCAGAGTCTGGGGGGTCAGGTGAGGGTCTATCAGCTGGGGAGGGAGAGGGTTGGCATGTGGGGGTAAGAACTTGCTTCCTGGGGGTGGGGGTACAGGATGTACAGGGAGACAAGTAAGGTAATAGGGGGTGGGGTGAGGTGGGGTGGTGGTGGGGGGGATACCTATGGCCAGACCCTCACTTCCTGTCTCTGAGTATATATGTGTGACAGAAAAAGGTTGACTCTTCGCTAGTTCTGTCAACCCATTCACAAAGGCACGGGCAGACACAGCGTCCTAAACCAAACATATTCACAGGCGATAATGATCTTCAACTTCCAGAATAACCCCCAAACCCACACATCTGACATGAAGGGTTGGCTCAGGGGCCTCTGGTGGTTGAATGAAGGTGCCAACGTCTGCAACGTCTCACTGCTGTCAGCCTTCCTTAAGAATGTGAGCAGGCGTGTGGCATTGAGAGTCAGCAGCCCATTCCTCCTCTCATAGCACAAAGACAAGCATCTGGCACTTGACAACGATGCCTGATGAGCGATGCATGCTACCACAAGCTGTGGCACCCCTTCCTTTTAAGATGAGGCCCTGGGCTCCTGCCCTGAAAGACGACACCTTCGCCTGCGAGGCCTCGGCTCCTTGCTTCTTTGCTTTGCCCCACTTGCGGACTCCCGTCTGTCCTCGGTTGCTAATTTCCATCACACTTCCTCTGCAGAAAGACGGACAGGGCAGCGATGTATGTTATTAATACTATTGTTAACTGCAAACTCAAGGCTGGCCCCCTTTGACTCAGCTCATCGTGTTACAGGTATATTGTACACAACAGTGAAATTGCCAGTCCTGGTTTATATAATACCCTGGCCTCTATTAATATAATTAAGAATATGTTGACCACTTATGGTATGATCATGTGGAAATGCTGAGGTAAAACTCCCACTGAAAAACGAATCTTTAAATTGTTTTAATCACAGTTTGGAATATGATTGAAGTCATGTCGAAAATAATTTTTTTCCACTTCCTCCTAACATTTTCCACAGATGAGACACCAAAGTGTGAGACATGCTTCCCTTGCGACTATCATTGCCGAATTCACAACTCCATCTACCTACTCCTCCCTACACTAGTTGAACGTTACCCTGTAATGCACACCCTCTGGTGGCCAACCTATGTACTTCCATTCCGCAAACCTGCCAATTTGCAGGAAACCGAGTGGAAGCATAGATTGTAAATTGCAAAAGACAGTTGATTGGTTTGGACTTCCTGAATCAGTTGTTTTGTAGGTTTTGTGGGGAAAGTTCCTTATCACATATCTGTAGTATCTTATGACAGGCAGGTATCTGATTTAACAGCTGCAGGTGTTGTGTCTCTCATCATTGTACAGTAGGCAGTTATGCATAAGGCACTGCCCTAGCCGGATTCTAACATGGTTCTCCCTTCGACTTTAGCATGTATTTACTCGCATTAGAACTTTAGACACATGAAAACAAAACCATTCTGATTTGCGAACGCTTAAATCAAATCCCTGAATATAGAAATAGACTAGGTATATTTACCGCGAAGGTTAAATGAAAATAACGTGACGCATAGTAAGAAAAGAAAATTTATTTCAAAGACAGCCTCTTGGTTAAACAAAAACATTTTGTCATACAAACATCTTACCATTTCCAAAAACAAACATGACTAGGAAAATAAACAACAAAACAAAGGAGCAGACTCCTAAATTGGTTTAGTTCCATTGAGTTAGCTGGGCACGCTCTGCAGGAGGGTGATGTTGTCTCCTTTTAGCATGATCCTTCCTGAGGTTGAAACAGAGAGAAACAGAAGCAAAAAGGATTAGCATCAGAACAAGATCCATTAGAACTAACATCCACACCAAAACTAACCATTTTAGCTAGGGTGACGTTTTGACCTAAATCAAGTCAAAATCAGACCAATATTAAAGTTTAACATGCGCATGGTGCTCAGACCGTTCGAGACACCCGACCTCACTGCCTCTTACCCAGGGGCTTTCTGTTCTTTGTCTTCATGTGCACCTCCTCTGCATCATCCAGCACCAGGTTCATGTACTCATCAAAACCCTTGAGGAACAAAAGCATGACTGACAGTTAGACTTCACTGGGCAACCAAATCAGAAAGTTGTACAGATGCATAAACACGTGTACAAGAACTACACAGGTGCAACTTACAATGATGCATCCCTCTATCCGCATGTTCACTTGTTCGTACAGCCACACCTGGATCTTAGAGCGCTGCGATGGAGAGAAACGGTCAGAATCCACAAGTTTAGAGAATGAACTCCTCCAGACATGCTGTACAAAACGTTCAGCTGTGCATGTTGGCCAGCTGGCTATTGAACTGCTGCAGAAACACAAATACTTACATTCTGAAGATACCTAAAGATGAGGTTCTAAATGATGAAAGAGTCAAGGAAAGTGTGTGGAGCTCAAATTGAGTTTGATAGACTAGTAAACTTATTAAAAAGACAAACGTTCATATACCATGCTATTGCTATCAGTAGATTAGATTAGACTTTAATGTAATTACACGGGTACAAGTACAGGGTAACGAAATACAGTTAGCATCCAACCAGAAGTGCAAAACAGTTATTACAACAGAATATAAATGTAATTGTATAGCTAGCATTAGCTTGATAGCTCGCTATGGCTTTTGAATAGAGAACGATCCTCAATGCCGTCTAGTCAACTTGTGCTAAATTGCTATAGCTAACATTAGCCGCTAAGTAGCTAAACTGCGCGACTACGGTTAACGTCTGAAATTCACAAATGAGGCTGGTTGTTTTGTATGAAAGGATACAATTGGCTGCACCATAACCTTCTGGACCTTCTGTCCTTGCCCTCTGTACGCCATCTCGTAGGTTGATTTAAGATGTGTTATTAACAAAATCGAACCAATTTCGAAAACTGCCCGGGAACGAAATCTTCACGTTGGCGTCTGTTTCAATGGCGGACTTTCTTCCGCGTGTGACTCCCTGGTCACAGTTCAGGGTTGCTTGTTTTGGTTGTTATGTGTAACATTTGTCGCCATGGCCGGGACGGTCCGCTCCGGGTAGAATTAGTCATCCCGTATTTAACCAGGCTTCACATTTGAACAAAATTCAGTTATCACAGCTTTCTTTTTATTTGCACGTGCACTATAAGTGTGCTCTCTATTTCTGAAACGGAGGATTCTTGTACGGTTTCACTACATCCCTAAAGGTGAGGCTGAGCTTCACTGAGTACACCGACGGGGATGGACAAGACACGCAAACAAGTAACCTCTTTAACTACTTTGTTAAGAAGAACTGACCGTCCAGTTTGTAGCGCCCCCCATATGTGGGAGGTAGATGCAGCAAGATCGATCGATCGATCGATCAACAACTGAAATTAATCAGCCCAAAATTGTATAGCATATTGACATAATTGCCTGTTTTTGCTTGACATTCAATAAGCCTACACTTGAAATACATTAGTATGCATAGATCTGAGTACTTTGGTAATTTCTTATCTTAAAGTTGGAGTATAATTCTTATTTGTAATGCGTTACGAGTGCTTTTTTTATGTGAATATACCCCCAATACCTCAATATACCCTGTGGGATGCAAAAAAAAAACTTTGAGCCAAAGATGTATATGGTTACGTACTATGTAAAGGGTCCCTGTACTGTTTACGTACTACGTAACGTGCCCCTGTACTGTTGACTGGGAAGCCCCTATTGCAAACCTGCCAACGCCCGGCGCAGTGACACAGAGAGGAGACGGTACGGAGAAAATATTTCATATTTGTTCTTTTCTTTTAATTATGAAGATATTTGCGTTTAGGATTATATGTTTTTATTCGTGTTAATGTTTCTATGTTTCCTACATTGTATCTCATTCCAGCATTTTCCAATAGCAAATCTGATGGAACAACACAGCATCCGCTATGTAGCCTGGTTAGCTTGGTAGTTTTAGTTGCCCCAGCTGGCTAATCTGTGGGTAATATTCACCTCAGGATTGCCGACAGTGGCTCTTTAGCTACTAGGTCAACCCGAAAAATCTGTTATCTGCTTTAGCTGGCAGCAAGTTGAACGTAACTTGTCCACAATTTGCATTTTTAACTCCTCATTTATTTCCTGTAAGTACAATGGAGCTGCCAACTAGCTCGCTGCTGGGAGAATATATAAACGCGGATTTAGCGTTTTTGTCTGAATTTCATCCTGGCCTTAACCGATCAATGCTGCCGCTAGCAAGATGCTAACGACGTTAGCTTGCTAAATCAATGTTCCCTTTGCTAGTTAACGCCAGGTTAGGTTGGCTTCTAACATGGCTAAATCTAGGAGACAAACAAGCAGCTTAGAAAACCTAGTTGGCTACACTGGATAAAATCCTGTTCTAGTGTAACTAAACCATACCTTGGCTAGCTGGATCACAGGACCTGGTTAGACACTTTGCTTTCACAGGCAACATTTCTGACCCAGTTTGTGAGTCATTGCCTATTTTAAATAATAAAAGTTTGTTAGACCAGGTACCAGCTATTTGGATTATCATTAATAGCAATCCAGGTAGGCAATGTTGATAGAAGGACATTAGTGAAAGCTAGATCAGAGTAGAGGAGCCTTGGTCAGGTTGTTGTCTGAACCTCAACATCTTCACATTGTGTTGCAAAATCTGGCAGGACTTTGCTATGATTCATTTTACAGGGTGCCAGGGTTGTAGTTAAAGGTAGCTAACCAGTGTTTTAAATGGTTTCTGACGCAGTATCGAAGTCGTTTTTGATTAGTTGGTGTGTCTTATGCAACGTAAAACTGGTTGTGTAGTTTTTTGTTGTTGTGTGCTTTATGTTCACAATTGTTGTGTTATGTATTTATAGTTCTTCCCTTGGCACTTATTGGTTCTCATGATGTACGATTCACGATCTAAAAACCGACTGTGTTCGGGGTCTATCACGTTGCTATGCTCAATGACTGATGCTCTTTGTAAAAAGCTCTCTTGTAAGTCGCTTTGGATAAAATCGTCTGCTAAATGAATAAATGTAAAATGTAAATGTTAACACATTTTAAACACTGTGTGTTAAACGGTATATCAGCAGTGATGCGAGACATCGCCTGGATGTAAGGGCTCATTATCTTATCTACACAGCTCTATAAGCCTTTACAGACATTTGATGAAGGATAGCATAACCATTACAATAGGAATGTCATGTTTTAGCTGCTTGTCGACTGTCTTACCTGCCTGACACTTGAGTACCAACACAGTCAGTGTCTAAACCCTGTCTGATGCGACCTACTGGACATGACCAGTGATTTAACTGACTGTCAGCTGCTTTCACTGGCCTGCTGGCCTACAAACACAAATGACCGGATTAAGGCTGCTGAAGTCATTATAACTGCAACTACACTCTCTATAAACATATGTGGTGGACCGAAAATGTTACATAAATCCTAATGGTTGTGCAACCAGAGATGCATTAACACAGCTTTTCATCCCTTGTTTTATCTGATCAACAGTACAGATTACCCAGCTCTGAGTATAGATAGATAGATAGATAGTTAGATAGATAGATCTGCTCCCTCGCCACGAATGATAAAAGCATCTATAAATGACTTTGTTGTTGTTGTTGTTGTACACAACATTCAATAAGGCTGTCAATGTTGAGACTCAAGACTTTATTCGATATTATGGATACCTACAAAATACTTTAATCGTTCATTGACATATCTATGGATGTTGCAAGTAGCATCCAAGCAAAAATATTTTGCATTCTCATTTGTTCCACCAGTCAGTTTTCTACAGCCCCCAGGTAGAATTGTAGGAAGTCAGGTTGACGCTCTGGAAAAGCAGAGAAAGCACCAGATAATCAGTTCTATCTATTTTAGGCGTCCGTTCCTTTTATCGTGTGGCTGTGTTCGTTTGAAGCTTCCCTCATGGGTGACTGGGATGCTGAGCAGGCAGGCAGGCCTCCTCCTTCTGTCCCCCCACACCCATCTGTGCAGTCAACACCATCCATTTCACCATCTCGATTTTTGCCAAGGGCTCACAAATCTTTCTCACATACATTTTCTTCATCCGCTCCTTAATTCCACTAGTTCCTTTTGTCTAATTCCCATTTTGTTTTCTGGCACCCCTCTGAACTCCAACCAGCAATACTCTACTCAGTTCAACTCACTGTTGTGGTTGTTATTTGTCTTCATATACTCACTCCTCCTCTTCCCCCTCAGTACTGCAGAGCTCTGCAGAGGCTCAAGTGCAGCTAGACTGCACACACACACACATGCACACACAATTTACCAAGCAGGAACGCTCTGTCTTCACAGCAGCTGGTTATGCTTTAAGGAGCAGCAGTCTTCCTATAGGTGGACCTGGTTTCCTACAGTGACCTGCTGGTTAGAATAGGATGTTACTGCAGTTTCCCTCTACCTGAACTGTGGTGAATCTACAAGCCGTTAGTGTGTCTCCATGTGTGTTGGTAGCTTTCGAAAGCTAATGAGGATGGTTAGATGTTTAAGTGGCTCTTGTGTGAATAATTTATTGCTGGTGGTGGATGGTGCTGGGATTTCAGACTATACAGTGTTGCTTCTGTGATTCCAAAACGTTTTCTGTAAGAGTCAGTCACTACAGATGGATATGGGGGGGGGGGGGGGGGGGGGGGAGGGGCTATTTGGAAAGGGGCTATTTGGAAATATGCCCCAGCAATGTCCCCAAGACTTAATGCGTAATTGTTCGGTGTGTCGGTGTGAAGGAAACTTACAGTCGGTATGTGAGGATGCAGCGTTTTCCCAGTGTGTGTCTGGGAAGCTGCTTCCATAGTGTTGCTGTACTGTTCAACAAGGCTGCACAGATGACGTTATGCTTTAGCTTAAAGCCGCAGTGACCCACTCTGCACAGAGAGAGAGAGGGGGAGGGGACGGCTGGTCAGCAACGGATTGGGGGATGAGAGAGATGAGGGGAGTGTGTGGGAGTGTGTGTTTGGGGTGGGGGGTGGGGGGTGGTACGAAGGGTCGTCTGTCACTCTTAATGCTGATAATACAGCCTGTTTTTCCCGGGGCTAAAGGCCACAGACTTGCTGTGAGTGAACTGTGTGCATGCAGCCATGATGCTTCTCTAGGCTTGTTTGAACTGAAGCCTGAGATCGGGCTCTGTGTTCAACGCTTGTGTCCATGTGCCTTTCTTCATGCTTGTCTCCAGCCTCCGTCTCCCCGCCAGACAATTCATCTGTGCCTCTACAGCCCTGCTGAAAGTCCCCCAGCCAGTCTGCCCTCCTGCGCCTGCCAACACGGCTGGCCACGATCGCTCTGACATTGCAGGGCTGGAACTGGTAACCGTTCAGCCCAGAGACCATCAGAGCAGATTGACCTCTGGGCGTGACGATGATTCAGTCTGTGTTTTGGGGCGTCAGTGAGGTTTCTGCAGTGAGGGAGTGCTGAAAGGGACCTGGCCTCTCCTAGTCCAGACTGCAGACCAGCTGACCCAAGGCACTTAATGAGCTCAGATGGATCATGTCACTAGAGTCTTGACAACTAAGACAACATTTTACCAGCATCTCTCCATCCTCATTTCTGTCTGCAGAACGGCAATATCGAAACTTGCGGCTGTGGACTGAAATCAGTTCAGTTAAACAGATTTCTGACTGTGTTAATGAACTGAGTAATAGTCATCATCTGTAACCCTGCTCTCAGATCCAGCAACACTATAATGGGTCTTTTTTCCTCTGTGTCTTTGTGTTCCAGATCTTGAATGAGTAGAGAGGACTTGAAAGCACAGCTATGCAGACCATCAAGTGTGTTGTAGTGGGGGATGGAGCCGTGGGTAAAACCTGTCTGCTCATCTCCTACACCACCAACAAGTTCCCCTCTGAATACGTGCCCACGGTGAGTACAAGCCTTTGCCTGGAGCTGGCTGTGCTGGACAGGACTAAAACGCTGTCTGAGATAGCTGTGATTGTGGGCAGATGTGTGTGAGAAGAAACGGGTCTAACCCCCCTCCCTCTTCTCCCCTGTAGGTGTTTGATAACTATGCTGTGACCGTAATGATCGGAGGGGAGCCGTACACTCTGGGATTGTTTGACACTGCAGGTATGTGTCTCCTCTCTCTCTGCTCCCGTCCTCAGGCCGTTCAGCTGCAGAGCTCTGACCTGTTAAGCCGAGTAGGAGAGACTGGGACTGGCAGGGCTGTAGCAGCGGCCCTTTGCCTGCATTCCAAGAGAAAGTGGGAGAAGGAGAGGGAGAAAAGCCGTTTCCCGTTGCTATTTCAGACCGGGGCGTGTCCTGGAGCCGGAGAGGCTCTGGGCCCTCTGTGTCTGCTTAAAGAGACACGGCATTCTCTGACAGCCTGGGTGCTGGTGTGTGTGTGTGTGTGTGTGTGTGTCTAACCTGTGTGTGTTTATGTGTCTAACCTGTGTGTGTGTGTAACCTGTGTGTGTGTGTGTGTGTGTGTGTGTGTTTGTGTCTAACCTGTGTGTGTATCATGTGCGCAGGTCAGGAGGACTACGACAGGTTACGACCTCTGAGCTACCCCCAGACAGACGTCTTCCTCGTCTGCTTCTCCGTTGTGTCCCCCTCTTCTTTTGAGAACGTCAAGGAGAAGGTGCCCCCCTCCCCCACCCCACACACACACGCACACACACATCTTCTCACATCCACACACCTGTGGTTCCCTGGATGGACAGGAGAAGCCTCTGCTATAACTTGCCACCCTGTGTTTTTCGTCCCCCCACCCCAGTGGGTTCCAGAGATCACCCACCACTGTCCGAAGACCCCCTTCCTGTTGGTGGGGACCCAGATCGACCTGAGGGACGACCCGTCCACCATAGAGAAGCTGGCCAAGAACAAGCAGAAGCCCATCACCCCTGAGACAGCAGAGAAGCTGGCCAGAGACCTGAAGGCCGTCAAATACGTGGAGTGTTCAGCCCTGACACAGGTAAGACACACATATACACACACAGCCGTGTCACAAGAACACAGGTAGGAAAGCCCCAGCCGCACTGCACATAGGGAAGCACTCTCTCCCGCGGGCAGCAGGAGGGGCTCTCAGTCCCCCTGGATGGGCTCAAACAGCCCAGAGGGTGGAAGGAAGGGTGGTCCATGCTGGGTCCCTCCGTGCTGGGATCTGCAGGCTGTCTGATCTCGGCTAGGAGAATCTCTCTTGACCTGGTCTCATGCGGTTGGCCCAGGTCCAGGACCTGCTAGTCATCATCCACGCCTGCCAGATTCATGACTTGAAGGGCTCAGATCAGTGTCTCATTGTCAACTAATCCTACTCTTTTTGGACTTTTGGACGACTGTTAGTCTAGAATAACAACGCCCCATATGGACTTGTTGGAGCCCCCCCCCCACCCCTCCTATTCACCACTGCTTCTTCCTTCCTCTCTAGCGTAGTTGCCACTGAGGAACTGAGCTGATGATGCAACATCCTGTTTCCTAGCATGCATCTGTGCAGTCGTAGGCTATGTAGGCTTCCTCTGTTCATGTCCACACCTCGGCCTCCACTGCATTACAATAGCAGTCTACTAAACGCTGTTAACCTCTCTCTCTCTCTCTGTCTCTTTCTCTCTCAATTTTCCTCTTTCTCCACCAATGCCTTGAGTTTGTAGTTTTTTTGTTTATCTTTTCTCACTTCCCTTTTCGACCTTGTTCTCTCTACTGTGTCCCCCCTCTGCTCTCTACACCCCCCCTCATCTTTGTGCCTCTCTCTCTCTGTTTGCTGTGCTAACTCTTCTGTCGTTCTCTCCCCTCCCCTCTGTTGTTGTAGCGAGGGCTGAAGAATGTATTTGATGAAGCTATCCTAGCCGCCCTAGAGCCGCCAGAGACGCAGAGAAAGAGGAAATGCTGTATATTTTAAAGTCTTCCTTCGCCTCACGTTCTCTCCCCGGCTCTCGACCCTCCCCCCCCCCCCCCCATCTCATCCCTCACCAGTCCTCCTCTCATGCTTTTACATCCACGACCTCCCTCAGTTTCGCATCCTGTCTAAACCATCTCCCCATCCCACCCCCCTCTCGTTTCTGCCTCGACCTACTTCCTGTTTCCTCTCTTGGTCACCCTCTCCTCCTTCGTTCCTTCCCTCGTTTTGACTTCCCTTCGCCTCCATCAGCGTTTCAGCACCGTCTCCTCCGGTGCGCTCACCATCTCAGCTGTAATATTGCTAACATTTGGCTGGGTGCGGTTACTGTGTGTGTTACCCCACCTTCCCTCGCCCCGGGGCGAGGGGGCTGCTTTGACCCCCCCCCCGATTCATCCTCCTCGTTCGTCCTCCCCCCGATGATCGTCACAAACAGCTTTTACGCAGAAGGGCTCTGGCCACAACACAAGTAGTGCACGATGTGTGGGATCCAGGGGCCCCCAGGATCCAGGGGCCCAGGAGCCACGGCCCTTCTTCGCGCCTCCTGGGTAGTTGTACATCCTGTTTTGAGTGTGTTGTTGGAGAGGTCCTGAGCTGAAGGGAGCGTGCTGGCTGTACACCACTCCACAGTAATGTCATTTCAAAACACTCCTTCAAAGAGCCCCATTCCTAGTGTTAATGTATATTTTGTACTACGGCTAATATCGGCCGAGGTGGGACCCATGTGACATAGGGCTGTTAAGTGCCAGAGTCATATGCAGCGATGTCATGGCTACAGGGCTGGCGACCGAAAGGAAGTCCTCGTCCCAGACGCTGGTAACCATGATGTGGCAGGAACATACCGGAAGCATTTTCCAAACCAGTTTACAAACAGATCTGCCATTCAAATATGTTAGCATCTGAACCCCTCCAATATCTACCTATCCAGTGCTGCCTCTCTACATATGACTCTGTTCTGTGCCATTTTGCTGCAGTTCATATTCTGCCATCTTGGAAGTTGGAAGATATTAAGCTAATATAATCATGTGAAATGATTTGTGAAATGAATTCATATAATAAAGGACAAAGTGAAAATCACCTCCTTCGCTCTGCCTCTCTTTTCCCCTCCTCTCCTGCCTCGGTGCCGGAGCCTCTGTGGGGTCTGGTTAAGGGGGGGGGGGGGGGGGGGGGGAGAATCTGCGCTGATTAGGAGTGAGGCTGGGGGCCCCGGGGCTGGGGCCCGGAGCTGGGAGGGTCCCTGCTCACAGGGCTGGATTGTTCCTCCTCACATGACTGAGCTGAGGCCGGGCTAAGCAGCTCAGCTGGCAGCGCCTCAGAGCCTCTCACTGTTCCCAGCTAACCGAACCGCTAGCGATGAGCTGGAGCTCTGGTGTGCTTGTGTCTGTGCCAGTGAATGGGATGGCTTTTCATTTGTTTATGCACTTTCGGTTTGATTTGATGACCACACACGCACTCGACCCTTGTGTGTGTTGTGTGGGTGGTGTGTGTGTGTGTGTGTGTTGTGTGTGCTGTGTGAGAACTCATGTTCCCTGCACTCTCCTGTTTCAGTTGCGTTTGGTTTGAACGTTCCCTGCTGATCGACCACACTAACTCTTTACCCTAGTTCACTTCAGTTGAATGTAGCAACATCACTGGTCAGATGATTGCATAGTTCTCACCCCCCCAAGCCCACACACACACACACACACAGTGTACAGAGATCCATGCATTTGAACCACCATTCGTTGAATACGACACCTACCCTGCTATATTCCTTACTTTCTTGTTGTTTATGTTATACCACTTTAAGAATGGTTTCATTTTATATGATTCAATATGCAATACTGTTCTTTTAGCTCTATGATTTGGCTAATTCAAGCTCTCCCTGTTCCTGCTATCCCCCTTTCTGTTGCCTCATGGACTGTGCGCCTGCTCCCTTGTGGTGCTCTTGTGTTCTCCCCCTGGTTGAGCCTGTGTGTTTGTGTTTGTGTCCACAGAAAGGCCTAAAGAATGTGTTTGATGAGGCGATACTGGCTGCCCTGGAGCCCCCTGAGCCCAAGAAGAAACGCAAATGCGTGCTGCTATGAGGAGCCCACCCCCTAAACCACACACCTGTAAACACGCACGTACACACACACACACACACTCTCATACACGCATACATGCACACGTACACCCTTCACTTCCTCCCTCCCACTCTACCAAATCCCCTCCCTTGCCCTACTATGGCTGGTTGACATATTTGTACTTTATAGTAGAAGGATAGATAGAAGGAAACTAAACAGATTCAGATTTAACTGCAATAATGAAACTGCCCAGCCTGCGTTAAGCCAGCAGACTGACAGAGGAACAGAAGACCAACCACTCCTGCTTTCACTGTGACACCACCACACGGCCCCCTACACTGTGGGGGGTGGAGGAAGTTAGTGTTTTGGCCTGCTCACTCTTACTTGCCTAGAACAATTGGTAGCCACTGGCCAGTGACTGAAAGTCTTGATGGAATTAAGCCACGCCCACTCAAAAGGAAGGCTGTTGTTTCTAGCCCTAACCCCCCCCCCCCCCCCCCCCCCCCCCCCCTTTCTAAACAAGCACATGCATCGCTCCATTCCCCCCCCCTCATATTCTCTCAAGCACCACCTGAAGAGCTGCTGACCCGGGTTGTCATTGTGTCATTGGTTGCCAACACCCCCTCCTCTCCGTAAAGCACAGCAGCACGAAAGCCTGATTCCAGATGGGTCATATTCCCCCGCCCCTCCCTCAGAGGCTGAGGGGGATCTGAACCATGTAGAGCAGGGAGCCGAGTCCCAGACAGCCCTGGAAGTTGCCGGGGGAAATTGTCCCGCTGTCTATCTGTCCAGCCCAGATTCTCACAGCCTCTAGGTGGAGGAGGTTAGGGGTCAGTGTAGCGTGGGATCTTACTGAAGAAGCTAAGGAGTCCGTTGCTATGGGTCTTCTTGTTGACCGCAGGAATTGCCTTCTGAAGCAGGGAACTTAAAACAGTGTTAGCAGAACAAGTGGTTGTGTTCATATATGCGTTGCCAGGGACCAAGGGGAGAGTTAGCTGATCGTTATGGAAACGTCTCGACCGTACAAGTAGAATCTGTAGAACAGACGCTTCCACCTTCAGCCGTCACGTTGCTCTGACCGTGTTCTGACCCGCTTTGGACGTTTTTTATTTTATTTAATTCAGCTCGAAGAAACATCAGAATTCTGTGCCACATCAGAGTTCTGTGCCTTTCTCAGTGTTGTGGATGTGTAACCGTGGCTTAGAGCTGCTAGATTTCCAGTGCTGCCCCCTAAAGGCGTGCGGTAGCAGGGAGCCTCTGTTCTGCTCATCCTAACTGTATGGTGTCACTGTTGTGGATATGCATGTAGATAAGCCCTGGTCCCTGTTGTCATTAGAGGTTAACAGGTATAATAATAATGTAAGCTGCACACATGTTAATGTAGGCTCCAGATGTTTTTACCAAAATCTGTTATTTTGTTGTTGTTTTTTTCTTTTCTTTTTTTCTCTCTGTTGTGCTGTTTTTGATTTTATAAAAAAATATATATAAAAAAAGGTTACGTTGACTCCTTTTCCATTCAGGGGTTGGAAGTCATCTGAACTCTGCTCCACCAGACACAGATGAACGCTCTCATTGGTGACAGAGGCTGAGTACGTCTATAGATGATGACGTGTGCTGGTGGGGTAGAGTTGGGTTGACGTCCACGCCACCTCGTTAGAATGATTATAACCTGTCGTTGTTTTGGTGCAAAACCAAATGCTTTGTCTGAAGTCTCTGTTCTTTGTATATGCATTCTTAAAAAAACAAAAATATTAAACTTATACCTTAATTGCCTTTATCCATTTTCCCCGACCGTTCTGTTTCTGTTTATTTTAGAACTGGCTCCACCAGTGGTCCTTTCACTTAAGTATCTGGATTTGATTCCCAGCCAATGCATTGAACATGAGTGGGCCTGCTAAATTCCTCCATAGAATCCTTCTATGTTGTGGGCCAGATAGAAGGTTGAAAACATTTGGTGGCAGCTCTGAGAGTCTACAGCTGAGTGGTTAGATCATTTGACTGAAGATCTAGACGAGGTTGCAGGTACAAAACTGGACGTCATTTTAGATGCAAGCTCCTGATAATTGAATGACTTGTCAGGGTGCCTGAGCAGGACCAGGGGGTCTGTGCAGGACCTGGAGGTCTGTGCAGGACCTGGAGGTCTGTGCAGGATCTGGAGGTCTGCAGGACCAGGGGGTCTGTGCAGGACCTGGAGGTCTGGAGGACCTGGAGGTCTGTGCAGGACCAGGAGGTCTGTGGAGGACCTGGAGGTCTGTGCAGGACCTGGAGGTCTGTGGAGGACCTGGAGGTCTGTGCAGGACCTGGAGGTCTGTGCAGGACCTCTCTGAACCAACAGAGGACACTGTTGCTTCACAAGTAGGAAAGCACTGCCCTCTTGGCTGACATCTAGAGGATCAGAATGGAACTGCATTACAATGATCCTGTTCCGCTGAAACGGTGGTAAGATTTACATTTATTCATTTAGCAGACGCTTTTATCCAAAGCGACTTACAGTAAGTGCAGTAGGGTGAAGTGCCTTGCCAAGGACACAAAGTCATATAGCCACAGCGGGGGCTCGATCTCACAACCTTCCATTCATGAAGCCGCCTTAACCCGTTGAGCCATCTGACTCACCTTTATTGATTTATCACATATTGGAGCCTAAATGTTATGACAGATTGGATGCAGGCTGCACCTAGGAATCTAGGTATTTCTCTAAAAGGATTACGGTAGACCTGAAGTGTTCTCTCTCGCTAACCCTGGGCTAACCCTCTGCAGGCGCGTGTTGAGAGACGATTGTCACACAGATAAGTTAAGATTCCAAGAATCGTTTCAGATGAGGGAGATCTCCCAGACCAGGTGACCCGAATCATGAGCCCTGAGGGAGGCAAAGGAGAGTCCCACAAGCAACACACACTCTCACACACACACACACACCCCTGTGAGGCTTTCACACATTCCAGGCGTTTCTTGAGTGTTGTCTGTCAGTGCCTTCTTACGTTAAAGAGCTGCTGACATCCATTAATTATCACCGGCTGAAATAAGGGCCTGGCTCAAGATGTGTGTACTTGTGTGCGAGGTGTGAGGGAGAGCTAGGGGTGTCCACCTGCACATGGGAGATTTAGCCAACTGTAACTGTTGCAATCCAAGCATTGCCGTCCATCCATATAGATGAGCTGATAGGACTGTGCTCAACAGCCCAGGAGGCCCCGTCCATTTAGCGTGCACAGATATGTGCTGCATGACATTACATGATGAAGTGCTGTTAATGGTGTCTGTGCCAGCTCTGGGGTCCCACTCCTAACGCTCATCATTCACAAGGCCAAATCCCACAGGGTACTTTAAACAGTTGATTCTAAACAGACCTGGTGGTCTGTGTGAGGGGGGGGGTTCACCTCTCCCAGTCAAAAAGCATGGTGTCTCTCGAGCTCTGTCTGTGAGCGTATGTGTGTGTGTGTTTAGACAGCCAAGAGAGAACTCCCTTTGGATGTAATTGCTCTTCCTGTTTGACAGCGAAGTTGGAGTCAGTCCTCTGGGAGGACCAATCAGAGTCAAGCATGGCTAAATGTGTCCCTTGGGAGACCCAATCAGGGTTAAGGGTACTATGCAAGCAGGCAATTCAGACCCCTGCATGCCTGGAATGAGAGCGCTGACACACAGACACCCACACAGACACATGCTGCTGCCCACAGCCACGTTCCAGGTTCTCAGACTGACAGAAGGGCAGTCCAGCACTCTGGACGGTGTGTGCAAACCGTTTTACGATGGGAACATTTAACGATGATCCACACAGAAGATGACTTATGATGAAAAGCGCGCTGAGGATTTTTAGCAGTTATTAAAGCGAAACGGTAAATCACCGTGCAGATGGAGCTGAGGTGTGCTGGCATGCCCTCTAAGGCCAACCGTGTGTGTACAGTAAATCACTCAGTGATTCCTCTGCTGTGTGAGAGCATGTCTTCAGCGCTGAAAGGCTCGAACCCGGTCTTACACTGTTACAATGAAGTGTTTCCACACAGATATGGGCTGGTACGAGCTGTCAGTAGGTGCGTACATGTCATACCCTATCTACTGCGCTCCGCTATGCTTCTCTCCTGCCTGCGTCAGTTCAGTTGCTCAATCTCTGCCGCCTTCGCTCGTCAACGTAGCAAGGTCAACTAATCCAATCAAGAAACTGCCAAACAGACTAAACACAGAAAGAATGAAAAGACCGAAATGTAAAAAGAAAAAGAAAAAAAAGACACTTCTGGCTGTGTTCGGAGGCCCTGGTTACCTTAGTTACAGCCCTCAGGGTAAGGGTTAGGCTGCAAAGGAAGAGGAGCCATTTTGATTTGTGGCTCAGCTATATTTCATCTGTCTCAAAGCTGCACTACCAACTATGTTAGAAGTTCGATTTGTTTACTCCAATCTTAGTGGAATAAGTCAGTTGTGGGGCAATGTTGGTAGGGTAAGGGTGTGTGAAAGGCACCTAGCCTGGAAACCATAGTGATGTCACACAGCCATGTTTTATTGTGATATGGCAATCCAGCCCTGTCAAATAGATATGTGCAACACACGGTCTGTCCCCCTTTGCATGCATACACAAACACACAGTCCATCTCCCCACACCTGCTGGAGCAGAGGTGCAGTCCCTCAGCTGTGTGTGTGTGAGGGGGGGGGGGGGGGTGTTATGCAGGTGTAGGGGACAGTCCTTCCATGTTGGGCTTGGCTGCCTATCATAAACACCCCTGATGACAGACTAGCCTTGTTCACCCCACACAGCCCACCTGACTCAGCTCATCTTAACCCAAACTGGCCTAGTGTAGCGTAGCTTAGCCTAGCTACCAACTATGCCTGTATGGAGCTGCTTAGCCTAGCCTAGCCTAGCCTAGCTAAGCCAGCCCACAGAGAGCAGTCTGCCAACATGGACGGCAGAAGCGGTTTGTCGAGCCCTTATCAACACGCCATCATGGCCCTGGACACAAGGAGACGACCACACCTGTCACTTTCACCGTCCCTACCGCCCCTGACGAATGCCTCCCTCGCTATCTGATTCAACATGTCAAGAATGGCAGATGTTATCAGTGAGGTCATTTACCATCTGCAGCTCCACACAGCCGTGTTCTCCTCTCATCTTCTGGATCCTTCTGTCCTCCTGATGTACTTTATCTCTCCTCTCTGGCATCAACCATTCTCGAGTTTAAGGATGAGGTCAGGAACCCAGGCAATACTGCAGCTGTACAATATCGCTTGAGTCATGTACATGTGTATTCTCTTTGGTGTCATTCAATTATATTTCTCCATGTTTTGTGTGTGTGTGTTTGTGGATGTGTGTGTGTGTGTGTTCCTTCAGAGGGTCTGCGTTCTTTTACCAGGTTCGGGCAGGAATGTTCGTGTTAAGCTTCTGGGGGTCATCTGCGTCACACTTCAATAACTACCCACCCCACCCCCCCACCCCCCCACCCCCCTATCCTCCACTGCTGTGGTTTGCCTCACCCTCCACCCTCTCGCCACATTTGGTTGGAACCAGCAGCATCTGCCAGATCTGAACGAGGACGCTGCAGATGTCCTTCACCCTCTGTGCCTGCTGCGGCTCCCTGAGCACACACCCAAACACAGGCGCTAGCGAGGAGAAGAAGATAGGGCGGAACCGAGTCCTACCACAGTTCTCTGTCTCTCTCTCGCTCTCTCTCTCTCGCTCTCTCTCTCTCTCACTCTTTCTCTTCCTCTGTCTATCCTACTCCATCTCTCCTTCTCTCTCTCTTGTGGTCAGTCATACCAGGGTTAACCTGGTCTCAGAGGGCAGCTTGAGAGGTCATAGTCAACACCAGGGAGAACTGGATTTGTAGGTATACACGTTTTGTGCAGTCAAATCCAATCAAAATGTATTTGTGTAGCCCTTTTGGCAAGCAGTGTCACAGAGGGCTTCGCATATGCCCATAGAACTGCCCCTCAATCAACCTAAACCCTCAAGGAAGACAAGGAAAAACTCCCAGAAAAACTCACTAGGGGGAAAACAAGAAACTGTCCAAAAATGTCATAATGAGATCATAAGATCATAATGACTTTCAGCAACGTTATAGTTAGAAAGTTAGAAATACTTTTTAGAGTCTGTTGTGTATGTTTGATATACATTCAACTCCTCATGTGCTTTACCTATCTCTTGTGTCAGGGGGCAGCATGTGATGTAAACAGAGTCCTGTGAGAGGTTGGGAGCTACTAAACCCTTGAATCAGACATCTCTGGGGGCCGTGAGTGTTGACTTCCCTGGGTACAGGGTTCAAGTCGGCACTGTTTTTATTGCACAACTTGGAGCTCTTCAAAAAAAAAGAGAGGAAGAAGAATAAAAGGGAAGAGAAGAGGAGGGGAGGGAGGGGAGAAAAGAATTGCAACTGTCATCACAAACAAGAACCATCTGTCTCATTTGTGTAACTTGTTTTCTTTTAATATGAGAAGTATGCTGGAGAGATCTGGGAGTTGGAGAGAGGCCTGGGAGGGATGGGGCCGGGGCCGGGTCTGGGGCCAGGGCTGGGGCCAGGGCCGGGGCTGGGGGCTGGGGGGCTAAAGCCTGGGTCTCTTGTCTTCACTATGCAAGTGGCCTTAATATCCCTCAAACCTGCTCTGTTAACCCCTCACACCCAGAGTCACAGATGCGTTTGCACAGACCCTGAAGAAACAGGTGAAAGAAGCTTGTGTTGCTGCATCAGATCTCCCAGGATCCAGAAGCACACCTGAGGCGAATGGAACTTGAATATTCACTCTGGTCTCATATATCAGTATCAGATTCATGAGAAAGTTCTGGTTCTATGTGTGCCTCTGGTGAGGTTGTCATTGGTGATGTGGTCTTCCTAGATGGTGCTTAGCCAATCTAAGGACTCTGACCTGCGTTTATTGACTTCAAACTTGAATCAATGTTCTGTCAGGAAATCCAAGTATCAGAGTTTTACCATCCATCGCACCTTTACACTACACACTTTAGCAGGACGTGATTATATCTTGCCAAGCTTCCCTCAGGTCACATGACATATGATCCATGCATTTATTCAGGGCAGCATGCAAATAACCATGGATACCCATGACTCGCCATGGGATACGCAGGTAAGCCAACAGGCTGCATACTAAACCCATTTACTTTGCTCTCAGGGCCCAGCACTGAGCTGGGGGTCCATAATTACAGTATGCCCCAGAGAGGCCTGTCCAAATGTAAAATTGCAGGGAGGTATTTTCATCAGGCAGGCGGTGACAGGACCCCTGTTCTGCTGACAGGAGGGGCGTTTGTCCATCTGGGCAGATTGCAGGATGGCCATGGAGCCCTGCGGCGGAAACCCTGCTGCCCCGGCTGGGATCTTCACACCTGGCTTCAGGTGGCTCCCCTGGTTCTGAGAAGAGGGTAAACTGATCCCTCTGCTGAGGGGAGCTGCCCCTCTCCACACACACACACCCACACACACCCACACACACACACACACACACACACACACACACGCACTGGGCACTCACCCAGCCTCTCCATGCGCTTCAGTAGTTACCCTGGCATACTTACACCCTCACTGTACTAAAGTACCAGAGTCATTTCTCCGGTTCTTTCTTAGGTGACCACCTCGGCGTTCATGTAACGCAGGAACCCTCTCGTGCCGATGACCCAGTGAGATCTAGGGTGCCCATACTCAAACCGGTTCAGCGCTCTCCCAAGCACTGACACAGGAAGCTGAGGTATGGCTGATTGGTCCCCCTCCAGCCCAGGCTCACTGGGTTAGTATGTGAACCCTCGAACGGATTCAGACATCAGGATCAGAAGAGCTACGGCGCTCCCCTTAGAAAGGGCGTGCCCCGAGGGGCTGACTCTTCAAGGACTTTGAGGCTCCGAAACGAAAAAAAATAATACAAAAAAAGTGGGGAGGCAGGGAGATCGAGGGAATGCCATGTGGTCTGCATTTGGGTGTAATCCCTGTTCAGTGGTACGCTGCTCCTTCTGCCTCTCTCATCTCGGAATAAGAGGGGAGCTGCAGGGAAACTGTAACCACCCCCTCCCCCACTCCCAGATCTCCCTGCTCCTGCTCTCTCCTTACTTCCTGTTCCTCCTCGTCCTGCTCCCTCCCCCTCCCTCGGCTCCGCCCCCCTCGCTTCTCGTTCCCCTCCCTCTTTCCCTCCCTCTTTCCCTCCCCTCTCCTCCCTTCTCCCCGCTCGTTCTCTCTTTCCTAGCCAGGGGATATGTGATTTGATATCTGGGATGATATACGTCCCGAAACATGGCACATAAATTGTGTTTATAGGTGTCAGTGCTGTGGAGAACAGCCTGGAGGTCTAACGCGCGCACACGCATACTTGGTTCATTCGCGCGCATGTGGTAACGTGTGTGTGTGTTGCTGTCACAGTGTTTGAATCTCATGGCTGTTCTCTGTCTCCCTTCACGCTCCCTCTGCGGGCACACCTAGTCTGTGGCACGCCTCGTCCAGCGCCGAGGAGGACAGCTGTGGAATCGCTTAAGACACTGTAAAAGTTCCTCACCGGACAGGACACTATTTTGAAGGAACCACGAAGCCAATTGGAAGACAAACCTCCAGAACCGACATATTTTCATTCTTCATCTTTCTCGGTCATTCATTCATTCGTTGTTTCCTTAATTCAGAAATTCAGAAATTCAGACGTCACCATTCTTGCTGTTCCACTTTCAAAAAAACATTAAGCGAAACAAGCCAGGAGTATAATCTTTGACACGGCATATATTCCATATTAACATACATTCATACGCAGTATAATCTTCTTCAGTGTATATCTTTACAGATCTATGTCACTATAATGATAGCATGTTACAATAGTAAAGCTGGGCTTCATGGTGGTGGTTAGCCGTACATAGTTTAGTCCCTGGGCCCTGATAGTGGCATGGGAGGAAGTGTGAGTGTGTGCAATCACGTGAAGGATGTGTGTGTGTGTTTAGTGTAAGGTGAGGGTCATGTATGTGCGCTCGGAGAGAAAAGTGCTTAAGTCATCTTGTAGTGTCCATGCTTTGGTAACCTGCAGGCCATCTCCCTGCGTGTCGTGTGTGTGTGTGTGTGTGTGTGTGTGCGCGTGTGTGTTTGTCCCCTTAACTGGCTCGCAGTGAAACGCTAACACCATCTTTGCTCTTGATGCTAACTTGTCAGGGTTAGTGAAGAGTGACAGCAGCCCCTACCGAGGCCCTCACCATCCACCGTGTGGCCCCTACCCCTGTGTGGCCCCTCCCCTTGTGTGGCCCCTCCCCCGTGTGCCCCCCCATGTGTGGACCCTCCCCCCTTGTGTGCTGACGGAGCGATCATGTGAGTGGAGCAGCATCAGGGCTGGACAGGGACATGGCCAACATCACCAAAACTGCTACTGAACCTCAACACAACACGGTCATGTACACTTGGACCGCAAAAAACGACAACGTCCGTCTGTCCGTCCGTGTTCCTCTTCTGTCCTCTCTTCGGTCCGGCAGCCTCCCTTTGACATCCGGCACTCCAGGTAAGTCCCCAAAGCAGCAGCAGCAGCAAAGACTGAGAGGGCGATCGCGACCCCCCCTCCCTCCCCCCCCATACCCCCCATTTCCCTCCCCCATCCCCCTCCCAATCCCAACGCACTCACCATGCAGCCCTACCCCCCCACCCCCACCCCCCCAACTCCCAACACTACGGGTACATGCACCCCCCCCCCCCCCCCCCCCCGCCCCGCCCTCAAGACGTCAGTCTCAGCAACATCAATAAGTTAACAACAACAAAAAGAAATAGAAAAAAAAAAAACACAAAGCAACCACAACTGTGACGGTCCACTGAGAGCGTTGAGGGCCAGAGGAGGCAGGCTGAGGCGAGGGTGGGGGAGGAAGTGTGTGGCTCCCAGGAGCCATTCCCTTTGCACCTTCCCTATCATCCTTTCATCGTGGGAAGGCCACTCCCTGTCTGTCAGTCCCTGTTTCTACTGTCCAGTGGTGAGGGGGGGGGGGGGGTAGAGGTGGGGGGTGGAGGGTAGGGAAGGGAAGGGGGTCCCTCTCCCCACACACACACGCACACACACAAACGAAAGAAGTTTGTCTTTTTTAAGTCCTCTGTCTGCATCACCGACAGGTGTGCATCTCCACCATCTTGCGGCACTGTTTGCACTTGACGTAGCAGCACCAGTGGAACTTGCAGCTGCACCTGTCCACCACCTCCACCTCCTCCGTCTGGAAGCCTCGGCCGCAGCACATCAGCTCGCAGCCGTCGATGGCCTTGGACGTGCGGTTGCACTGCCGCCCCGCCGTCCCCAGCATGCCCGGGGTGCGCGGGTCGTGGTCGCAGAAGTCCGGGCTGGGGTCCAGGTAGACCAGGTCCTCGTCGGTGTGGGGTTTGAACTGGGAGTTCTTGGGCACCAGCACCTTGGTGGTGCCCACCTTGCGCAGCTCCACCTCAGTGGCCCCGTCGAACTTCTCCTTGATGACGTTGCCCACCTTGCGGAAGGGCGGCATGGCCTTCCAGCAGGTCTTCACCTCGCAGGAGCCCGACACCCCGTGACACTTACACTCCACACGCATGTGGGACAGGATGGCCTGTGTGGGGAGACACACGTGTGGGGGACGCATGAGAGGCTGGAACCGTTTCACAAATACTCCTTTTGTGTGTGTGTGTGTGAGTGAATGAGTGTGTGTGTGCGCGTATGTGTGAATGTGTGAGTGTGTATGTGAGTGTGTGTGTGTAAGTGAGTATGTGAGAGTGTGAGTGTGTGTGTGTGTGCGTGTTTGTGAGTGTGTGTGTATGTGAGTGTGTGTTAGTGTCTGGGTGTATGTGAGAGTGTGAGTGTGTATGTGTGTGAGTATGTGTGAGAGTGTGTGTGTTTTAGAGCGAGTGTTACCTTTCTCCCGGCTTCGTTATTGTGGAGGTTCATGAGGGCTCTGCTGGAGGACTGGCCTTTGCTCCTCTCTCTCACGTCCACAAAGGACTGTGAGAAGGCCACTCCATAGGCGATGTTGTCGCTGCAGCCTGACCACTGGAACCCTGCGGAAGGAGAGAGTTCAGAGCTGAAACAGCTGCCTTTTTCCTCTAGTGTCTCACTGTGGGTGTGTGCCTGTGTGTGTGGTTGTCATGCCCACCCTCTGGACTAACTCCATGGACGTTGCGGTCGCAGCCGCATTTCTCCAGCTCCCCGCTGCTGCAGGCCCGCGTCACTGCGAACGCCACGCTGGCTGCTGAGATGGCGTACACGAAGGCGGCCTCACGGGTTCCTGTCGCACGCACGCACAAACAGGAAGAATCGGTCAAACATTTCGGTCACCGCAGTCACGCCTTCTGGGTAAGTGAGCAAGACGGTGAAGCCTGGGTCAGGTCAGAGTTGAAAGGTCAGGAGCCTCACCCTGGGTGACCACTTTGCCAAACACAGGCATGGTCTCCAACGTGGAACAGTTCCAGCGACGGTTCCGGAACTGGAACTGGCACTCGTCTATCGCCAGCTGAGCCCCACGCCTCACTGCGTCCATCACCTCCACACTCCGCTTACATATCTGCACCTGGGGAGGAGAGAGGGAGGGAGGGAGGGGAGGGAGATGTGAGAGTGATACAGAGAGAAGGTATGAGAGAGAGAGAGAGAGAGAGAGAGAGAGAGAGAGAGAGAGAGAGAGAGAGAGAGAGAGAGAGAGAGAGAGAAGTTGGGCCTCCTCTTGTGACCAGGACTTTATTTATAGGAAGTAATGACCAATGAATCCATAAATAACCCTGGGTGTTTACCTGTCTCTGAATGAGGCCTCTCAGTCTCTCACAGGTCTCCTCATCACTGATACTGCCCACTGAGGACAGCTTGGCCAGGTACCTGAAACACACACACACACACACCACACCGTCAGTACACAAATCTGACTGACCTGATGTTGGACCAGTGGTCCCGGGGGCAGGGCAGTCGGTGTGTGTGTGTGGGGGAGGGGGGGGGGGGGAGGGGAGGGGAGGGGGGGGGGGTGGAGACAGTAAGGGTTTGTGATTCATCGGACGCTGTGGGAATGTTTTCTCCCTGTCAGTCTGGGAAAGCGGCTTATCATCCATGCACACCTCAAGGGCAGACAGGTCAGAGGAGATACCACACACACACGCGCACACACACTTCCACGCGCACACACGCCATCCAAGATGTGGGCAAAAGACGAGGCTCTTCGTGCCACATACACTCCTTCTCTCACACACTCCTCCCTCTCCAGCCCTGTATCTTCCACTCAAACAGCACCTGACAGAAATAGGTCTTCGCATAAGCTCCTCACACACACACTCCTCACCAACACTTCCCACAGGGGGGGCTTGTCTGGGCCCTGACTGAATGTGTGTGTGTTTTTGGGGTCTGAGTGTGTGTGCGTTTGTGTGTGTGGCGTGCTGACAGGATATCATTAGGAGGGTTTGATTAGTCTCATCCAGGTCTAGACGTTCTCCTCCTTCCCTTCCACCCTCTCTTCATTTGCTCTTCCCTCCAGATAACCTCACCCTTCCTCTCCCTCTCCCGCTGTCATGCTCTATGTCTCTCGCTCTCTCACACTCTCTCCATCTGTCTCACTCTCTGTCTCTCTGCGACATATTCCTCTCGTCGGTCAATCCAGATCACTCAACCACGTCTCGACCTCCTCCGCTCCTATCAGACCGCGGAGATGACCTCACACACTCGTATTTCCTTCTTTCTGAAGCCACGTAGACGAGACCTTAAAACTCCAATGACGCCAATTATTATATATGCAGATACAACTGGACAGTTATGGCTTTACTTTAACTGCTGGATGTTGTGAAACTGTTACATATACTGTCAAATTCATGCAAGCATTTTGGTCCTGTGCATGTTGCGTAGGTGTGTTTCTATGGATGTGTCTATGGAGGTGAGTGTGTGTTTGTGTGTGAGTGTGTGTGTGTGGGAGCCGTTCTCACCAAATCACCTTGAAAACAAATCTTAGCAATAACAGCTGGCAGCTGGGAGTTCGATGCCTTCAACACACATAAACCTGTCCTTCTCAGCCTCAAAAGACCTTCACAAACACACACACACTCGCACACACACAAACACTGACAGTGATCCAACACCGACCCTGAAAACATCCAATAAACACTGGATAAACCGCATGAAAACGTTGAGAAAGCTACCAGCAGGTGATGTGCTGGGTGTGTGTTTGCGTGGGAAAAGACAAGCCCAGACCTGCAGAAAGAAAGCGTGTGTGTGTGTTTTCAGTCCTCTCTGTCTTTATCTCCTCATTCTGTTGCGTACCCTCTGCCTCCCAGACCCAGGTTACCAAAACAACCAGACAGTGGTATCAACCGGCCAGCAAGGCCAGAACACTCCGTCTCTCCCTCATCTCCTCCTCTATTTTTCTCTTTTCTCTCTCTCTCGTTCTCTCTTTCTCTCTCTTGTTCTCTCTCCCTCATCCTTTCTCTCTCTTGTTCTCTCTCCCTCATCTCTTCCTCTTCTCTCTCTTCCTATTCTCTCCTCTTATTAGTTTTTTCTATCATATCTGTCTTGCTCTGTCACTGGTTCTCCCTCCTTCTCTCTCTCTCTGGGAGGTAGCAGAAGGGTTGGCGGGAGCGTTCCACCTGGAGTGGTGCGTGTGCAAGCCGCCGTGTGTTTGTGTTGCATTACACTTTGCAGCCCTCACAACACGACTGGCTCCACCAGGCTTAGGGCAGAGAGGCTTAGCATGCAAGCACCACATCTCCGCTCCTGCTGCTGGGAGAGAGAGAGGGGGCAGGAACAAGAGAGAGAGAGAGGGGGAGAGGGGGCAGGAACAAGAGAGAGAGAGAGAGAGAGGGGGCAGGAACAAGAGAGAGAGAGAGGGGGGGAGAGGGGGCAGGAACAAGAGAGAGAGAGAGACAGAGGGGGCAGGAACAAGAAAAAGAGAGAGAGAGAGGGGGCAGGAACAAGAGAAAGAGAGAGAGGGGGAGAGGGGGCAGGAACAAGAGAAAGAGAGAGAGGGGGCAGGAACAAGAGAAAGAGAGAGAGAGAGAGAGAGAGAGGGGGCAGGAACAAGAGAGAGAGAGGGGGAGAGGGGGCATGAACAAGAGAGAGAGAGACAGAGAGAGACAGAGGGGGCATGAACAAGAGAGAGAGAGAGAGAGAGAGAGAGAGGGAGAGAGAGAGGGAGAGAGGGGGCATGAACAAGAGAGAGAGAGAGAGACAGAGGGGGCAGGAACAAGAGAAAGAGAGAGAGAGAAAGAGGGGGCAGGAACAAGAGAGAGAGAGAGAAAGAGAGAGAGAGAGGGAGAGAGACAGAGAGGGCAAGAACAAGAGAGAGAGAGAGATAGATAGAGAGGAAGAGAGAGAGGGAGGGAAAGAAGGAGAGAGAGAGAGATAGAGAGGGGGGGGGGGCTTGTGTGTGTTGACTGTACGTCAGAATGCCAGCGTTCACCTTTCCTGTACGCACGAGATGTACACAGAAAGCAGGGAAACATGGCTGGAATGGGGAAAACACACGCAGACAGTGATGGTCCACACCCTCAGCAAAACTGCAGCGGTTGCTGGTTGACTCATGGCTTTAGTCACACACAGGCTGGTGCGTGGGACATGCGGGCTGGAGACAGGACACAGACACCCTGGTGAGGAGATGGCTTTGAGGCATTCACTAGAACATTCCCAGTCATGCTGAAACACTGGTTGGAAAAGGAGGTGGAAAGTGAGCATTTTCACATAGGCCGGACCACACAGTGACAGGGCACAGACAACTACGCTAATACAGCATATCTGTTAGCGTACCGACACACATTTCCTGAGACAACCCCCCCCCCCACGATGGGATTGTTTGTGGAGACATTGCGAGAGCGGCGGTTTTCTTGCACGCGACCCCGCCTGTGAGCTCGGACCCTGAGATGAGCCCCTCGGTCACTCAGGGCAGAGCCTCGATCTGCAACGCTCTCTCTGATCTGTAGAGGGCAGTCTGCTCCCAGTTTGTCCTCTGGCCCTCAGATAGCCTCAGGCTGGGGCTAGGAGGTTCTCAGTTCATCTCGTTATATCCGCTCTCCAGGAGGATTTCGAAATCCGAGCAGAAAATGACCTCATGGCCTAGCCTAGACACACGGTAGCCTCTTCTCCTGTTCCACTTCTAGAACCTTCTGATGTTAAGGAGCAGGACAGTGAAATGTTGGTGCATTTACTGATGATGGGATTCTAGCGATCGCTTCACCTGCTCCATCTGCGATGAGCAAAACCACAACAGCAAGTCAACCTCCAGGAGATTTCATACGCATAATTTACTTGTGGTTATGAAAAGATCTCCATTACAAACTACCAGACCAAAGTGCAGGGGTTTATGGTTGTTAAATGACATTGCCTCTGCATCTCATTTCAAAGAGCAATAACTTAAAATAGCCAGCGCCATAAGAAAGGTGAACAGGCTTAAGCGGATAGAGAACAAAAAAAACTACCTTAGAGAAGTGATGGAGAGGTGAGAGAAAAGAGAGAGCGATGAGAGAGATACAAGCCAGGAGGGACAGAGGGGAAAGTGTGATCGAGATGACAAGACAGCAATCTGCACAATACACAGTGAGGGCCAGACTGTAGTGGGTGTGTGTGTATGTGTGTGTGTGTATATATGTGTGTGTATGTGTGTGTGTATCTATATGTGTGTGTGTGTGTGTGTATTTATACATGCTGCCTGGTGCCTGCTCTGCTGCTGGCTCCAGTAGAGCTCATTTCCCCCTAAAAATAACATGCGCTGCCAACACCACAACCCTCACACACACACACACACACACAAAGTAGGGGAAAGAGGCAATAAAAACCATGAAATTAGCCTCCTGCTGTGTCTCCCCTGCCCCAATGTTCTGGAAACCACTGTCTACCTATGTATTATGTGTACGTGAGTGTCTAGACTCATCATACCAGACATGATTACAGTATCCGTTCTATCATTCTCTTTCACTTTTCCTATTCGTTTTCTGTAGCTTCCAGGTGTTAGACCCTAGATTAACCCGAGGTTATCCTGAGTTAGTCCTAGGTTATCCTGAGTTAGCCCACCGTAATCCTTGGTTAGCTATTAGTTCAGCACCAGGTTTTCTAGGTTAGGGTTAAGGTTAGGTTATCACATGCTAATCCTTGGTTAGCTCTAGGTAAGCCCTAAATTACCCTGGGAGGAGGGGGCCACAGTGTCACCATGCAGTAACATCACCACCAGTGTTTTTATAACCTATAGGTGTGTTGTTCTGTTTGGGGGTTGTTGTTGGTGTGTGTGTGTGTGTCTGTGTCTGTGTGTGTGTGTGTGACCAGTGTGAGGCGCCAGTATAGTGCAACGTCAAGGTCTCTGCTTTCTCTGGTTACTCATCAGCTGCTATCTCTTTATCGCCTCTTCATGCTTACCCAAGACATGCGCTCATTCTTACCTGCACACGCACACACGTACACGCACACACATATCATCTCTGTTTCTCACAATGGCATGTTTAATATTACAGATGACCCGATTTAGGGGAGGTAAGGGGTGTGACTTTAAACTCTGGTGTTTTTTGGGCCTCATAGAAAACTGTTAAAAACTGAAATCATTGTTGTTTGTTCAGGCCAGAGTGCCCTTCTCAGCAGGCCTACAGGCTACCTTTGTTAAGAAATGACATATGCGAGCTGACATGCTGTAAGTCACCTGCCGTCATTCGTGTCCGTCCACACCAACAGAAATACAGATGGAGGGGCCTTACTTTAACTGCTGCAGGACCACAAAACCAGGTATTGAGTTTTACTAGCCATTATTATTATCATCACTATCAATTCACGCTTTGCACTTACAATAAACCCCGGGAAATTCACAGACATTTATCCCGTAATAACTCCAACCGTATTCCTACACTAGAAATAAATAAAGCAACCTCAAAATAGAATCCACGGTTTAAGAAAAATGACTCGACGACACTGACGGACCAAGCGGTGAGCAGTGAGAAACATTTCTCACACACACACACACACGCACACACGCACACTCATATTAGAGGAAGACAAAGCGGGAGGAGTGTGTTCCGCCTCCAGCCTGAAGCCCCGGAGCTGCAGGTGCAGCGGGAAACTTTAGAGACGGTGTTGATGGACAAACTAATGAACAGTAAAGGTTCAAATCCCAGTCCAAGAGTAAGCCTATAGTTTTTTTATGTAAGTAAAATGCGAAAAATGAGACCTGTACTTTTGTTGACGTTTAAAATAAAGAGTTGCCTGCGTGGCCCATGGCTACAGGTTTCAACTGTTTTCGTTACAATAGTCTTCTTGAACTGTCAGTTGAATATCTTTCTATATATTTTACAGGTAAGGTAACTCTGTATGACAATATTATTGGCCCTTCTCGCTATGAGGAGGACTTGGATGATTGAAAGCGAACAAAACCTGATTACGCAAGACTGTTTTCTTTCCATTTTCATTGTGCAGCGATATTGTTTCAAGTAATCGAATCGATCCTTGGCCTGCATGTTTTTATTTATTTATTTATTTATATACAGCATACATTTTCAATATTCAATTTACAATAATAGCACAGAAACTAGAGGTGGACAGTATTTCATTCTTACGCGTTAATCCTAAACTAAGTTTATTCATCGTGCACATGTTTAGGCAATTATGTTTTTTGTTCAGAAGGCTTACCTCACGATTGGTGAATATATATTTTTTGCGGTCCCAACCCGGTCCCAACCCTTTTCCCTCTATCCTAACCGGTGGTACCTGACCAGCAAGACCGAGGTGAGGGGGTTGAGTAGAACCGACTCTAGTTCCCATCTGCTCAGACAGAATAATCATATTTAGCACACGAGCAGGGGAACGTGCCCGCACATGCCCGCGCTCTGCTCTCCACCATGCTTTCAGCCCCAAACAGCAACCAGGTCTTCCCTCCATTTATGATGCCTAATAGATCGTTTACTCTCAATAATATCACACACTGTCTAATTAAAAACTGTTTGAAGAACAAGCACGATGACAAAGATCTTCTATATGGCCTTATGCCTTGGCCAGCTGATAGTCTCCTTTTCAAAAAGGAGAAACAAACTGTAGCCTGTTGTCGATGAGGCTACAAACAAACATGCCCAAATTGTTCCAGTTGATAGTGCTCTTGATACTTTGCCTAAGTTCAAAAGAGCTACAACAGAGTCACTTAGTGGAATGCAAGGACTCACCTTCCCACATCCCTCCAGCCCTGCATGGGACAGTGTGACCCAGCTCTGCAGAGGACATGGAGCTGTGATTCCGCACTTGATAGACTGGTCACTTGACTAAATCAAATCACAATTTATTTGTATAGCCCTTTACAAGCAATGTCACAGAGGGCTTCACTGTATGCCCATAGAACTGCCCCTCAACCAACCTAAACCCTCAAGGAAGACAAGGAAAAACTCCCAGAAAAACTCACTAGGGAGAAAAAATTGAAGAAACCCTGGAAGGAGCAATTCTTCAAGACTACAGTTGTTTAAATTGTTTTAAACAAAACTGACAATAGAACATTTGTATTCATACAAATTTCTCTCAACAAAACTACACTGGCAAACCTGTTGAGGTACGCCTTGTGATTGATAGATGGGCCCTAAGACATTGAAGTCTTTTAATTCAGAGAGATTTTCAAGTGGATTGTGGTATGGATGAGTGGGTGGTTAACATTTAACCCAGGAGGCCATTGAGCTGGTGCGACACAAAGACAAGGAAAGCATAGGACAAGCTCAAACTTTAACTGAACAAAGACACCAAACAAGGGTTGGAGGACTGAAATTCGTTTCATTCTGGTGAGCAGGGGAGAGAGGGGGCCACGTGTCCTTCTGACAGCAGGGATGCCTCTAAAGCCAATAGGGAGAAGGATGCTGCGACTGGATAGGAGTGAGGGAGAGACAGTCCATGCAATGGATGAAGCGAATGGTTACCAACAAGTAACCTGGGGAGGGGGGGAGGGGGGGGGGGGGGGTCAGATGGCTCAGCAGGTTAAGGCGTTGGCCTCATAAGTGGAAGGTTGTGAGTCTGAATCCCGGCTGTGGCCATGTGACGTTGTGTCCTTGGGCAAGGCACTTCACCCTACTGACCTCAGAGAAAAATTTCCCTGTACTTACTGTAAATCGCTTTGGATAAAAGCGTCTGCTAAATGAATAAATGTAAATGTAAGAAGTCTTAATTAAGTCTACTTACAACCAATTACTCGCGTTGGCCGAGAAGAGCGCGAGGCAGAGCATCAGCAGGCACCGGAGCACGTGCTCTGCGGACATCTCGAGACTACCGGCGGGAAAAGAGTGCCCAAGGAGAGTCCAAATAATCCACACGGGTACGGTGGGAGTCTGTGGCACGCGCTCCCGGGGGCGGGTATGGTAGTATGATGGCAGAGGTGCAGCGGTAGTCTCGTGAAGGCCCGGGTTCTGTGGGTGGGTTCCCGTTAAATGCTGTTAATCCATCGTCACACATCCGCAACTCATCCGCAACTCATCCAACGGAGAAGCGCGAGAGAACCTCGCGCAGCTGAATCGTCCGGGTCGTTGTCTATAGCTCGACTCTGTCCCCACTGAGAGAAAGAGGGGAAAAAGAAGAGATGCTATAAATATGGGTCCAAATTCTGAGGACCCCCGGCGCCAAATTCAGCTGGCTGAATCAGCGCTTTCTTCTTATATATTTTTTTGCTTGTTGACGTTTCCTTCTTGTTTTCGCATTAACGCCAACCCGGGCGCTCGTGGAGAGGGGCAGTAAAAAAAAATCATTAACGACTTGACGAGTTGGAGTTTTTATGATATGATAATTCCCTTAGGTGCTGCTTTAAGATGTTATTGAAATACGGTTTCCCTTGAAGCCCCTAATTGGTGATCGGTGGTCCGCGCGTTCACACACAAACTCGTTCGCGTAAATACGCGCGCCTCGCTCTGTGCCTGAACCCTGACTGTGGCAGACTGCGAGCAGAGACACACACTGATCTGACTGCAGCTGAGGGGCGAGGCTATAGGAAGGTATGGGAGTGTGTTTGGACATGAAGGCGGGCTCAGTATGTTATGAAGGTGTGTATGTGTGTGTGTGTGTGTGTGTGAGAGAGAGAGAGAGAGAGAGAGAGAGATGGCGAGTGTGTGTATGTTATTACGCCAATTTCAAATGACCCAGGGAGGATGCGAAAGCGTAGCCATTCAATTAATTTTACATTTACATGTATTCATTTAGCAGACGCTTTTATCCAAAGCGACTTACAGTAATTACAGGGACACAGTAGGGTGAAGTGCCTTGCCCAAGGACACAACATCACATAGTCACAGCCGGGGCTTGATCTCACAACCTTCCGTTGAGCCATCTGACCCCCAATGCAACGCAACTACAGCGCTGGTATATAACAATAAGGGCAGGCCTTTGGTATCAGCCTATGGCATGGTCACATTAGACAGGGTTTTGAGTGGAACATGCCAGCCGAGGTCCCCATGTGTTTTAACGCACCATTGACTAACATGTCAAAAGTGTAATAGTCATTTTCACACAGAGCTCTTAGCGAAGAACCGCCTCTCAGTCACTCCAGCGGGCGGAACACATCAGAGAATAGTATTCTAATCTCATTTTATGTGTGTGTATGTGTGAGTGTGTGTCATCTAATCTCATTTCACTTATTGGGTTTTAGGGGGCTAAGAATACACTCTGGCGGCGCGAGACCACGCAACCACGGCACCAGCTGTGTGCAGTGTGGCTCCTGCCGTCGAGACATACACACACACACACACATACACACACAGTGACTGTGTCAGACAGGCATCTACAGTACGCACCAGGGCCCGTATCCTAAAACAACCGTAGGTTCCACTAGCCCTTTGTGCCCTACCTATCCCCCCCCCCCCCCCCCCCCCACTACAAGGTAGTCAGGAGGGCCTCAAATGACCAGGCCTTCCGGAACATTCATGACAGTAGCGGAGTAACAGTGAAGTATCGTGTCTCCCTGAGTCCTTGTCGATATGTTGCCATGTAAATGGGTAGAGCTGTTTGTGTGTGTGCGTCTGCGCGGGTGTGTTTATACAGCGTACAGATCTCAAATAGCATCAGACTCACATCATCCAGGTTTCGTAGTGGCCAACAGAGGGAGCTAGCGAGTAAAATGGCATGAATGAATGAGTTGAAAAACCCCGTAACAGCTCTGTGGTTTCAAACTCAATGATGACACAACACGCTTGACTACTGTTACCAACGCAGTACTCCCTCAGAGTACTGTTAAAGCAGTGTTTGCGTTAACTCGCACGTTATCACAGAATCGAGCAAGAAGAAATATCTTCACATATGATCTTTACGGTATTACTGTGGGTGAGGGCCACTTTGCCTGAGGTGCATAGCATGTCCGGAGGTGTGTGTTTTTCAAACCAAGCTTATCAGAGGGAGAACGGCCATTATACCAACCACACACTGACTGGCTGTCATATCAGTCTGTTATGTGTTCGGAAGATTACTTTTCAATCCCATAATCTGATTTGTTTTGTGTTTTCAAGGGTTCAATGTTTGGGAGTCAAGCCTGCCAGCTTGTAGACTTTACCATCTCCTCCCTCCTATCCTGGTAAAAAAGAGTGTGTTATTGTGTTTATGTTCCGCTGTTGTGTGTGTGAGAGAGAGAGAGAGAGTGCGTGTAGGAGGGAGGGGCTGAGTGATTGTGTGTGTAAACCTAGTAAGTTGTAAGTAGCAGCCAGTCTCCCACTGTGTGTTTAAGTGAAATTAGTGCAGACATGCGCCACTGGTGAGACCCACACACACACACACACTCATTTTCCCGCACACACCGCTAGTGAAAGAGTCACAGGCACTGCTGAAAGAAATCATTATCCCTCCTAAGAACCCCAGACATCTGGGTAACTACACTTAGCGTGTAGCAAGCCCCCCCACACACACACACATCTGTGCAGGGGGTTTCTGTACCTGGGTGTGCGTGTGAGATAGAGAGAGACGGCTCGAGAGGGGGAGAGAGGGAGAAGTGAAGGGAGAAAGTGTGTGCGCTGATGTGGTACGAGGAGTGAAAGATGTCCTGAGTGAAAGGCCTGAGTCACGACAGTGTTCCCTTAATGACCCCGTCGCCATGGGAACAGGAGCTGGCACATACACCCGTCAGAAAGGCAGTCTGGAAGGAACAGGTTTTATATGACTTGGGCTCACACGCCTGCACCATCACCGTGGCTACAGGACCCCTGTAACATTTACCCTTGGATGACACTCACACTCCACCCCCCCCCCTTCTCTCTTTTCTTTCTGTCAGTTTCTCTCTCTTTGACACACTCTCTCTGTGCTGTTTAACTGTAGCTCTCAGTTCCGACGGACGAGCGTTAACCCTCAGTCAGGCCGGAGGGGAGCGTGCCAGACTCTTATCAGAAATCCCATTAAGTGTGTATCTTTTTCTCCCCTCCCTACTCAAACACACACACACACACAAACAGATAGCATGTTCACGTTGTTCAAATGTTGACCGTACTAGACTTTCTCTCTGGAGGTGGGGGGGGGGGGGGGTGGATATGAACAAACTCTGGGCTGTTTTTTTAGCGCTTTCCCCTGCGTAGTGAGTAACTCGCATGGAGACACTGGGAATTTAGCTCTCCCCTCCTCTCCTTCTCTCTCTCTCTCCCCCTCTCTCTCTCTCCCTCCCCCCCTCTCTCCCTCTTCCCCCTCTCTCTCTCTCTCTCTCCCCCCTCTCCCTTTCCCTCCCCTCTCTCTCTCTCTCTCTCCCCCCCCCCCTCTCTCTCCCTCTCCCTCCCCTCTCTCTCTTCCTTCCTGTCTCACTGTCTACCAGTCTGGGTCCCCTTGTGTTTTAGGAGCTAGTTACTCAGTAACCCAGGTCTCTGTCCCTCTCTGACTGACCCTCCAGTGCCCTGGCTGAGAGGTCACCCCCCCCACCCCCCACCCACCCCCAAACAGCCCCTGTCTTCCATCCCCCCACCCACTGGCGCAGGCCCTCTTCCTTCCAGAAGACGCCATCTAAACCCCCCCAAAAAGCAGCAGCTCTTCCTGTAGTGTGGTGATCAGCTGACTATCTGGCCACAGAGGCAGAGTTGCACTATAGAGGCCTAGTGGGACTAGATCAACAGCAAGAACTGCATTTGCCACCTATTTCAAACCGAGAATTTAGGCTCGGTTTAGAATTAGAATTTAGACAGAACGCTGGTTTTGGCGTGATTAGTGATGCGAGTCTCGGGCAATGTTGGGGGGGTTTGAGGTGTGTGTGTTTGCAGGGGGTGTCATGAAGGGGGGGTCAAAGGTTAGGCCTGTAAATGAACAGCTGAGAAGTGTGATTTAGTCAGTATAAAAGCTGCCCAACTGTCAAAACAAAGAGCCCTGACAGCAGGGCAACAGGAGACAAAGAGAAGTCACTGGCCCCCAAGAGCCCCCCAGAGACCCCTTACATACACACACACACACACACAGGCAGACAATGGGGAGTCAGTGCTCCCCTAGGGACCCCCAGAGGACCCAGAGACAGACCGAACCATGAGGAGAGCTGTCTTACACAAAGCCAGATCGCAGCCTGCGTCAGTCAGCTGCTCGTATCAGCCACAGCAGGGAGACCGGTCAATAGATGGAAGCTCAGCTCGAGACAAATCTGGGCCTCCCCTTCTCAGCTAGTCGTGTTCAGGCTTGTTCTTCATCCCTCTATCCTTTCTCGGGGAGCTTCCAAGCCCCCTCAGAGAGACTGAGTGTGGCCTTTTCATCCTATTAGTCTCATATTAATCACCCTTTTATCCAGGCTCAAGAGGCGTGATGAGTCTTGAGTAGCCTCCCTCCCTCCCTCCCTCCCTCCCTCCCTCCCTCCCTCCCTCCCTCCCTCCCTCCCTCCCTCCCTCCCCTCCTCCTCCCTCCCTCCCTCCCTCCCTCCCACCCTCCCACCCTTCATCCCCTCCCCCCTCCATCCCCTCCCACCCTAACTCCCCTCCAACCCACCCTCCCTCCCACCCTTCATCCCCTCCCCCCTCCATCCCCTCCCACCTAACTCCCCTCCAACCCACCCACCCAACCACCCACCCTCCCTCCCTCCCTCGCTCTCCTCCCCCCACCCACCCGCCCCGCCCGCCCTCCCACCCACCATCCTCCTCCTCTCACCTTCCTCAGCCTCCCTTCTCTGAAACCCTCGCTCTTCAAAGGTCAGCTTAACTTTTTTAATTATATTCCTGTATTCAGTCCAAAAGACATCTTCTCCTCATGCAGGAACACGCCATGTCTGCCCCCCCCCACACCCCTCCAAGCGAACGCAGGCAGGGAGCCTCTCCCCCAGTGCCCTGTTGTTAGGCTCTGTCACTGGGTAATAGGATTGCGCGGAGCTCTGACCCTGCTCATTGTGCCGGCTGACTGTGTGTTGTGAGAGGTCCAGAGCTGCAAGCTGATCCCATCAAACCCCTCAGAGCTGAGACCTGCGCACCCCCCACCCCGCCCCCACCCCCCCTGGAGCTCTCACACTGCAGCAGAGGGGGGTGTTTGAGGCGGGGGGTGGCTGGGGGGTGGGGGGGTGGGGGGGGGGTGTTCCCACGGAGGCCTCCCTTCCTTCAAGCTGCGTTGGCCAAAAGATGGACAGCGTGTAAGGTGGTGCGGGCGTGTTTTGTGATGGACTACCCTTGCCGGGTGCCGTGGTGATTCCCGGCTGGAGTGTTGTGTGGATGCAGTGAGTGGCAGTGTTGTTGTTGTTGTTATTGTACACCTCCACCTGCTAGGCTCAGTGAAGGAGCGGGTCAGAATAGAAGTGTTGTCGATCCCACAGACGGTCATTAATTATTAAACGGAAGAGGCCCTTGCCCGTGCGCACACACGCACACAGACACACACTCCCCCACTTCAGATCTCTGACCCTTTAGGCTTTCCAGTGACCCTGGAGGTCCCTTTCCCTTCCCAGGTCACTGCTCCAGATCGCCAAAGGTCAGACTGGTTTACCCAGCGATGAGAACAAGCGAACCAGCGAGCGTTGAGGATGTTGGTACTGCAGCAGTGACCCAGCCTCAGTCTCCTCCGCTGGGCCCAGCGTTGGCGCTCTCGTTTATTGGCTGGGACTTCCTCGGTTACGGTGACGAGGGCCACAACTATGTGTTTATCCAGTGGGCGTACCTGTCAGGAAATCTCTGCTAGAATGTGGACCAGTCCTGAAGAACGTCCTGAGTACAGTATGGAAACATGATTGCGCTGGATTGTGTCTTGACAGTATTCCTCGCTGCGTCCAGTGGGCGGGGGCCTCAGCAGGAAGGCTGTCCCATCCCTGCTGTCAGCACCTTCCTCGTCGATCTGACCGAGAGGAAGTGAGGTCGTTGAATCCAGCCGGGAAGGGTTGTCCAACTATTCCAGGCATCAACCGCACACTCAGCGTCAAAACAACAACAGCAGCTTTATTCTGCCGGGCCTCCAAGCGCTGGTCCAGCCAAACACACCCACCCACCCCCATCCCACCACCCCCACCCCCAGACGCACACACAAAGCATACACACACATGCGGAAACACACCACACACACACACACAGAAACACACACACAGCTGGACTCAATTTGGTTTATTCCCCTGTTTTCTGGGGGCACTGAACCGCGTCACCCCTCGCTGTCACCGCAAGTCAACCAGACGCATTTACCACGGACGTCTTCCTGGCCGCATGCATGCACGCACACACGCGCACACCACACACTCACTCACGCACACAGAGGGGTCTCAGGCATGAGGGAATGGTATGAGTGCAGTGTGAGCTGAGAGGAGGAATGAGAGAGGAGATTTAAGGGGCCTGTGGTGAGCTGCTCCCCATTCAGACCTTTCCTCCCAGCCTCCCAGCCCTGAGCCTCTTAGCCCCCAGCCTCCCAGCCCCTGAGACTTCCAGCCCCCCAGCCTCCCAGTTCCCCAGCCTCCCAGCCCCCTAGTCTCCCAGCCCCCCCAGCCTCCCAGTTACCCAGCCTCCCAGACCCCCAGCCTCCAGTTACCCACCCTCCCAGCCTCCCAGACCCCCAGCTCCCAGCCTCCCAGCCCCCCAGCCCCTGAGCTTCCCAGCCCCCTAGCCTCCCAGTCCCCCAGTCTCCCAGTTCCACAGCCCCCCAGCCTCCTGGCCTACCAGCCTCACTACCCAGAATTCCAATTCAATTTCTCCTTCCACAGAGCCAGTGTTGAATACAGGGTAAAGCCATTCAAGGTCCATGTTGAATATCTGTGTGCTGTTAGAAAGTTATCTATTGTCCCCCCCCTTCCCCCCCACCCACGTCTCCCTTACCACCGGTTCTCTCTCTGTTCCTTCCCCCGTCTGTCGCTCTGTAGACAGGGGACAGAGGGATCTGTACTGCGTGAGGTCACAGCTCTGGTATTCCCATCGGAATCACAATTCCAGGGGAAAACCACAGAGCTCCAGCCTGCGATCCCCAATTACCAACACACACAGGCACACAGACACACACTGCCACACACACAGACACACACTGCCACACACACACACGTATGTACACACAAACAAGGCGGCATTGGAAAGAAGGTCAAAACTTGGCTCCAGACTAATGAACAATGTAGATACATGCACACTCCCTGACCTTTAGCGATGCTTGTGCAGGTGCACTACATGATCCTCCCTCAGTGTCTAGTCTGGCTGGTAGTGGAGATTAGAGGGAATGAGAAGAGAGGAGGGGGGAGGACAGGACAGCTGAGTTTTAAGGGAAAGAATAGCAGGGAGGATACGACTCTCACAGCAGATCCAAACTTGGTAAGTTAGAGGATGAGAAGGGGGGTGAGGACTGGAGGCCCTAACCGAGGACGGGAGGCCTAATCTGGGCCAACACCCCCTCTTCATCTCCCTCCTCCTCCCTAAACATCTCCCTCCCTTTCCCTAACCATCTCCCTCCCTCTCCCTAACCATCTCCCTCCCTCACTCACTCTCCCTCTCTCTGCTAAAGTTGTTGAATCCCAATGCCTCTCTGAATCTGTGCCCAGTGCCCAGCATGTGTGGACCCAGAGCAGTGTGGAGGACCCCAGGCCCACCCAGAGCAGTTTGGAAGACCCCAGGCCCACCCAGAGCAGTGTGGAGGACCCCAGGCCCACCCAGAGCGGGCTTCCTGTCTCTGACGACCCACGGCCCTCTGGCTGCTCTCTGCAGGGAGGGCTATTTTCGGACGCACTACCGCATCCCACCACCCATCCCGACACACACAAACACCATCGCCCCCCCCCCAAGTGATTAAGAAATAAAAGGCCGGGAAAGAGAGACAACCCACAAACTTAAAACCCAATGGCTTTACATCCACACAGAGACATGCACACACACGCTCGTCCATAAAACCAGCGGCTGCAGGGATAAAAGCCTTGTCATGCTCTGGTGAGGGTTCTGCTTTTAATCCACACAGCTTTAGGGGCCTGCAGACAGCGGACACACACACACAGCCTAGACACAGAGCAGATTTTGTTCGCGAATGCACACGCGGGGCGCACACACAGACGGACACACACAGAGACAGTGGTGGGTTGTACTGCAGAGGGACTGGCTGGGTGTTAAGGCCGGGCAGAGCTACTGGCGACAGGTTTGAGAGGGGAGATGGCTCACTAAGCCTAATCACACAAGGGAATGCTGTCTGGGGCACCTGACCCTCAGACCCCTCCCCCCCACACCCCCCCACACACATACACTCACACACCACCACTGTGTGTGCGCGTGTCTTTGCGCTTCAGTATGTTTGTATTTCCACTGGCATGGACTGCACGCCGGTGTCGCTGCTGCTGCGCGCGTGCGTGCGTGTGTGTCCAGTGCGGTCGAGGGCGGTCATAATTGGGGCTTATCACTCTGAGTGGTGCCAGGGCAGATCCAGCAGGGTCTGACGGGATGAAGGGAAGGAGAAGGAGGAGAGAGAAGGGGAGAGAGGGCAGGAGGAGGGGAGAAGGTAGAGGAGGGGTGAGACCAGGGGGGAGGGAAGGGGGGGGGATGAGTGAAACGAATGAGTCATTGGGATTCTTATAGACAGAGCCAGACTGTGTGAACATCACCTACAGCACAGGCAGTATGAAGAAAGCTCTAGTTAATGCAGTACATTTTTTATTCCATTATAAGGAAACATTCCTCAGTATATATGTATATATTTGTGTACATATTTTGTATATATTTAGTGTATATCTGTCTTTATGTTTCTCTGTGTGAGTGTCTGTGTGAGTGAGTGTGTGCGTGTGTGTGTGTGTGCGTGTGTGTGTGTGCGTGTGTGTGTGTGCGTATGTGTTTGTCTGGGCACTCAGGCTTGAGCTTTGCTTCCAGATCTTTCCATTTCATACACTCATCCCTGCTTCAATCCTAACACTCATCCCTGCTTCAACCCTAACACTCATCCCTGCTTCAACCCAAACACTCATCCCTGCTTCAACCCTAACACTCATCCCTGCTTCAACCCTAACACTCATCCCTGCTTCAACCCAAACACTCATCCCTGCTTCAACCCTAACACTCATCCCTGCTTCAACCCAAACACTCATCCCTGCTTCACCCTAACACTCATCCCTGCTTCAACCCTAACACTCATCCCTGCTTCAACCCTAACACTCATCCTGCTTCAACCCTAACACTCATCCCTGCTTCAACCCTAACACTCATCCCTGCTTCAACCCTAACACTCATCCCTGCTTCAACCCAAACCACCATCACCCTTTAATTAAACCAAACTCTCACCAAACTCCCATCGCTGCTCGCAGACGACCGCTCAGTTCTCTCCCATCCCTTCTCTGTGCCCTGTCTGCTTGTGATTAATACACACTCCAGTAACCCCCCCACCCCCCCCCCTCCCTCTCGCCCCCCAGGGTCTGCGTATGACAGATCCAGATGAGGTTCGGATATGCCGACCCAAGACAATAGGATCCAGATGGTGTGAGTCGGAGATAAAGGACGGTCAGACGTAGAGAGGGATTGTGGTTTCGAGTTACGGAGCTGGTCTCATCCGCTGGTCGGGTGATTAATGAGACTTTACTGGCAACGAGGGGGACCTGTTTCCGCTCAGACACACGCAAACACACACACAAACACACACACAAACACACACACGCACCAACGCATACACACTCACACTTACAAGCACAGATTAGCCGTTGCCAAAATATATGGAGTTCTGGTATGAACTTTGGGCTGTCAGCATTGAGTGGTGTGATGGAGGGATGAGGAGGGAGGCAGGGGAGGCAGGGGAGGATGAGGGATGGAGGGAGGTTGCGTGGTTTGAGACAAAGACAAGGTGCAGAGGGATGAGAGGGGGAGGATGATGAACGGACGAATAAATGCGGATTTGTGAGTATCGGAGATCAATGATTGGGCATCTGCGATGGAGAAGTAAGTAAGGACATGTGATTGGTGAGTTTGAAGCGAAAGATGTCGGTAAAGTGGTTCCCTGTGTGCCTATGCCCTAAATGACCAGACCACGGTGTTGGAGCTCGATGGAGATTGCAACCATTATCTTGAACACACGCACACTTAGCTACAGGAAGACAGCGGATTAACAGAACTGAACATCTGGTTTAGCGTTCATCTGACCGCTCACATTAGGTTGAGGAGACTTCTCATGGAAATGTGTTCTTACCAACTGGATCTCTGTCACTAAGTCTCTTGCTTATGTTAGTGCTGCTCAGCCTTGGGCTCACTCCCCCCCCCCCCCCCCCCCCCCCCCCCCCCGTCTTGAAGTGGTTTTGACATCCCCACAGAGCCCCCCGTGTTAATTGTGCTGCTTATTTTGGTCTGTCTCTCCTCCTTTTTTCTGTGTTCTTTGCCAAGCCAAACCAACTATTATGCACACGCACACACTAAAACCCAGACACACACACACATACACAGCCTGCATGGGGCTTAGTTAACACATCATGAGAAGTGTCAGGGATTAAACAACAAGGGCCTAAATCAACAACCAGCCATTAAACTCACACTGGGAGACGTTCTAACTGATGCAGAAGTGTATCAGTCACTCAACTGCTCTCAGCCCACGCACACACACACACACGCACGTGTGTGCACGCACATACAGCTGCACACACATAGACACACGTCGCTTTCTCAGGGTGAGCGGTGTTCAGTTTAGTGTCCAAAATGACAGCCACCTTGCTTGCGAGGACCTTACAGGGAGGACATCACTGGGGAAATTTTCCCTCTAGTCTAAACAGACAATATAAGAACCACACAGTCCACTGATGCTAACAAACCCTCGGAACATTCTAGAGAGTAACCATTAATACATGACATGGAAAAGACCACTTCATCACAAAGCTCGGACAAAGCTTCCACAGAGTGACATAGACCTGTGTTTTTAGGTACTAGGATTAGTTTGTTGTGTGTGTGTGTGTGTTTATGTGTGTGTAATTCTCCCAGTGGAAGTGTGATGGGTGTGTGTGACTATGTGTGGCTTGCTGAGGCTGTGTTTTGGGTTCTGCGCTGCCCCAGGCTGGAGTCTGTGTTGTGGGGTCACCCAGAGGGTCCCGGATGGAATTACCCCCACACTTAGACCCCCCACCCCTCATCAGCGCCTGAAGCACTGTCTCTCATGGACCATTACCCCTCCAGACCACCACACAGACGCTCGCACATCATAAAGATGAGCCCATGTGATGCATGTCTACCTAAACATGGACTATTCACTATGAGGTTCTGATCATGGGGGTAGATACTGGATCAGGCTTCGGGGTTGCTGGTGGTCTAGACCTTGGATGTCCTGCCACCCAGGATGACGGTGTGTGTGTGTGTTTTGGGTCCCCACAGCAACTTCCTCCATCTCTTTTGTGAACCACCTCAGCGCCCTCAGTGTGTTTTTGTCCACATCTGAATGCAGAGCCACTGGGCTGGTGTGTAAGATGTGTGTGTGTTCTGTTGTGTTAATCGTGTCTCTGGTTTTGGTGTAGGGTAGGGTTTTGAGTTTCAGGTTGATGTGTGTGTGTGTATGTTTGTGTGTGTGTTTGTGTTTTGGGGCTGCAGGCCAGATTCAACATGACTGATGTGTTGTGAGTTTTGCTGAGGGATCCTGAGGGATCCCTGAGACAGCCAGAGGATCAGATGGACATTAGACCATCAGTCAGAGCAGACAAGGACTACACCCAAGTAGGGAGGGAAGGAACAGGGGAGAGAGAGAGAGAGAGAAGGACTGAGAGAGACTGAGATAGAGAGAGAGAGAGAGAGAGAGAGAGAGAGAGAGAGAAGGACTGAGAGAGAGACTGAGATAGAGAGAGAGAGAGGACTGAGAGAGAGACTGAGATAGAGAAGGGGAGTGGGAGAGAAAAAGAGAAAGGAACAACGTGAGGGAAAAAGCGGGAGGGAGGGAATGGAGAGAGAAAGAGAGAGAGAGCAGGAAGGGAGGGAGGGAAAAACTGGGCAAACTGAAGAAAGGGGGATGGAGAAGGTTATGTGTGTCAAGAAGGAATGTATGTGTTAGCAGGTGAAAAATGAGTGGCCTGTTGTGTAGACAGCACCCAGGTAATTAGTACCACACAGAGAGAGAGAGAGAGGGAGAGAGAGAGAGGGAGAGAGAGAGAGAGAGAGGGAGAGAGAGAGAAACATACAAAGAGAGAGACAGAGAGAGTCGAGGCAGTGGGTGTTAGTTCATCAAGTTAGGAGTAGGTCATGTGTTGAGCTCCTGAGGCTGAGGAGTTACCTGTCTGTCAGACACACACCGGAGTGAGGAGGTCTGGTAAAACACAAGGTCTTCCCCATGTTTTCCTTCAGTTTCCACATAAATGACTCATCTCCTTTCTTCAAGTCACTATCTGCTTCCACCATCCCCCTTGTCAAGCGGCGTTCGTGTGGAGGTATGTGTGCAGGTACGTGTGTGTAAACATGCATGAGGGGGTCCGCCACAGGCACATTATTGTCAAACAGGAGCCAGAGAGAGAGAGAGAGAGACCCGTGGGGGAAGATGGGGAGGGTTAGGGTGGACAAATCCTTTACAAATTGGATCCCCTTCAGGGCCGAGGTGTCCCTGATGGAAAGATAGACAGGGGGAGACATTTCATGCCACCATTGCCTCCGCTTTTTTGGACTCTCTCTCTCTCCGTCTTCGACCCCCTCCCGTACTCGGGTCTCACATTCGAACACTTCCTCCATTTCGTGTCCCTCCTCCTTCCGTCCCACTCTCCACCACCACCTCCCTCCCTCCTTTTCCCTCTCCCCCCTTGCCTCACCCCTCCCTCTCTCTCCCTTTCTGTGATATTGTGTGTGACACAGGCCTATTCAGACACACAGACACCTGAGAGTGAGCTGCTGTTCCCAGAGACGGATTAAGACTGGAATCCCCCCTCCCTCTCCTTCCACCACCTCCCCCACTCCCTCCCCCTCCTTTCCTCCATCTCGTTCCATCCTCCCTCCCCCTCGTCTTCCATCCTCCTTCCTTCCCTCTCCTTGCATCTCCCTCCCTCTCCTCCCTCCCTCCATCCCCTCTCCCCCTCCCTCCCTCCCTCCTTCCATCCCCCTCCCTCCCTCCCCCTCCTTCCATCCATCCCCTCCCTCCCCCCCTCCTTCCATCCCCTCTTCTCCCCCCTCCCTCTCTCTCCTTCCATCCATCCTCTGCTGCTACCTCTTTCTCTCCACCACCATCCCTCATGCCTTGTCATATCCCATCCTGTCCCTCCTCCCTCCCTCCCTCCCTCCCTCCCCCATCCTCCGTCCCTCCCTCCCCCCGTCCTGCCTTCCCTCCCTCCCTCTCTCCCTACCCCCGTCCTGCCTTTCCTCCGTCTGTCCCTCCTCCCTACATCATTCCTTTCTTCCTCACACTTCACGTGAGAGTGGAAACGTGTCCGTTTATTAGGGGGGTTGAATTTCATAACCCTCTGTCTGAGTGACCCAGGTCCTGTTAACCCAAACACCCTGGACGTCATCATGAACACACACACACCCACACACCCACACACACACACAGCTCTTCGGAGTCCTGTAGGTATAGGGAAGTGTGCTTGGATGACGCTCAACAGTAAACTCTCCTTTAGTAGCCTTGTGAGTATCCTTAGAGGTCAAACTCCACTTTGTCTCTTTCTCCTTTTCCTAACGTCACGACCCCCCCCCCCCCCCCCCCCCCACACTCCCCTATACACGCATGCACACATGCAGCCATCTCCATGGTGACAACCTGGCCCTGCTGGAATGTTGGGGAGGAATATGGATCTCAGGCAGGATAGGGTTCCACAGCATTGTGACTGGCTGGAGAACAGGGAATGTGAGTGGGATCCAAGGAGTCATTAGAGGGAGAACAGCTCCTCTTTCACTGCTGCCCAGAGGTGACACAGTCCCACACACACACACACACACACACGTATACACACACACATGCACACACACACACATGTATACACACACACATACACACATGCATGTGCACATACACTCACACATCACAGATCTTTATGAGAGCTGGAGGCTGACATACATCTGTTGGTGAAAGGCTCCGCTTCCTGATGTCATCCAGCAGACAGGGAATGGTCCACAGGTGTACCCAGGTCGGCTCTTGATAGCAGCGGTCTGGTAACTGGAGAAACGCACTCCAACCTATTAACGCTGCCTCTCTAAGAGAGTGGAGCTTTAGAGGCGTTCTGTTCCTGTGGTAAACAGAGGGGTTCCTTCACGGCTTCCTGTTCTTCTGATGGAGTAGAAACTGAGGGCTGATCACGTAAGGACAGCTAGGTGTTTCTCCCCTCCTGATTACAGTCAGCCAGCATGGTGTTCCATACCTGTGTTGTTGTCCCAGTACTGTTTTTGTTTTGTTGTACAAAATTACATATTCACGGTATCTGACTCTGGTTTTCGGTGTCGATGCTCGGTCACTGGTGCAGTGCTGCGGTATTCATGAATCTGGTGCTGTTTTCACCGCAGCATCGTGTCCAGGAGAGAGACTCTCAGGTGTGTTGTCAGGGTCAGTACCTGCAGGTAACCGGGTCACCTCAAAACACACCTGACAGATGGCTCACACTTAGGGGACTGGAACTAGAGTGAATAGGTTCAGTGAAATCTCTTTTGCCCCACTCGCTTTCTCTCCTTCTCTCTTGCTCTCTCCCTTTCTCTCCCTTTCTCTCTCTCTCTCTCTCATCCCCTCTCTCTCTCTCTCTCTCTCTCTCTCTCTCTCAAGCCTCATCTCCTTTCTGAGTGTCTGTCAGCACCTAAGCCGTCTGCACTGATCGTATCTCTCAATTACTGCACCCTGTGCATTCCTGCTAACCACTCGCTATCTCTCTTTCTTTCTTGTTCTCTCTCTCTGTTTCTTGCTCTCTCTCTCTCTCTCTCTCTCTCTCACACACACACACACACCTGCCATGTAATGCTAACACCACACCACATGGAAGGAGGAAACCTGGCTAATGCCTGCAGCCATAAAAAGTTTAGCATCAAGTAATGCTTACAGCCAGATGATCATAAGAAAAACTTGTTTTTATCATAATGTCACTGGACATATCAATGTACCATATGACTGCAGGCTACAAGCTTTACTGCTCCTTGTGGGATCATTTGAGATTATTATGGGATACTTTTAGACTTATAAACCCACTGTACACAATCATTCAAGCCCACTCAAAGGACAGAACAAGTTTCACACACTCGTAAAGGGTTTCAGTATTTTTGACATCATATTAAGATGTCTGGGAGGTATCACAATACAGGAATATCAAAACACACACACACACCCTGCTTTGCACACTGGGGCAGTTATGATGAGTAAAAGCCCTCCAAATTCGAATAACTCTGACCTGCTCTGTGAGTCCTTGCAACCCACTGTGTGTGTGTGTGTGTATATGTGTGTGAACGTGTATGTTGGTGTGCATGCAGTTGTAGGTGTGTGTACTGTGTGTATATTTGCATTGCTATTTTTTATTATGCTTCCTCCTGTTCCAGAATTTTCCTTAATATGTGATCCCTGTCGCTCCCTGGAGCAGAGACTCTCTGGGGTGCCAGGAGTTACAGAACCAGTATGCTCATGCACACCTGTAATTACACTTTCAGACCATACAGACGTGCACTCTGTCGCACAAACATATGCATGTGCAAAATTATATACTGAATGTGTGACTGTACTAATCTGAAATCCTTTTGAAATGAAATGTTTTTAACAGTGTTTTTTAACAGTGTTTTTTAAAAGTGTTTTTTTTACAGTGTTTTTTTTTACAGCGCATTGTGCTCTGAATCCTGATTGGCTCAGGGGCTTTAGCGTTTAGAAGTGAAACTAAGACCCACGCCAACAGTTTTCATTTCTGCACATTTTGCCAAATTTACATTTGCAAATTTTCTACGTTCATATCTGTATTTATTTTGGGCCTTAAAACAAGTTTTTATGTTTTGTTTCATTCTATAGTACAATATTGCATTGTAAAATAATAGTAAAAATAAAGCTATCTACTTCGCGGATTTCACTTACTGCGGGTTATTTTTGGAACGCAACTCCCGCGATAAACGAGGGTTCACTGTATATCAAAATTAGAATGGCATATGTTTCTACAGCTAATTCTCTGGTTACATTTACATTTATTCATTTAGCAGACGCTTTTATCCAAAGCGACTTACAAGAGAGAGCTTTTACAAAGAGCATCAGTCATTGAGCATAGCAACGTGATAGACCCCAAACACAGTGTTTTTTTTAGATCGTGAATCATACATCATGAGAACCAATAAGTGCCAAGAGAAGAACTATAAATGCATAACACAACGATTGTGAACATAAAGCAAGAGATACAACAACTACACTGGCAAGTCACCATATGGGGACCAACAAATAGTTCTAAACAACATTAGATTATGTGAAGTGCCACACTGGTTAATTCCAGAAAGGCAAATTACCAGATTTGGTTGAGGGCAGCAGTAGGTAACAAGACCGGGCAAAGCTCAGGGCAGCAGAAGGTAGCAATGCATGGCAGAGCTGAGGGCAGCAGAAGGTAGCAAGGCAGGGCAGGGCTGAGGGCAGCAGAAGGTAGCAAGGCAGGGCAGCGCTGAGGGCAGCAGAAGGTAGCAAAGCAGGGCAGGGCTGAGGGCTGCAGAAAGTAGCGAGGCAGGGCAGGGCTGAGGGCAGCAGAAGGTAGCAAGGCAGGGCAGCGCTGAGGGCAGCAGAAGGTAGCAAGGCAGGGCAGCGCTGAGGGCTGCAGAAAGTAGCAAGGCAGGGCAGCGCTGAGGGCAGCAGAAGTTAGCAAGGCAGGGCTGAGGGCAGCAGAAGGTATCAAACCAGGGCTGAGGGCAGCAGAAGGTAGCAAGGCAGGGCTGAGGGCAGCAGAAGGTAGCAAGGTAGGGCAGGGCTGAGGGCAGCAGAAGGTAGCAAGGCAGGGCAGGGCTGAGGGCAGCAGAAGGTAGCAAGTTAGGGCAGGGCTGAGGGCAGTAGAAGGTACCAAGGCAGGGCAGCTCTGAGAGCAGGAGAAGGTAGCAAGGCAGGGCAGGGCTGAGGGCAGCAGAAGGTAGCAAGGCAGGGCAGCGCTGAGGGCAGCAGAAGGTAGCAAGGCAGGGCAGCGCTGAGGGCAGCAGAAGGTAGCAAGGCAGGGCAGCGCTGAGGGCTGCAGAAAGTAGCAAGGCAGGGCAGCGCTGAGGGCAGCAGAAGTTAGCAAGGCAAGGCAGGGCTGAGGGCAGCAGAAGGTAGCAAGGCAGGGCAGGGCTGAGGGCAGCAGAAGGTAGCAAGGCAGGGCAGGGCTGAGGGTCGCAGAAGGTAGCAAGGCAGGGCAGGGCTGAGGGCAGTAGAAGGTACCAAGGCAGGGTAGCGCTGAGAGCAGGAGAAGGTAGTAAGGCAGGGCAGCGCTGAGGGCAGCAGAAGGTAGCAAAGCAGGGCAGTGCTGAGGTTGCGACTCAACAGCTGTGGAACTATACAGTTCCACTAGCCAGTACATCATACGTTTTATCTTCTGCTTGTCTGATCAAACAACGTGTGTGTGTTTGTGTGAGAAACTGAGACCACCTGTCCTCCCCTTCCTCAACCCTGGCTCTCCTCCACCGCTCAGCATCCGAAAGTTCAGAGCGAGAGAGCAAGCAGATGTAGAGCAGGAGCAGAGAGGGGGGAGAGATGAGGAGAGCTGGAAAGAGCAGGGTGCAGTTCCACTCCACAGCATCCAATCATCCTGGTCTGCTCTCTCAGTAACACACACTTCTCAATCAGGACATCACCTCGGAGAAGGGTCTTTCTCTCTCAATCTGTCGATTGGAAAACTTCAGTCTTCTCTCTCCTGTTTCTTCATATGTACACCTCTCAAACCGTCTCTCTCAATGTCACACATGCGCACACACACGAACGTAGATCTCACGATTTAACATGAGAAAATCCCTCTGCGTCTCCCCTCATGTCTGACCTGGTGCCCCAAACAAATCCTGAATTAATTAAAGAGGGAAATCCCAGTGGCCCTCATGCACACACCCACACAAACACATACACATACGCACTAACACAAACACTGCCCCCCACTCACACACACAGAGACACACACACACACAGATTGGGTGTCTCTCCCACTCAGTTGCTGGTAGAGGATTAGTAGAGCTTGTTCAATGATGGGAGTGTTTCTTGAAGGCCAGATAGACACAGTAACCAGCCTGCTCATGCCTGTGTGTCTGCATTACTTTACTTTACTCTGAACTTATTTCAGGTTTACATGGCACTACATTACCCTCACCTTACCTTCAGTTTACATGGACCTACGTTACCCTCACCTTATCTTCAGTTTACATGGACCTACATTACCCTCACCTTACCTTCAGTTTAAATGGCCCTACATTACCCTCACCTTAACTTCAGTTTAAATGGCCCTACAATACCCTCACCTTACCTTCAGTTTACATGGCACTACATTACCCTCACCTTAACTTCAGTTTACATGGCACTACATTACCCTCACCTTAACTTCAGTTTACATGGCCCTACATTACCCTCACCTTACCTTCAGTTTACATGGCCCTACGTTACCCTCACCTTACCTTCAGTTTACATGGCCCTACATTACCCTCACCTTAACTTCAGTTTACATGGCACTACATTACCCTCACCTTAACTTCAGTTTACATGGCCCTACATTACCCTCACCTTACCTTCAGTTTACATGGCCCTACGTTACCCTCACCTTACCTTCAGTTTACATGGCCCTACGTTACCCTCACCTTACCTTCAGTTTACATGGCCCTACATTACCCTCACCTTATCTTCAGTTTACATGGCCCTACATTACCCTCACCTTACCTTCAGTTTACATGGCCCTACATTACCCTCACCTTACATTCAGTTTACATGGCCCTACATTACCCTCACCTTACATTCAGTTTACATGGCCCTACATTACCCTCACCTTACATTCAGTTTACATGGCCCTACATTACCCTCACCTTACATTCAGTTTACATGGCCCTACATTACCCTCACCTTACATTCAGTTTACATGGCCCTACATTACCCTCACCTTACATTCAGTTTACATGGCCCTACATTACCCTCACCTTACATTCAGTTTACATGGCCCTACATTACCCTCACCTTACATTCAGATTACATGGCCCTACATTACCCTCACCTTACCTCTACATTGCCATACCTCACCATATTATAGGGTAAAATACAGTTTTTCAGCCCTTCCTGGAGTTGTTGTTGATGTTTCCTTATCTCATGCAGCAGCCAGCCAGCCTTCCAGTGGAGAAAAGAAGCATTTTACTTTTGCAGTTAAACAGCTTGACCCAATATGAACCCAACTGTATAGCAACACTGTCTAAAGACCCCATACACAGACCCACAGGTATAAAGGAAATGGTTGATGGAAAAAGGTGTGTGATATACCTTTCCTTCAGTATTCAGTACTTCACTGTGTGTGTGTGTGTGTGTGTGTTTGTGTGTGTGGGTGTGTGCGTATGTGTGTGTGTGTGAGAGAGAGAGAGAGAGAGAGAGAGCTCCAATGCAGAGTTGTAATTTATCATTTTTGACTGTGCAGCTTCCATTACAGAGTAAACAGGCTCCCTGTATAGAAGCCTCTCTTACGGGTGGCCGTACCCCTATGCCCACCCATCCAGCCACGTGTGTGTGTGTTTCAGCGTACATGCGCATGTGTGTGTATGTGTGTGCCCACCCAACCAGTCCAGGAGGTAATTTACTTTAATAATACACCCTGCAATGCTCCAACACCATGATTAAAAAACAGTCCTATTCTGGGAAAGGTGTGTACTTGCATGTGTGCGTATGTGTGTGTGTGTACATGTGTTTGTTGTAAATGTCACCAGGAAGAGAGGCTCTTCTGACTGGTCCCCTGCAGGGCTGTCTGTATGTTCAGTAACCTCAGGCGCACACACACACACACACACCCACGCACACACCCACACATACACACAAACACACACATACAGCTCAACAACCAAGCCATCTAAACTGGGCACCTTGCATCCAGCCCTGGAGAATTGGATGGAAGTCATACAATAACTCCACTAAGCCTCAGTTTGTGTAGATGAAGGTCCCTGCCCTATTACTTAGACGTATCCAATATTTTGGAGCACACGTGTTTGTGCGTGTGTCTGTGTTGACGTTAGCGGGGCCGGGAGTGTTGCTGTGCAGAGGAAGTCCTCAGCCAGAGTCTTCACACTTGCTCTATTTCAGGAGCAGAGGCAGGACAGGAGGCCATGTTCAGCCTTGAGGGATCTCCAGGCAGCCCTCTGCCAGAAACAACCCAGGCCCTTAATGATGTTTTCACTGTGAAGAACCTAATATTGAGAGGTTGCTGAGCTGGCCTCATAACCTTCACCTCCGTCTCCACAGACGGTTATCCAGCTCTCTCCGCTCACCTCGGCCCCGCTATAACGTTGACATATTGACGCGGGAAGCTCGTTTTTCAACCTAGAAGTTCGTCGTCTTAACAGGCCGGAATATAAAGCTTTCCCAAATTGATGAAGCAGCTTTGATGTGAACGGAGCGACACCTCGGAGGCCCCACGGCTCACGCAGCGCTGCTTCCTGTCAAAGCCAGGCAGAGAAGCAGCGTGTATAAATCATTAGAATCTCTTCTCCAGCCATTAACCTCCAAGTGGTGTTTAAAGAGATGCTTACAGAGCGGCACTATGACTCAGCAGTTAAACAAACACTGTCAGGGATGAGAAGGTTTCACCCTGTAATAAGCAATGAAATATCTGCCAGACCGGAATGAAACTGCATACTAACAGAGACGCACACACACACTCTCACACACAAACACGCAAACACACACAAACACGCACACATTCGCATAAATTACAGTATCAGCCTCGCAAGTGCAAGGGGAGGTGAGGGAAAACAGCTGTGCCGAGTGACACAAAGGCCGCTAGCTAACTAGCAAGCTAGTTCGCTATGCCAGCGCTGCGAAGATGCAAAGGCCAGCAGGTCACTAAAGTCCTGAGAAGGGGGGGGGAGGGGGTGAGCGAACACATCTGGACTGAAGCGCAGGGGCACAGAGGCTAACACTTAGCAGCAGAGGCTAACACTTAGTTAACTTAACGAAGGGTGTCCTGAGACTTGTCAACGAAGCCACAGCAGGGGGGACAACTATCTTATCGTAGTAAAGCACCTCTTGATGAGAGCAGCATGGGGAAGGCGGAGGGGAAGGGGGAGAGGAGTTAGCATGTTAGCGCCCTGCTAGCCTGAGCCCTCTGAGCAGCGGAGCCTGACAGGTAGCGAAACAGCCCCCAGATCACTTACAGAGCTAATATGCACCTGTCAATGCTCCTAATTACACCTAAAACACACACACGCACACACACACATATCAGGGGGCACTGTAGCTGTTGTTGCAACAATTACCCACACAAATTAGCAGGGTCGTGTCTACTGGACCATGTAGCCTCCAGTGCGTCCGAGAGCCAGGCTGAGCCGTAGCTTCTATCGGCCCGGTGGATCTGAGTCTCTCTGACCCAGTTTGGGTTCTGGCTGCTGTTGTGATGAAAGCCAGATGAGGCTGGTACAGGTGTCTGGCTTCTCTCTGCCTCCCCTCAAGATGAGGGGAGTTGGGGCTGACTCAAGCCCAGCCTGGGCCCTGTCACAGATAGCCTCCATCATTGGCTAGCAACAGTATTGTTTGGTCTCTGCCATGTCTACGCTGTAATTGATCGTTAAGGCCAGTCTTCCCAAGCTGTGGCTGGGAACGAGTCCTGGACCATCACGGTTAGTCTTCCTTTCCCGACGGGCGGGCGGGTGGGTGGGGCTGAGGTGGCGGGCAGGGCGTGGGCCTGTGGTCGGTTAGGAAGTGTAATTAGGCAACTGGAAGACTGCGGGGAATTGCAGGAATGTCACACAAGGTTGGTTGACAAGGTTGACAAGCTGTTGTGTGTTTGGTGGGGCTGTTGTTGTGTTGCGTCTGAGGGCATTGGGGGCAAACTGGCTGCTGCATCAGGAAGCAGCTGGCAGGTGGAGAGGGGCTGCATGTGGAGGAGTCCTCGTAGCACGTGTGCAGGGGGGGAGGTGCTGCTCAGGACAAATTAGAAACAGCTGGAAACGCTCACTGGCTGACGGCCTGCCTCCATCTACAGCGGCGCCCACATGCTCGCTGCACACACAGGTGGTGTGTGTGCTCAGGTTTAGAATCTGGGACGTTGACATAGTGCCCAATGTCGTACATGACAGTTCATGAAGCAGCACCTGTGTGCGTGGGTGTGTGTGTGTTTCTGTGCATGTGTGTGTCTGTGTGTTACAGTGGGTGTGTCTGTGTTTTACTGTGTGTGTTACTGTGTGTGTCTGTGTGCGTGTTTTCACCACATTCAAGGACAACCTACGACTGTTAAATCCAAACATAATTTTCTCCTTTTGGAGGATGACATCACATCTATGACAGGTTGGGAGCACACATGTGAGCGCGCACACACACACACAAATACACACACACACCAGGGAGAGATTGGGCAGAACCCTGAAGGAACAGAGGCTTGATTCAGACCCCCTCAGGCCAGCTGGTCTGGATCTCTGTCTCTACCACAGTCCCTCTGCTACCTGCCAGAACCATCAGCATCACTCTGGACTAAGGCTGGGACCTAACATACTCTGGACTGAGGCTGGGACCTAACACACTCTGGACTGAGGCTGGGACCTAACACACTCTGGACTGAGGCTGGGACCTAACACCCTCTGGACTGAGGCTAGGACCTAACACACTCTGGACTGAGGCTGGGCTGGGACTTAACATACTCTGGACTGAGGCTGGGACCTAACACACTCTGAACTGAGGCTGGGACCTAACACACTCTGGACTGAGGCTGGGCTGGGACCTAACACACTCTGAACTGAGGCTGGGACCTAACACACTCTGAACTGAGGCTGGGACCTAACACACTCTGAACTGAGGCTGGGACCTAACACACTCTGAACTGAGGCTGGGACCTAACACACTCTGAACTGAGGCTGGGACCTAACACACACTGAACTGAGGCTAGGACCTAACACACTCTGGACTGAGGCTGGGCTGGGACCTAACACACTCTGAACTGAGGCTGGGACCTAACACACTCTGAACTGAGGCTGGGACCTAACACACTCTGGACTGAGGCTGGGACCTAACTCCCTCTGGACTGAGGCTGGGACCTAACACACTCTGAACTGAGGCTGGGCTGGGACCTAACACACTCTGAACTGAGGCTGGGCTGGGACCTAACACACTCTGAACGGGCCTCAGTTTCAGGGTTTAGACAAGGGTTCAAGATTTAAACTTAGGGAATGGATAGAGTCCCTTTCTTTCTCCTCTTGACCGCTCCTTCCTCTGTGTCTCCCAGTGCGCCCCCCCCCCCCCACCTCTCTGCCCCTGCCTCCCTCTGTCTCCCAGTCCCCCCAGCCCCCCACCCCCTGCCCCCGCCCCCTCTCTCCCAGTCAGATTGGGTCCCCTACATGTCTAAGCCTGTGCTCACTGGTGTTTGATGTCAGTTAATTTGCTGCAGTGTTGACAGGCGGATAGCTGCTCCGCAGAGTGTGTGTGAGTCTGTGTGTTTGAGAGCGAGAGAGAGAGAGAGAGAGAGAGAGAGAGAGAGAGAGAGAAGTTCATGCATATTTTGGTGTGTGTGTCTGTGTGTTCCTCGGTCTCTCCGGTGTAATTGCTGCATCTGAATCCACTGCCCTGGATTACAGGATCTCCCGCAATTTACTCTCCTGGGAGCGTCCAGCACTGTGGGAAAACAGTGTGTGTGTGTTTGAGCGCACGCGTGTGTGTGTGTTTGAGCTCTGTGGGAAAAGTGTGGTCGCTCTGTCGTTTAGCGAACAATAAGGCCTTTTCTCCTGTCTGTAAGACACAGATCCACAGGTACGGTGCCTGACCTAACCATACGGTCAGCTCATCCTAAGAGGAAAAGAAAACCACACACAGATGAACATGCATGCGCACGCACACACAAATACACACACGCATGCACAAACACACACCGCTTTGCACCCACCAATACACAAGCATGCACACACACACAGAGATACACACACACACACACAGATCCACCCACACACGCAGATGCACACGCACGCACGCACGTGAGCACAAACAAACATCCACGTGCGCATGTTCCGACAAGAGTTACCTGCCGCAACTCTCCGAGGAAGCTGAGACTCTGCAGGAGACGGCTTCACTCTCCGCCGCCAGCATCGCCCTCAGCATCGCCCCCATCTGGCCAGCGGAGGTACGACAACGGAAGAGAGCTCACCCTCCACATCCTTACCTGAATCACGATCCCTACCATCGTGTTCGTAACCACCGCCGTCATCACGATCGCCTCATCGTGATCTCCTCATCACCATGTCCTCTCCCTGTGTGCTGACTCATGGTGTGAGCTTGTGTTTCAGGTGGGTCAGCCAGCATCAGAGCAGGGTTCCTCTGTGTTCCTGCTGTGGTCAGAAGTCTGCGTGCTGGGGTCTGATTTCACGGCTATAAAAGTCATGTCAATCGTAGGATCAGCGTCGGTGACCCTTGAAGACGAGGTCATAAAGTCCCGCTGCGGAAGACACACTCTCCAGACCATTCTTTTATCCCCCACTAAACCTGCCATACCTCACACAAACACACGCACACCCAAACGCACGCCCCTATACAACCATTGTCCCCTCGCATTCTATGTGCGGTAGCCAGGTAACCAAGCTGTGTGTGTTGCCCTTTTGTGTGTGTGTGTGTGTGTGAGTGAGTGACTGTGAAAGAGACAGACCAGGAGAAAGAGAGAGAGAGAGAGCATCCTTAAGGACAGATGTTTTTTATGGGCAATGAGTAAACCTGTCTTCCTTTAAGGCAGATGTTTATTTGTGACCCAGACAGCATAACATAGACAGGCCATTAAGGATGAGGTAACTCTTGGAGACGCCTTCTGTTCATGTCCTTAGTAGACCAGTGTGGAACCCCTACATACTCAGAAAATACGGGGGGAACTCCATAGAAAAATGCTGGAACTTCAGGTGATAGAACAGTGTTCCCCAACCCTGATCTTCAGGGCCCACGGTCCAGCATGTTTTAGATGTTCCCCTGCTCCAACAGACCTGATTCTAATGAATGGGTCGTGCCCGCTGGTTCATTATCAACAGCCTTCAGTACTTTGTGTGTGTGTGTGTGTGTGCGTGTGAGACAGACAGAGAAAGTGTGAGTGAACACAGACATCCTGGAAGCATCCAGTCAAAGCTTGGGACGCCAGTCCTTAATGGATCCGTTTAAAATGACCTTGACAAACACAAAAACATAATGGTCAACGCTGCCTGTGAACGCAGCCCTGAATGTTTCCCAAACCTCCCTAGACTCCCAAACGGAGAGTGTGTGGCGTTCCCAGGCCTGTTGACCAGAACGATCCATCATAATGTCTGCGATTGTGTGCACTACAGACCCCCTATGGTGCCCAGATCAACAGACACTCACACCATCATGTACGTGAATAAACAAACACGCACGCACGCGCGCGTGTGCAGACGCAGCAGCACACACAGTACCCAGGCTCTATTCAGATGCTGCATTCAGCTGTTGCCACCTGTAAATGATGACTGAGCCTGTCTTTACTGCGCCTCTCCTCCTCTCTCGGCCGTCCTCTGTAACCCCCTCAGTTCATTAGTGTTATTTATCACTGCTGGAACCTGCAGTTAGTCTCTCAGCAAGCTTCCGCTCGCCAAGCATCACAGCAACGGGCTCTTCAGAGCCTGAGAGAGGGAGAGAGCAAAAGAGAGTGAGAGAGAGAAAGACAGAGATAAAGAAAGCGTGTTTGTGTCCCTGTAGGTGGGCTTTCTGTGCTTGGGAGTTGTAAGGTAGGAGGTGAGTTTGTTCCAAACCCGTACAAAGTGGTGAAGAAGTACGTTTGAACATACTGTAGATATGGGACATCATCAACATGAATACAATAGGTCCTGAAGGCAGTGGCCATGACCTCATCCAGCATTATCTGGACATAATCTGGTTGCTGCCCTCCTCGGCTCCTGCTCGGAGCGTGAGTCAGCTGATGGAAGGAGCACCATGCCCTGGGTGATGTCATCACTGCTGGCCCTGGGAAGCAGTGGGCCATGTCTGTGTGATGACAGTAGGATACTTCCTGCTTCCTGGTTCCTGGGTATCAGGACAGAGAGAGAGAATGAGAGAGAGACAGACAGAGAGAGATAGAGGGAGATAGAGAGAGAGAAAGAGGGAGAGAAAAGCGAGTACCTACAGACAAGTAGAGAGTGAGAAAATAATTTTGAACCAGGTCAAATGTTAAATGCTATTCCATCCTTCACAAACTCCCCCCTCTGACTCCTTATACAAACGTATATATTTTATTACCCAATTCCAAGCACACACGCAAACACACACACTGAACACACATACACACATAAACACACATACAAAGACATTCCCTTTCTCAGCTCAGTCCCATATTTCAGCCTTGATGGACAAATTGGGTTCCCAGCCCCAGACTCACAGGGTTGGCCTCAGCAGTGAAGTTCTCACTGGGCTCCTCTCTCCTCTATCTTTTCTCCTTTCCTTTCCTCTCCTTTCCTTTCCGTTCCTCTTCTTTTCCCTCCTTTCCCCTCCTTTCCCCTCCTTTCCCCTCCTCTCTTGTCCTCTCCTCATCCTTTGCTTCCTCTCCTCCCCTTTCCTCTCCTCCCCTTTCCTCTCGTCTTCCTGTATATCAGTGAATCCAAACAGTATAGCAGTGAGACTCTTGACAGATGCTACAGTGTGGTGAATCCTGCGGCATCCACAAAGTTCTTCAGAATCAAACGTTGGGAAATCCTTCTCGTTTTGAGAGCTGGAGATGACTGAAGGGTTTATGTATTGATCTGTCAATATAAATCATACTGTTTCCACACTGAGACCTCAGAGCCAAAGAGAGTGTTACTCTGTGCGACGGTTTTACAGTTCAGCCTCTTCTGGCCTCAAATTAACACCCCCTGGAGGCCTCCTCTCCCCCCTTCACCCCTCCTCTCTCCTTTTCTCTCCCTTCCTCTCCCTTCCTCTCCTCCCCTCTCTCCTTCTCTCCCTGCCTCTCCCTTTCTCTCCCCTCCTCTCCCTTCCTCTCCCCTTTCTCCCCTCTCTCTTCCTCTCTACTCCTCCCCTCTCTCCTTCTCTCCCCTCCTCTCTCCTCCCTCCTCTCGCCTCATCTCCTCTGTCCTTTTCTCCCCTCCTCTCCCCTTCTCTCCCCTTCTCTCCCCTCCCCTTTTCTAATCTCCTTTCCTCTGAACATTGGGAGCTTGTACTGTACTGACGCTTGACATGCATCAAAACATAAAACAACCATGCACTGTATAGAAGATGCTATGTAAAGGGTTGTTTTCTCACCCTTCACGAGCATACACACACTGTTACTGTAAAGGAGAGCTATCTGGCCCACTATCCCTCCCCCCACACTCCATACGTCAAGCAGAAGGACGTGTCTCAGCCACATCTCTCTATTTAACGGATGATGGATGAAGGCTTTTGGAATTTGTCAATGAGAGCCCTTTGGGCTTTCTGGACTGATCACAGTTTAAGTAAATAACTAGCAGACAGTCAGTGTGTGTTTGTGCATGGGGGGTGGGGGGGTGGGGGTGTAACAGAAACCGATGAAATCCAGTGTGTACTGTTTGTATGCCTGTCGTGCTATCTTTTTTTACCTGAAAGTGTAACCTGAGTGAAAGGTTATCGTGGGGGAAGATTTAATTTTTCTCTACAACTGTTCATGAGAGGTGGGAGCGCGTGCATGTGTGTGTGGGGGGGTAGGTGGGGGACGTTGGAGATGATCTGGATAGTTGGTCGTTTTTTAACAAGCTTTATTAGCATCTGACAGGCTGATTGAAGCCATTTGCGGCTCACGGTGCTGCTTTACTGACGTTCCAGAGATTTTACTACCTCACAGCTGGGGCCCATTGTCTCAGGATTCCATGTCAAAGTTAGCATGGACGGAAAGAAGAGACAGGACAGAGGAGGAGAGCAGAGAGGGAGGAGGAGGCAAGGAGGAGAGCAGAGAGGGGGGAGGATTTAAGGGGGAGAGCAGAGAGGGAGGAGGAGGCAAGGAGGAGAGCAGAGAGGGAGGAGGATTTAAGGGGGAGAGCAGAGAGGGCGGAGGAGGCAAGGAGGAGAGCAGAGAGGGAGGAGGATTTAAGGGGGAGAGCAGAGAGGGCGGAGGAGGCAAGGAGGAGAGAGGAAGACAAGAAAGAGTTCTTCAGTCCACACTGACTAGACCAGACCAGATACAACCAGAGAAGACCAGATACAACCAGAGTAGACCAGATACAACCAGACTAAACCAGACCTGACTTGACCAGACCAGATACAACCAGACTAGACCAGACCTGACTTAACTGGACCCAAACCCTGGTTCTGTCTGGGTGAGTGATGTCAAGTCTAGTCTAGTCTTCTGTCCAACTTTCTCTCTCTCTCAGCAGCCAGAGTTATGCAGCCATAACTCTCTCCATGCCACAGTTGTCTTACTGACTCTGTCCGCCATTCTTCCAAAGGTCAGCCTCGAGCTGTTACTATGGTGATGTGTCACAAATCCTGTGGTTATGGGATGCCACACATTTCTCCTAGCTGGTAACATGGTCGTCCCTGGTGATCGAGTCCCATTGGTCATCAAGCTGACGCTTGGCACACACCACTCCACTGGAGAAGAATGTGTGTGCATGCGAGTGTGTGTGTGTGTATGTCTTTGCATGCATGCATATGTGTGTGTGTGTGTATGTGTGTGCGTGCCTGCCAGTGTAATGTGTTCAGAAAGTTTAGGTTTGTTTTCCCAGGCCTTTGGATGACCACTAATCTAGCCCCGGGTATGATAATGAGTTTGAATTCAAAGCAGAGATAAATGTGTCTTGGCTCCTCATGGTGTTGGTCTAGACGGCACTTGGTCGGTCTGAGGACAGAGACACTAGCATCCAGAGGGACCGTCTGATTGGCTCTGCTCAGTGGCTGAGAGATCCTTCTCTGTCTGTTATAACATGTGATCTCGTATTCCAGTTTCTACACGCTCCAAACTATTGACAGCATCTACGGAATTTGGAAATGAGTTCCTGTACATGCCTTTTTCTATTCCGACAAGCCATTCCATTTATCATTTTAACGTTAACCCCCTCCTTCCTCTATAGATCAGAATCATTTCACCTTTGATGTGTGTGTGTGTGTGTGTGTGCCGTGGTGTGTGTGCATGCAGGGTATTTTTTCCTAAAGCTGACAAGGAGATGGGAGGAGAGGGGAAAATACCAAAGTAAAAGAAAAAAACTGAGTTCAAGAGTTAGTTGGGTTAGTGGTTGAATCACGGGATGAATTTAGATAAAGATAGATTAGATTCAACTTTATTGTCATTACACAGGTACAAGTACAGGTAACGAAATACAGTTAGCATCCAACCAGAAGTGCAAAACAGTTATACTCAGTTATATTCAGTTGTAATAACTGTTTTGCACTTCTGGTTGGATGCTAACTGTATTTTGTTACCCTGTACTTGTACCTGAAGATAGAAGCCTAGACTCAGTCCCAGAGCCAGTTCATGTAGAGCTGAAGACGACATGGGGGTGTGCAGTACAGGGGTGTGGCCGGAGAACCAGGGAACAGGGACTGACGGACGCCCCCACCCGGTCACATGGTGCCACGCTCACTCCTGGAGGACCCTGGCTGGACTCACGTTTGTTATGCAAGTCTGCTGCTGCCCAGATAGCTGCTCTGGTTCTCAGTAACTGAATCCGTGATGGACACACACACATACACACACACACTTACACACACTCAAACGCTCACATACACACACAAACACTCACACGCACGGAAAGCTCCGTGATGTCAGATACTTTCCTCCCCTTTCGACATTCCACTGCACTTCCTGCTCATTAAGACATCACTTCCTTCCTCGGATGTAAGTGTCATGAAGTAGGCAGGTACCTCCACACACACACACGCACGCACACAAACACACACACACACACCCACACACACACACACACAACACACACACAATACACTGTTGATAGAGTGAGTAATTTCCTGGTGTGACATACAGTAGGAAACAACTGGGTAAAACACTGAAAAGGTACTCCCACCCCTCAGAGATTACAGCGTGTGTGTGTTTGTGTGTGTGTGTGTGCAGGCTCCTACACTGAAACGTGTGCAGTGTTCACGTGTGCAGCATCAAGTGTCTTTACCCTTCTGTAAAGTTCCACTCAGACAGAACCCAAAGTGACCGAGGTGATGTTTCAGTTGTCATCCAGAATCACTGCGTTTTCCCCCCAGCTGGTTGATTGACAGTCAGTGTTATCATTGAGTGTGTGTGTGTGTGTGTTTGGCGGCGATGGGTGTTTCATGGGTGTTTCCTCTGAGCTGCTGGGAGACAATTTTTACTGCCTCTGCTCTGTCACTCTAATTCCCAGGGTCTGAACACACGCATCTCACGTGTTTCTTTTCAATATTCCCAGGTGTGTGTGTGTGTGCTGCTTTAGAGTGTTGCATTTTCTATTACATATCTGCAAGGCTTGCATTGTTGTGTTTTTTTGTGTGTGATGTGATGGGTCTTTAATGGTACACACATGTCCGCATGTTTGGAAGTTTCCGGGGTGTGTGTGCGTGTGCACCGCAGCGTGTGTGAACAAGGCACCAGTGGGAGTTCTCAGATGTGGGCTCGGCTGCTGGTGATCATGGGAAAGCAGAGCTGCCACAGATCCCTGAGCCACACCCCCTAAACCCTGACCTCTGATGCAATCCCTCCAGGCCAATGCCAACCTTGCCATGGCAACAGGGGGCCAACAGCGGCAGGAGCTGGGAGACAGGAAGTGGCACACAGTAGCAGAGTCAATAGGACTGTCACTGGAGCTGTTCCCACTGGGTGGTAGTGTTGATCACAGCCAGAGATAGACACTCCTCAACACAGCACGGCTGAAGACACGCCCCCTGTCCTGTCCAGACACCAGGGTCTCTGGGAGTTCTTTCATTCCTAAAACCTAGGTGGAACCAGGACTTGATTTTGACCCTGTAATTACAGTACTCAAAGTAAACTGCAGGAGCATTTACTTTAATGTGTTGACCTGTCTGTGAATCAGCAGGGTTATCCTGAGCACCAGTTCTGGTGTGACTGCAGCTAGTAGAGTTATCCTGAGCACCAGTCCTGGTGTGAGCGCTGCTAGCAGGGTTATCCTGAGCACCAGTCCTGGTGTGAGCGCTGCTAGCAGGGTTATCCTGAGCACCAGTCCTGGTGTGAGCGCAGCTAGCAGGGTTATCCTGAGCACCAGTCCTGGTGTGACTGCAGCTAGCAGGGTTATCCTGAGCACCAGTCCTGGTGTGACTGCAGCTAGCAGGGTTATCCTGAGCACCAGTCCTGGTGTGACTGCAGCTAGCAGGGTTATCCTGAGCACCAGTCCTGGTGTGACTGCAGCTAGCAGGGTTATCCTGAGCACCAGTCCTGGTGTGACTGCAGCTAGCAGGGTTATCCTGAGCACCAGTCCTGGTGTGAGCGCTGCTAGCAGGGTTATCCTGAGCACCAGTCCTGGTGTGAGCGCTGCTAGCAGGGTTATCCTGAGCACCAATCCTGGTGTGACTGCAGCTAGCAGAGTTATCCTGAGCCTTATGTTGGGTAGCTGGACTCAATAGCGACAATTACATTATTTTCTGCCTTCTGATTTATGTTGTTCCTAATGAGTAGGTGTGCATGTGTATGTGTGTGAGTGCGGTTTAGGTGTGGGTTTACTTGAGTAACTCCTTAAATTTCTCGTCTCCCTCACTGTCTTGGCTGAGTCCTGCAATAATAGTGTGGTCAGTAACACAGCCTGGATGCTAAGTGGCAGTTTGCAGACAAACACATAGAGAGAGGAGAGAGGCTGAGACAGAATGATGGACTGACAATAGAAAATGATGGAAGAGAGATTGGTGTGGGGGGGGGGGGGGGGCTAATGGGGGTGGGGGGGTAAATTCGAAAAAGAGACTGACATGGAAAGAGAAAGAGGGAGAGAGACATAAAGAAAGTCATTTTGGAGGGGGGAAAAAGCGAGTAAAAGACGCATGATTTACGGGAGGAGAAAACAGCCGAGCTGGTTTGCTCTCGGTGACTGCAGCAACATCCAACACTCATCAAAATAAGGTTGAAATTAAGATTCAAAGCTGGCGCTTGGTGTGTGTGTGTGTGTGCGCACGAGACTGTTTGGATTGGCGTGCAGTCCTCCGCAGTATGGCTCACAACCACACAGCCAGAGAGAGCAGATCCTCTCTGCACTTTCTTCTCCCAGGTCCTCCCCACTCCTGCTGCTCAGACAAGAGGGAGAGAGGGAGGCATGAGTGGCCATGAGGATGGTCCATCTGAACCACCTGACCAAACACGTTCCTCAACTTCGTCTCCGCAACTGGGCAACGATGGCATCCCAAACGCCTGGCTGGCACAGGGAGGGTGAGTCCACGATATCAGCCTCATGCGGCTGAAGGCTCCACGCCATCTAGCCCTACAGAGCTGGAACTACACTTCCATGCCAAGAGATCAAGTGGAGCGTGTTTGTGATTGCGGCTGTTTGTGTGTGTGAGCGACGTCGTCATGGTTATAAGAGGCCATGAGTCAGCGATTGTGGAAACACAATGAACGGATATTAGGACCGCACGAAGAGTAGCACACCCGTTTTCTCCATCCCTCTCCTCTTTCCATCTTTCGTTCCTGTAGCAAAAAATGTAGTTTATGGAGCGGTTTCGCACACCTAGAGATGGATGGCTTTAAAGAGAAATCTCAGGTATGCAGCTTAACAGGACTGTCATAAATTCTATCAGTGGTGTGTCTGGAGTCAGGACCTCACACTGAGGCTAGAACCTCTAGAGTCTCTGCAATTCCCATTTAGTCATTTAGCAGACGCTCTTATCCAGAGCGACTTACAGCAAGTACAGGGACATTCCCCCTGAGGCAAGTGAAGTGCCTTGCCCAAGGACACAACATTGTGTTGGCACAGCCGGGGTTCGAACTAGGGACCTTCTGATTACCAGCCCAACACCCTGATTGCTCAGCCACACGACTTCCTTCAGAACCAGGACTGGCGGGACTGCATCCAGGACTATTCCATGGGATTTGTTTTGTTGCTCCTCCCTTTGGCATTCAATGGTTTCACTCGATGTTTATTTCATAATCTGACAACCTGCAATGTTTGGGGACTATCGCATTGTTATTATCAGTGACCGATGCTCTTTTGTAAAGCTCTTTTGGAAGTCGCTCTGGATAAAAGAGTCTGCTAAATGAATGAATGTAATTTAATGTTTTAAGACTCCCTCAGGTATTACGTTTTTCAGTTGGGGTTCATCTAGGGTGTTTGTGGGGATTTGTTACACACAGCAGCTCACAGCACAGAGCACACTGGCCACAGCACACAGCATCTAGCACACAGCATCCAGCACACAGCCCGGAGCACACTGGCCACAGCCCACAGCACACAGCACACAGCCGACAGCCCACAGCACACAGCTCACAGCCCACTGCACACAGCACACCGCCGACAGCCCACGGCCCACAGCACACAGCTGACAGCACACAGCACACAGCACACCGCCCACAGCCAACAGCCCACAGCAGACAGCCCACAGCACACAGCACACAGCTCACAGCACACAGCCCACAGCACACAGCTCACAGCACACAGCCACAGCCCACAGCCCACAGCACACAGCCAACAGCACACAGCCCACAGCACCACTGGCCACAGCACACAGCATCCAGCACACAGCCCACAGCACACAGCACATAGCTCACAGCACACAGCACACAGCCACAGCACACAGCCCACAGCCCACAGCACACAGCACACAGCCCACAGCTCACAGCACACAGCATCCAGCACACAGCCCACAGCCCACAGCACACAGCACACAGCCCACAGCTCACAGCACACAGCATCTAGCACACAGCCCACAGCCCACAGCACACAGCACACAGCCCACAGCTCACAGCACACAGCACACAGCACACTGGCCACAGCCCACAGCATCCAGCACACAGCACACAGCCACAGCCCACAGCAGGCAGCAGCAGGCCTTTCTCAGTGGGACAGCTCCTCAGGCCACTATCATAGTCCAAGGGATTTATGGATGTGAGTGTCTGTGGGGAGAGATTCCCAGCATTAGCTCTGACCCTGACCCTGGGCTGTCTGTCATTACCTAAACAAACTCTTACCGGCCACTCAGGTTCTCTCTCTCTCTCTCTCTCTCTCTCTCTCTCTCTCTCTCTCTCTCTCTCTCTCTCTCTCTCTCTCTCTCTCTCAACCTCTCGTTCTCTCTCTCTCTCTTTCTCTCTCTCTCTCTCTCTCTCTCTCTCTCTCTCTCTCTCTCCAGGATAGACTAACCCTAACCCCCTTGCTGAAACTCAATCCTCCTCAAGACAACACAGAGTCGCACACCTCATAAAAGAGCTTGGGGATCAGTGTATTTGAGACGCTCCGGGCAGATAAAAGGCTGTGTTTGTTTACGCACAGCTCTCTCAGCTGCCCCAGAATGCCCACCACTTCCTAATTTAATTAGACTTAAAAGCTCCGGGCAAATAGTTCTGAGGAACGCTCAGCGTGGAATTCCCCCGATGCTGAATGTTAACTCCAGGGTTTTCAGAGTTGCTCAGGGTCACCCAGGTGGGATTGGTGCTGGTGAAAGGAGAAGGCTGCGTTCAGAAAGACAAGAATTTGCACTGGGACTGTATACAGGAGCAACATTTTCTGTAGAACCACAGGATTAACCGTAAAAGACCTTAGGGCTGCGTTCAATAACAATTCTAATATGGAGAGACAGCAGTCAAGGATTGGTGACAGCTTTAAAAGGATGAAACAATAAAGAGTTGCATTGAGGAAAAATGGGAACTTGAGGAACTCGAAGGGGAGTTCAGTGAGCAGGGCTGCGTTCAAGTCGTGCTGTGTTATGTAGCAACGGGCCTGTTTCAGTGACAGCTTTGTGGGTAGCGTTCAGAACCACCGCAACCTGACCAGCTGAGAAAACAGGACTCATATGTAGCTCTGCAGGACACTCGTATGGATAAGATTAACCTAGCTTCTATTTATCCTCTGCTACAGAGCCAAATACACACACACATACACATACCACTATGTACCCGATGTTACTGCATCAGAGCCAAACCCAGAAAACTGGGTCCAACATGCTGCTGAAACCTCAGCTTGTTAACCTCTGGACTATACACAGCAACACACACACACACACACACAGCAGTATCAGCTGTGGATATCAGCTAGTCGTTCTGGTAAAACATGGCCCAGGGACAGTAAGATGATGTAGTGTTCATGTCAGTACTAATGGCTGCGATTACTGGTAAGGTGATATGATGGATGAGGAATGGGTTTCGTTATGGCCAGATTAGCACTAAGAAAACACACTCACGCTTCACGGTTTTGAGACAGGTCTCACCAGTAGTTTCTCCGCTTGTTCCGCCTCTCTGGTTTATCTCCCAGCAGCCTTTCTACTCGGTCTGGGTTGGGATCCCAGCTAGTTGACACAGGACTCAGGAGCGGTGGCGTGTGGACATCCAGGACTAGGGGAGGTTCATGACAGGACAGCTGGTGTGTCTTCCTGCACTGAGGCCAGAGCTCTGGCTAGCTGTCAGAGAAGCCTCCCTCCTAATGCTGGAGGAGAGACCGTCTGCACTGTTCCTCTCCGTGGAAACAGACAGGAGGGGAAAAAAGGGAGTTGTGTTGTTTTCAGGCTCAACCTCAGCTTAAATCTAGTCTGTCTGAGCAAGTGAGGGAACGTTCTAGGCCAGCAGTGTGTGAATGTATCTCTGTGTGTGTGTGTGTGTGTTATTATAGTATCACTGGCAACTAAAATAATGATTATAATTCATTGCCCATTCCTAGTGCGGTTTATGCATTTGAAACGAGCAACCTCAACTCACCTCGACGCATAAACGCGTGCAAACACGCTGACAAACACGTGTTACCCAACACACACTCTCCTTCCTGACTGCACACGCGTAACGGCATGGTAACCACTATTACCACATAGGGTCACAGAGAGCATCAGTCAAATTAACGCTGATTTGCTGAAAACCAATCTCTTTTTTCACACACACACACTTTCACTTTCTCACACACCTACATTCACACACACAGACACACAGTGTGTAGTGAACACAGTGTGTGCCGTCTCTCTCCATACCATGTAATTCCTGCATTTTCTCCTTATAAGAGTTTGGCTTCGCTGCTTACGTTTCAGAGCTCTGTAATAGAATGTGTGGAAGTGTATGTGTGTTTAAGTGCGTGCATGTGTGTGTGTGGAAGTGTAGGTGTGTTTAAGTGCGTGCATGTGTGTGTGTGGAAGTGTAGGTGTGTGTGTGTACAACTGCCACTGCGGGTTAACTCTAATTTCATGTTGGTTTTAATCCTGGGGTGTCAATCTTCATTCCAGAGTAACTCTATTGGAAACGTTCCCTGTAAGTTAACTCGTATAGTTAGTGTGTGTGTCTGTGTGTGTGTGTGTGTAAGTCTATTCTGCACAGATATGTTGGTGGGTAGATGTAGCCCCTCCTAGCCAGAGCAGAAATGCTTCTCCCAGCTCCGCAGCTCTGCTCGCTTCATAATGAAGCTATATTCCACTCCACTATAATAAGACAGTAAAATGTGATTTATTCTTCTCATTTCCAACTTACAGAGAAACATGTTGCTTCGCCAGCTGTGTGTGTGTCTGCATGTGTGTATGTGTGTGTCTCTGTCTGTTAGGGTGGGGTGCTGTTCCCATGTGTGCAGGGGTGGGAAGTGGGGTATGTGTGTGTGTGTGTGTGTGTGCGTGCAGAGGGGGAGCATTCGTGTAAATACAGCATCAACATCGGGTGCAAAAATCCTGCGTTCGTTAGCCGACTCCCCCACAGACCTCAGATTTAGCCGTCTCGGCATTGACGAGGACTTTGCTGTCCCTCTTCCGCTTTCGCTGTGATGTCACTGTCTCGTCATGACAGCAGCCTCTCCACCTCAGCTCCGTGAACACGCTCTCGCATCGCTCTCGGTCCTGCTTGACGTGCGCTCGCTCTGAGCACACAACTCATGTCGAGTTCCCAGCAGTGCAGGAGAACGTCAGAGAGGCCACACTCTGAGCTCCCAGGAGAGACCAGCAGTCATAACTCACACTCCTATGGAGTGTTTATGTTGTTGTGGATGAATATGTCTCATTCTCTGCCGGGCCAGTCCCACATAAACAGTATGTAAATGGTGTAAATTCTCACGTAAACTCTGTCCTCGTGATTAAATTAGATCTACTGCAGCTCATTGTATTATCATTAGGGCTTCACATCACGCAGTGGGGTTCTGTGTAAACAACATGCTGGACTGAACAGAATGGTATCCTATTCCCACCATTTAGGGCACATACCTCGGCATACTGTGGTACACCAAGGTGGTTTGTTTTCGAAATTTGGAAGGGTGTGTGTACGTTTGTGTGTGTGTGTGTGCCGGTGTGTGTGAGAGAGAAGGAGAGACTCTGCAGTGGGACATTTGAAAGCTCGCTGGTTGAAAGCGTACAGTTCTGAAAACAGACAATGTTGGCGTTTGTGGACTCGAGGGCCAGATCACACCTGTATATCCCTTAGCTGCTGTTTATATCTCAAACCAACCAAACCGTGCAGTGCTGGGAACCCACCAGGGAATCATTGTCAGTTTGCAGTGTGTGTCTGTATGTGTGTTTGTGTGTGTGTAGATCGAAAAAATTGATAGCTGGGATCGATTCAGCATCTCAACAACTAGAGGTTTCACACATGTGCAGCCTCATTAGGATATAGAGCTGTGCTCAGAAAACATACAAACACACACATACACACACTCAATGACATACCGTACACATACACACACACAGACACACACCAACACTCAGAAGGCTGAGTGGCTCATTCATAAGGGAGTCCTCAGGGAGACACGTTGTGCCCTGCTTCCTAATAAAGGATGATTTATGGACTGGCCTCAACCTCAGGCCTGTCTCACTCTCATATCTCCATCTCCACAGTCTCATGCACCATCATCCCCTCCAGCCTGTCTCACTCTCATATCTCCATCTTCACAGTCTCATTATCATGCACCCTCATCACCACCAGCCTGTCTCACTCTCATATCTCCATCTCCACAGTCTCATTCACATGCACCATCATCCCCTCCAGCCTGTCTCACTCTCATATCTCCATCTCCACAGTCTCATTCTCATGCACCATCATCCCCTCCAGCCTGTCTCACTCTCATATCTCCATCTTCACAGTCTCATTATCATGCACCATCATCACCACCAGCCTGTCTCACTCTCATATCTCTATCTCCACAGTCTCATTCACATGCACCATCATCACCACCAGCCTGTCTCACTCTCATATCTCCATCTCCACAGTCTCATTCACATGCACCATCATCCCCTCCAGCCTGTCTCACTCTCATATCTCCATCTCCACAGTCTCATTCTCATGCACCATCATACCCTCCAGCCTGTCTCACTCTCATATCTCCATCTCCACAGTCTCATTCTCACGCACCATCATACCCTCCAGCCTGTCTCACTCTTATATCTCCATCTTCACGGTCTCATTCTCATGCACCATCATCCCCTCCAGCCTGTCTCACTCTCATATCTCCATCTTCACAGTCTCATTCTCATGCACCATCATCACCACCAGCCTGTCTCACTCTCATATCTCCATCTCCACAGTCTCATTCTCATGCACCATCATACCCTCCAGCCTGTCTCACTCTCATATCTCCATCTCCACAGTCTCATTCTCACGCACCATCATACCCTCCAGCCTGTCTCACTCTCATATCTCCATCTTCACGGTCTCATTCTCATGCACCATCATCCCCTCCAGCCTGTCTCACTCTCATATCTCCATCTTCACAGTCTCATTCTCATGCACCATCATCACCACCAGCCTGTCTCACTCTCATATCTCCATCTCCACAGTCTCATGCTAATGCACCATCATACCCTCCAGCCTGTCTCTTTCCAGTTCCTGTATCTCTCCAGTTCATGTCTCTCTTCAGCTCCTGTCTCTCTCCACTTCCTGTCTCTCTCCACTTCCTGTATCTCTCCAGTTCATGTCTCTCTCCAGTTCCTCCAGCCCTCTGCAGCCGTGTGTGTGAGACTGAAAAACAAGACTGCATGATGAACAGTCTGGGACCTTGACTAATCGGTGCATGTGTATGTTTATGTTTGCGTCTGTGTGTGTGTGTGTGTGCGTGTTTAGGCTTGTGTGCGTGTGCATGTGGGACGGGGGAGGGGCTCCATCTGTGTGCATATCAGTCTGTGGAGGTGAAAGGAATAGCTGTGACCAGACGACCTGCCATTTATGAATAGGCTAATCAAGCTGATGAGTGCATGTGGGTGTGCATGTGTGCGTGTGTGTGTGTGTGTGTGTGTGTGTGGAGGTCGAGAGGTCATGGTCTGAGTCCTGTCTCAACAACACAGTGTCTGTGTCTCCGCCTTCAATAAATAGAGGCAGTCATTCATACGTGCTACCCATCCATCAGCCTGCTCAGGATATCACACTGGAGAGAGAGAGAGAGGGGGGGGGGAGAGAGCGAGAGAGGGGGGAGGGAGAGAGAGGGGGGAGAGAAAGAGCAAGAGAGGGGGGAGGGAGAGAGCGAGAAAGAGAGAGAGAGGGGGGAGACAGAGAGACAGAGAGGGGGAGCGAGAAGGAGAGGGAGAAAGGGGGGAGGGAGATATAGAGAGAAAGAGAGACAGAGAGAAAGGGGGGAGACAGAGAGAGAGGGGGGGAGAGAGAGAGAGAGAGAGAAAGTTTGCATATGAGTGGGAGGGACTGGAACCCCATTTTCAGTAAGTTACTCTGCTGTACATTTAACATTTAAGTTTGACATCTAAAAAACAACTTCACCCACATTTGACTAAATGGCCACGGTGTGTGTGTGTTTCAAAGCATTTCAGTAATGATTAACTTAACTAAACAGACACACTCACACGCACACACATGCATACAAACCAAATCCTTCTTTACAGACGGGCTGCTGTAGGAATCTCTCCAGGATTAAGAGTAGTGTGCCTTTCACACATTAACACTCCCTCCATCACCTACCACGGTCCACAAACCAGAGACCATTACCACACACACACACCCACTTCCACAATACAGCAATGTTTAGACAACTCCAAGTGGATATTCATCAGCTTTGCGCTGGAAATGTCTTCTAAATCAAACCTACTGTGTGTGTGTGTGTGTGTGTGTGTATTTGATATAAATGAAAGTAGTAAACATGATATGTAGAGAGATGCTCTTGCTTCATCATGTCAATAAACTCCCTTCTCCCCCTCTCTCCCCCACCCTCCCCTGCTCTATTCTCATCTGCTGAATAAAGCTCTGTCTCCACCAGGCACTGCAGGATAACTGAGAGGTTTGCACATAAAACACCTGACTCATCGCTCCTCTGAACCGAGGGTGAGGATTCACGTCTATTATCTCCACGGAATAACGAACCGAGAAGGCAGACGAAGACGTGGTTATCTACGAGACGCCATGTCAGACTGCTTTTAATGATCCGCAGTCCGCTTCGTGTACTGGTGTGAGAACGTCCTCAATGGGTTCACATTACTCACAATTACTAGATTCTTAAATCGTAAGATAGGAAGAGGAGAAGCGTCGGACAAGCCGCAGCAGAGAAGGAGGCAGAGGGGCGTAAATCAGCAGGCAGTTCATTAGCTCAGAGCCAAGTGGAGGAAACAGGCCAGGCCAACTGTCTAAACGCTGTAGATCTCTAAAGACATCCAGTGTGGCGGAGAAGGAGACAAGGGGAGGAAGCCACTTTAGACAATTGAGATGTTGCCCCCCCCCCCCCCCCCCCCCCCCCCCCCCCCCCCCCAAATTTGGCCCTGGGGATTAATTGGTTCCCTTTTGCTGAGCCCCGCTGTCTAGGGACAGACCATAATAAACACAGTCAGACGATCCCACGCACACGCACAGTGTCATAAACAGTGTGCAGCTAACAGGTCATGACTCATCTGAATGATGTTTGTCATGGGTGCTTAGAGTGGACCTGTGTGGAGACCCACGTACACCCACCACCATCACTTACAGAAGAAGACATGTTTTACAGGCCTCTCAGCAAAGATGAATTCAGATGATCCTCGTAAATGCCTCAGAGCTTGTCCCTCTGCCTTCAACTCCTCCCACCATATCCACCACCCCCCCACTAACACACACCAACACGCACACGCATTCCTGCGCAACCATAAATTCTGAGACACTTTCGAGGACTTATCTGTGATTTGAATGTATGCACAATACAGTTACAGTGTTAGCATGCATGCGTGTGTGTGTATGTATGTGTCCGTTTCGATTGCGTGCGGGTGGGTGTGTGTGGATGCACGTGTGTGTACAGTGTTCTTGTGTGCGTTTGCATGTACAGAATGTGTGTGAGTGACTCCTCCAGGAGATCTGCTTTAAATCACCCCTTATTAAAACAACCTTATTTCAGCCTGCTAAACAGCTGCTGGACTCCTGGGTTATCACAATAACAATAAATCCCATCGCTGTGTGGGTTTATGCATGTGTGTGTGTGTTTGCTTGTGTCATGTATATGTGGTATATAGGGTCTTTGGTTGTATCAAGTCATTAGGAGTTTCCCATCGCTGTAAAAGGGAGGGGGCAGGGGGGCTCTGGTTCCTATGGAAACCAGACTGGTAACCCATGGGGACAGCTACATCCACCATCAATCAACACGCACAGAATTCCAGCCAGAGGAGTGTGAGTGTGTCTTTTCACATACAAGCTTAATGCATGACACACTGGCAAAGTTTCAGCAGGCACTTTGTAACACTTTACATAACATAAAACATAAAACATGTCACAAAGTGCTGTAAAACATGCTGAGACAATACCAGCGCAGACAGGCAGACAGACAGGCAGACAGGCAGACAGGCAGGTAGGCAGGCAGACAGGCAGGCAGACATGCAGATAGCCAGGCAGACAAGCAGATAGCCAGGCAGACAGGCAGACAGACAGACAGGCAGGCAGGCAGGCAGACAGGCAGACAGGCAGACATGTAAATGGACAAAGGCAGGCAGACAGACAGGTAAAGGCTGAACCCCAGCTAAAGAATCCTAAATAATCATGACTTCCACCAACAAACTGTTTGAGATCCACAGTGGAGAAAAGATGTGTGGGTGTGACAGAGCGTAAGGGAACGTCCTTATGCGTTTAGTTCTTGTGAGTGTGAACATTCCCACTGTGGTTCAGGTGGGTGCCACTGTTGCTCTCTGCTTCCAGCTGCAGTATTATGCTCAAGCATGTGTGTGTGTGTGTGAAAGAGTGTGTTTTATGTATCGTTAACCCTTACCCTAATTCTATCATAATTAGGGTTAGAACTAGAGGTTGGTGTTTGGGTGGTGTTCCGGATTTGGCGGTTAGGATTTGGGGCTGAAGCATTTGGGATTGTGTTAGCACTGGGGTTAGTGTTAGGGTGGTGTTACAGCTGTGCTGGATACTGTCTGGCTCTAGCCTATATAAGGGGGTATTGTGAGGACAGTTAGCATTTGGGGCTGTGCTAACCTGAATTTGAAGGATTTGGGTTTGGGTTAGCGTTTGGGTGGTGCTTGTATTATGTTTAATTGGCAGCAGGATTCTTATCTTGCCCTGGGATGTGAATGCTTGGCTGATGGCCTTACCACACAACTCCCCTGGTCATACCACAGAGACAGACCATGCCTGTGTGTGCGTGTGTGTGTGTCTATGTATTTCTCTAAAATCGTAGATAAGGGTTCAGTAAAGGACTATTTATAATTGAGGAAATGGGGTATATTTGTAACATGTACTGTACATTGAAAATCTCCTACAAGAGTGTCTGTATTGCCTGTAAGATTACGTTTTTAATTCAATTCAAGTTCTTATATTCATATCCTGAAAGATCTGACCACTCAGACCTCAATGACTTTATCAGTCCTGAATATACCCCTCAACTGAGCTGTTTGTGTGTCTGTGTGTGAGTGTGTGAGTGTGAGTGTGTGTGCACTAAATTGATGTTCCGCACATTGCATGCAAAACCCTCAAGACGTGCTACACTCTCAACTCCCGAATCGTGTTCCAAAGTGTTTTTGGACCGTGTCTGTGTCCGTGTGTGCGTGCACGACGTGTGTCAAACCAAGGAGGGATCCTGCTAATGCTGAAGCTCTGTCTCCACTCTCTCTGTGTCCATGATCAGGGTCTGGAGGAATGCAACATCACAGCCAGTCCCTCGCTCGCTCCTTCCCTCCTTCTCTTTCTTTCTCTCCGTCTCTCGCAGCCTCGGACAGATCCTCTGTACGGGGGGAACTCACGCCATCATCCTGACACGGCATCGAAACGTCATCGCCGCTGCCACGCACCCGGCCAAGACACAGGCAGTAACAGGGAGAGGGTTTTGGATTTAGTGATTAAACCATTTGATTTCACATCAAGATGGGATTCATCTCTGCCACACGCCACAGTCCACCTTCCAAGACGTACAGCGTATCGAACGTGTGTTCTTCACGCAGACATTTGCTCGCTCGCACACTGGATACTGACACACGTGTGCATTAAATACACGCTCACGCACATCACGATGCCTCGTGCATCACGATCATTTTCTAATTTCCTACGGCGATGGCAGAGCTCCTCAGCAGTGAGCACGGTAAAAGGAGACCTGAAGGGCTGGTATTGAGCCCAGAGGATCCTGGCTCGGACCAGACCAGCACACACACACTCAGGTACAGAGTATAGGGCCATACAAAGGTTGCATTCTCTGTCACAGGCCTGAATTATAACCTCACATGAGCTCAGTGTGCTCTTGTTCCTGGGAGTCTGTCTGTCTGCCTGCCTGGGAGCCTGCCTGCCTGCCTGCCTGTCTGCCTGCCTGGGAGCCTGCCTGCCTGTCTGCTTGACTGCCTCTGTCCATGTACATGTCTGCCTGTCTGTCTGACTATCTGTCTGCTTGTCTGCCTACATCTGTCTATCCCCCATCCCCCCACCCCCACCCACTCTCTCCCTTCTAAGGACATATGCTGACTCAGTCTCTGCACACAGTGCACACTTGTGCATTTTGTCTGAACAGGCTTGAATAACCTTAAGCTTCGCCCAGGCTAGGTCAGCATGGTTCAAACAATTGGAGGTAAATGATGACTCCCCCAGCAGCAGCACACAGAGCGCTGCAACACTCCTCCCATCTGCATCTGTCGCTGCAGCACGCATGGCCTTCCACCAAGCCTCTCCTGCCGGCCACATCTCTCCCAGCCCCAGCTGCAATCGCTCGGCAGCCAAGGCTGGAAAGATGCGGCTGGGAGGACACTGTGAACCACAGGGATAGAGCAGAGGTGGAGGTCATCCCTAAGAGGAGGAGGAGGATGAGGCAGAGGTTGTTCGTCCTCGTGTGCTACGGAGGAGACACCGAGTCACCTTTCTTATTTCCTTATTGAGGTGGAGGAAGACATTTTCCCTGTCAGCCTTCTACTGACAGAATTGATCCACTACGCTTTCATTTTCTGGAATAATTTTGTTTGCTCTAAAGCCTCAATCAATTGTTTTGATGTGATTACTGTGCAAAGATTAACCCTGAAAAGAGGCATAACCCAGGGTTTTTCTTTCCAGAAAGAGAGGTAACGGAATATTTTGGTGAATGGCCATTTACTCTGTAAACCTAACAGTTTTGCTAGCAGGTTTTCCATGCGTTTTTTTACCTATCCCGACCCACTTTCAGATATTGAAACAGTTGAAAGACACTGTGTGTTTCCACCGCTACAGGTTAAACAGGCACTGACAGATATCCACTTTGTATGTCAAATATGATTAATACCAAAGAGATAAAAAACCTATAGGCCAAAAGACTAAATACAGTTTTTATATTTCATTTTCAGTTGTTGCCAAGTGCGCTTCACGCCTGTTGAATTGCACCTATGTGAACGTTGTATTTGATTAAATTATAATTCCACCACTTTTTCATCTGTAAGATTTGGCTGCCGTTAAACACTGTCATCGACCTCAGAACTAGCTCATGTCCTCAAGCTAATTGACTGTTGACACAAATCCATACGCACACAACCAAACACGCGCACACAACCAGACCCACAAGCGCCTCTGCACACACGCGCACATTCACACACGGCAACACACCTCCTTACCATGCATCAGTGAAGTGAAATCAGTGGTTAACTTCAAAGGTGTTTATGTTGTCGTAATGGGAGCCCGTAGGTGAGTGAGCAACAAGCCCCCATGCCAGTCTCTTTACCCATGAATTCCTCCAATCAGCAAGCTCAAGTCTGCATATATCTGATGCTGTTGATTAAAGTTGGAGTGCCGCTTTGGCAACCACACACACATTCAGAGGGAGTACACAGAGAGGCCATCTGAGAGGGGTTAAATCTGCTAGCCTGTCACGGTTTCCCATAGCTTGGTGTTTTTCCCCTGTCTTTACGAGCAACTGGAAGCCATTATGGAGATGAGGGTGCTGAGCGGGGCAGAGCCGTCCTCACACAGCGATGACAGGCCTCTCAGCTGTCCCGGCCAGCCAGGGTCCCCTCTAGTCCCACTGCAAATGAAACACAAATGTCTTCGCACACACTCACTCACACACACATAAGAATTTCTGTTCTGACAGGTCCGCGCATACATACACGATCACGGCGATATCGATGGGTCGTTCTTCTCCCTCACGCAAAACAGGTAAGAACCATCCCGTTCTCTTTTTCACTCCTCTCCTCTCTTCTCTCTCCTCACCTTGTTCACCCCAGTCTGGTCCTAATCATTCAACTGTCCGAAGTTATGAGTCCCAGTGGAAGACAGACAGTTTCCAACCATCAATTCTGCCTGGGAAGTGTGAAGATACAGTGTGTGTGTGTGTGTGTGTTTGGACTATGTGTGGCTTAGCATATCTTTCAGATCTAAATGTGTGTATGGAGGGTGTGGAATGGGCCTTTTTTTCCCTCCCCAGTCCAGGATTCACTGACCAGGAATTTGTATCCATGAAAACAGCATCTGCCCTTCCAGTCCACTTCTTCACCCACACACCCAGCAGATGGATTGCTATAAAAAAAAAGAAAAAAAAGTTTTATTGTACATATTTTCCAGCATTTGCCGAGACACATTGTTCTGTGTCGGGAATCCCGGTGAGATGATGATGAGATGAGATCAACTTCTGTACGCTCTCAGAACGAGTGCCGTGGAGAACAAACCACTTGTCCCTTGATTGGAACCATTGTCAGGAGGAACACGTGTTCATCATTCTGAGCAGCAGCCAAACACCAAACTGGATGTAGTCAGACACGCACACACACACACACACACACACGTGTGTATGGTAAATGTGAGGGCAGATGGCAGATACAGAAACTCAGGCACAAATTCATGAAGATGGATCATAGACAGTCACACTCCAACTGTGCTCTCTCTCCAAACACATGCTGTGGACAACAGTTTCTCTCTCTCGGTTTCTCTTGTCATAACACACATTGACTTTTTCTCTTTGTCCCTCTCTCTCTCTCTCTCTCTCTCTCTCACACACACACACTCACACATAGTGTCTCTCGTTGTCCTGGCGTGTTAATAAATTGTGAGGTGTTCCAGACCTCGGTAATATCCTGCTCTAAAGAGGCAGTGGGCACCATGCCACAAACCACTCTTATTACACTCACACACACAAACAGTCACACAGACAGGACTTTATTACTTATGTGTAAAAAAAAAAAAAAAAAAGAGACTGATTCCAGATAACACATTCCTCCTGCTAAAGAAGGGGGAGGAGAGGGAGGACGGGGAGGAGGGGAAGAAGGAGGGGGGGCTGGAGAGAGAGGGGTAGAGGGAGGAGAGGGTGAGAGGGGGAGAGGGAGTAGAGGGAGGAGGAGAAGCAGTAGAGGGGGGAGAGAGAGGATGAGAGTCGGGGGGAGAGGGAAAAGGGAGAAATAAACACAGAAAAAAGAAGGAGGTGAGGGAGAGAGATAGAGTTTAGCAGAGCACTGCTGGACGGAAGTGGAACAACAGTGTGGGCAATTAAGGACTGGGGATTCATCCAGTGGCCGTTGCGCAATACCAACACATATATAGTACAGGATTTAAGCCTCCCACATAAGGCACAATATCCTGTCATCCACTGAGAGGTCGTCAGAAAGTGACGAGCTGTTGCTTAATTTGGACAGAACATTTTGGTTTTTGCGCTGTTAAGAAGAAGAACAAAGCTTAGCCTCTATCCTTGCTTCACCACGAGGTGGAGGCTCGACAGGCCCTGGGGGCAGAGACCCCCGAGAGGCCCCCCCCACTAAGAAGGTTTCGGTGGGGGTTTAAACTGGGAGGGGCGCTGTGACTGTCTGCCCACATGGGTCCAGTCTCATGGTTTATAGCATCTGTCTGAAGGAAGGAAATGTTCAGACCATCAGGGTGATGATTAAAGGATGCTAAACATCATTAGCATGGAAAGTAAACTCCCTTTCAATCCCAGACTCTAATATTTAGATTATTATGTTTATTTCAATGAGAGCTCAATTAGAGTGAATTGCAAGGGACAACAGCAAGATGGAAGGAGCGCTGTGTGTGTGACTAAGTGTTTATGTTTGTGAGTGCGATGGGGGTGTAGAGAGAGAGAGAGAGAGAGCGAGAGAGAAAGAGCGAGAAAGAGAGACAGAGAGAGAGAGAGAGAAAGAGAGACAGAGAGAGAGACAGACAGACAGACAGAGAGAGAGAGACAGAGAGAGAGAGAGACAGAAAGAGAGAGAGAGACAGAGAGAGACAGAGAGAGAGAGAGAGACAGAGAGAAAGAGACAGAGAGAGAGAGAGTGAGTGAAAACCCACCACATACAGTAAATAGACAGCTCTGGTGGTGTGGAGTAACTTGAGTGTTTTTCTTAATGAGTTGTGTTGGCTTGGTAGAGAAGTGTTTGGGTGTTTACCAGTTACGATGTCAATGCATGCGTGTGTGGGTGCGTGTTCGTGAATGCACGTGATTTGCTGGACTGGTTAACGACCTGTTTACGTTGTGATTCACGTGACACATTTCGAATGTACACGATATTACATTTAAATTTTTTCGTTTAGCAGACGTTTTTATCCAAAGCAACTTCCAAGAAAGAGCTTTACAAAAGAGCATCGGTCACTGATCACAACAACAAGGCCCGAAATAGCCCCAAACATTGCGGGTAGCCAGAACATGAAGCATACATTGTGAGAAATCAAACAAGTGCCAAAAGGAAGAACCACAAGAGCATGCAATAAAGTGCAGTAATGGGGGGGGTCAGATAGCTCAATGGTTAAGGCTTTGGCCTCATGATCAGAAGTTTGTGAGCTTGAGCCCCCGCTGTGGCTATATGATGTTGTGTCCTTGGGCAAGGCACTTCACCCTACTTGCCTCAGGGAAAAATGTCCCTGTACTTACTGTAAGTCGCTTTGGATAAAAGCGTCTGCTAAATGAATAAATGTAAACGTAATGTACCTTTAGGAAAGCAACAGCCGCAGCTGGGAGCCGCAGGAAGAGAGAAGTGAGGGCCATGGTGTGTTGGATTGGGAACCCATCTGATCGCAACATGTTTGCGTGTAAACAGAAACAGAGGCACTGTGAGAGTGGCAGAGAAGAAAGGAGAGCACTGAGGGAGGAGGGAGGGGGAAGCAGGAAACACACTGTGGAAGTACAAGGAGTGTGAGTGTGGCGCTGTGCTTGTCCTATTGCTAATCATGCTAAAATGATACAGGCTTGTTCTGGTTTAATTCAGGGTAAATATGAGGTGAGGAGGAGAGGAGACCGAAGACTGTATTTATGTGTGTACGTGTGTATGTGTGTGTGTTTTTGTGTGTCCTGTTCATGTTCTGGGAAAGTAGTCCTTCATTTTATATTTAATTTGGTATTAAGATGTGTTTTTAGACAAGGCAGGAAAGTCATACCAAGTCAAACACTCCCGGATAACCATAACACCCCTCCAATAAACACACACACACAAACCACACACATACTAAAAGAGACACAAAAACACAACCACTTGGATAGATACGCTATATCAGACTAGACTTGGACTTGGAATGGAAACAATTTAGAATTCATCACAAACAAATTTCATCATGAAATCAAAAAAGGCTTGAGAGGCCCACAGTGTCCTGTGAACAGTGTCCTGTTCTCTTGTTCTGTTCCCCTCGGCTCACAGGCACACACACACATACAGACACACGCACACACATTAGATTAGATGATTAGATTCAACTTTAATGTCATTACACAGGTACAAGTACAGGGTAACGAAATACAGTTAGCATCCAACCAGAAGTGCAAAACAGTTATTACAACAGAATATAATAAATATGAGTATACTATATATAATATACACAGTATGAACAGTATAATCAGAATATACAGGGTTTGTACAGATTAAAGTGATTATAGACAAATGTACAGCTGTATAGTACAAGATGCTACAGTATTAAACATAAATTACAGGGTTGCACATACACATACACACGCACACACACATACATACACACGCACGCACACACGCACACACAGTTCCAGGCTTGATGGTAGAGGAGATAAGCATTCAGGGATGGCAGTGTAAAACCAATCATGTTCCAACAAAACAAGCCGCTCTTTTCCAAACTCACGCAAAATAGACCTTCATATCTACTCCTAATCATCTCCTTCTCGTTCTCATCTTTCCCCCTCTTCCCTCCGTCTATTTTCCCTTTAAACAGGCAATAACTCCACACACACACACACACACACACACAGTAAATTAACACACAAGCACTGTTATGAAATCGATCTATTTGGCCATCCAGGCGCAGGTCCACATGCAGGTGGGAATGCGGGGGTTCAGATATCAGGGGGGACTGCCAGAGGAAGCCAGAGTTCAGCTCACAGCTGACTGACTGACTGCTAGCAGGGATCGGGGCAGCTTGTCAAACACACGCAGACACGCGCACTGATGATTGGACGCACACTCGACAGTGTACACTACACAGGGACATGTCAGGACTCGTGCTGCCTCGTACACGAGAGAGAGAGCAGCAGGTAGAGAGAGAGCAGCAGAGAGGGAGAGAGAGAGTAGCAGGGAGAGAGAGAAGCAGGGAGAGAGAGCAGCAGGTAGAGAGAGCAGCAGGTAGAAAGAGAGCAGCAGAGAGGGAGAGAGAGTAGCAGGGAGAGAGAGAGTAGCAGGGAGAGAGAGCAGCAGGGAAAGAGAGCATCAGGGAAAGAGAGCAGCAGGAAGAGAGAGAGCAGCAGGTAGAGAGAGAGCAGCAGGGAGAGAGAGAGCAGCAGGGAGAGAGAGCAGCAGGGGGAGAGAGAGAGAGAGCAGCAGGGGGAGAGAGAGAGAGCAGGGAGAGAGAGAGCAGCAGGGAGAGAGAGAGCAGCAGGGAGAGAGAGGGCAGCAGGTAGAGAGAGAGCAGCAGAGATGGAGAGGGAGAGCATCAGGTAGAGAGAGAGAGAGCAGCAAGGAGAGAGAGAGCAGCAGGAAGAGAGAGAGAGCAGCAGGTAGAGAGAGAGCAGGGAGAGAGAGAGTAGCAGGGAGAGAGAGCAGCAGGGAAAGAGAGCATCAGGGAAAGAGAACAGCAGGAAGAGAGAGAGAGCAGCAGGTAGAGAGAGAGCAGCAGGGAGAGAGAGAGCAGCAGGGAGAGAGAGCAGCAGGGGGAGAGAGAGAGCAGCAGGGAGAGAGAGAGAGAGCAGGGAGAGAGAGAGCAGCAGGGAGAGAGAGAGCAGCAGGGAGAGAGAGAGCAGCAGGGAGGGACAGAGAGCAGCAGGTAGAGAGAGCAGCAGGGAGAGAGAGAGCAGCAGGAAGAGAGAGAGAGCAGCAGGTAGAGAGAGAGAGCAGGTAGAGAGAGAGCAGCAGGGAGAGAGAGAGCAGCAGGGGGAAAGAGAGAGAGCAGCAGGGGGAAAGAGAGAGAGCAGCAGGTAGAGAGAGCAGCAGGGAGAGAGAGAGCAGCAGGAAGAGAGAGAGAGCAGCAGGTAGAGAGAGAGCAGCAGGGAGAGAGAGAGCAGCAGGGGGAGAGAGCAGCAGGGAAAGAGAACACCAGGAGCAGGAGGAGAGAGAGAGAGAGCAGCAGGGGGAAAGAGAGAGAGAGCAGCAGGTAGAGAGAGCAGCAGGGAGAGAGAGAGTAGCAGGGAGAGAGAGCAGCAGGGAAAGAGAACACCAGGGAAAGAGAGCAGCAGGAAGAGAGAGAGAGCAGCAGGTAGAGAGAGAGAGCAGCAGGGAGAGAGAGAGCAGCAGGGAGAGAGAGCAGCAGGGGGAGAGAGAGAGAGCAGCAGGGGGAGAGAGAGAGCACCAGGGAGAGAGAGAGCAGCAGGGAGAGAGAGAGCAGCAGGGAGAGAGAGAGCAGCAGGGAGAGAGAGAGCAGCAGGGAGAGCAGCAGGGAGGGAGAGAGAGCAGCAGGGAGGGAGAGAGAGCAGCAGGGAGAGCAGCAGGGGGAGAGAGAGAGAGAGAGCAGCAGGGACAGAGAGAGCAGCAGGTAGAGAGAGAGAGCAGCAGGTAGAGAGAGAGCAGCAGGGAGAGAGAGAGCAGCAGGGAGAGAGAGCAGCAGGGGGAGAGAGAGAGAGAGCAGCAGGGAGAGAGAGAGCAGCAGGTAGAGAGAGAGAGCAGCAGAGAGGGAGAGAGAGCAGCAGGGAGAGAGAGAGCAGCAGGGAGAGAGAGAGCAGCAGGTAGAGAGAGAGCAGCAGGGGGAGAGAGAGAGAGAGAGAGAGAGCAGCAGGGGGAGAGAGAGAGCAGGAGGGAGAGAGAGAGCAGCAGGTAGAGAGAGAGCAGCAGGTAAAGAGAGAGCAGCAGAGAGGGAGAGAGAGCAGCAGGGAGAGAGAGAGCAACAGGCAGAGAGAGAGCAGCAGGCAGAGAGAGAGAGAGAGAGAGAAAGAGAGAGAGACAGCAGCAGAGAGAGAGAGAGAGAGAGAGAGAGAGAGAGCAGCAGGTTAGAAGGATGAAGGAGAGAGGCATTGGAGGCAGCAGCACACCAGGCTGCAGCACCAGGACTGCAACTTTACCTCCAACCTCCTCTCCCACTGTGCATGGAGACACTTTAGAAGAGCATCGTCTCATCAAGAGCACACACCACCTGTGAATGATGGTATTGCCTAAATCAGGGGTCTCCAATCCTGGTCCTCGAGGGCCGCTGTCCTGAAGGTTTTAGATGTTACCCTGCTCCAGCACACCTCCACAGAGCTTGATAGAGCAGGGAAACATCTAAAACCTTCAGGACAGCGGCTCTCGAAGCCCAGGATTGGAGACCCCTGGCCTACATGCTCCGGCACCTTGCCTATCTGATGGAGTTGGTTTGTCCCTCACCTTGCAGCAGGCTTTGCAAGCTTAGCTTGACAAACACAGGGGGGCCAGAGCGAAGAGGGTGAAAGAAAGACAAAAGACAAAAAAGAGAAAAGAGAGAGAAGAAAAGAAAGAGAGGGAGAAGGCCCCATTTACAGGATCTGAAACGCAAGTCTCTCTCTCTCTCTCTAAAGAGAGCAGCTTCTCCTCCGTGCCGCGCGGGGAAACATCTCCTCCTCGTCGTTCGATCGCTCTCCTCTCTCATAATCACCATTGTTTACGCTGAGGAGAGGAAGCGTTTCATCACGCATGGCGGTCTTGAACGCACGTCGGCTCGCACAGCAGCTCAGAGGGCGCCATAGCACGCCCGTGGGCTGAGAAGGTAAATATTTGTCAGACGAGAAACTGTGCAATCACAGTTCGAGGAGACATCAGAATGGGCATCTCGTCAGAAGCAGATGTTTGTCTCTCTGATGGCTTTGTCTCTGTTAAGCCTGCAGGGAGCTCAGTGCAGGCGCTGCTTTGGGATTTAGAACAAATGGGCTTAAGTCAAACATGTTTTGATGTCGTCAATTTATTCTTGCAATTCATGTTTAGTGGTGTACATGATTGCCCACAGGTCCCAGCCCCCAGCCTCCAGCTGGAGGCTACTCTGTATGATGAGGGAGTGTGTTCTTTACAGTACACAGTTTCACCTGTCTGCGCCCAACATTAATCACACTGCTCATTGAAAGACATGGGTTAGAGAGACAGTGGGACAGACAGACAGACAGTGGGACATGTGTACAGTAGGACAGATGGACTGTAGGACAGATGTACTGTGGGACAGACAGACAGTGGGACAGAGAGACAGTGGGACAGAAAGCCAGTAGGACAGATGGACTGTAGGACAGAGAGACAGTGAGACAGATAGACAGTAGGACAGATGGACAGTAGGACAGATGGACAGTAGAACAGATGAACTGTAGGACAGATGGACTGTGGGACAGAGAGACAGTGGGACAGAGAGACAGTGGGACAGGGAGACAGTGGGACAGAGAGACAGTGGGACAGAGAGATAGTGGGACAGAGAGATAGTGAGACAGATGGACTGTAGGACAGAGAGACAGTGGGACAGAGAAACAGTGGGACAGAGAGACAGTGGGACAGAGAGACAGTGAGACAGATGAACAGTAGGACAGATGGACTGTGGGACAGATGGACTGTGGGACAGAAAGACAGTGGAACAGAGAGACAGTGGGACAGAGAGACAGTGGGACAGAGAGACAGTGGGACAGAAAGACAGTGGAACAGAGAAACAGTGGAACAGAGAGACAGTGGGACAGAGAGACAGTGAGACAGATGGACAGTAGGACAGATCGACTGTGGGACAGAGAAACAGAGGGCGTGAGGGAGGTATTGAAAGAAAGAAAACGCTACAGTTTATTCAGAACAGGTGGCCATGCGTGCTGAGGATGTAACGACAACCAGCTGTAAGAGCACGCTCACGCCAACACACCCACACACACACACACTCTGCTCGGTAACATTTACCTGACTTCCCTTCTTGTTCCCTCCTGATTGTGACACTCATCTGTTTTAACCTACCTCTTTCTTCATCTCTCTCCCATTGCCCTCTTTCTAATGCTGTCCCCACAGACACAATGAACAGAGAACACACACGCTCACACACACACACACACACACACACACAGATCTCCTTGTCCGGAGGAGCCACACTCTCTCCTCTCCTCTTTGTAGCCCAGGCCAGATGGACGTCTTGCCAGGAGCAGCGTGTGATCTGTATGATTTGTAGATCTGGCTGGGCCATTTATAGCAGCCGAGTGTGTGTGTGCGTGCATGCGTGTGTGTCTGAATGTAGTGAGCTGAGATAAGTGTGCTAGTGAGTGATTCCACCAGTTGAAGGATCAGCGATGGGGTCCACAGTGAACGTCTGCAGATGAGCGACCCGCTGATGGCTTCTCACACACGCCCAGCTCACACTCGGCTGTTATCACACGGCCATACCAGGTTTATATCCACATATAAAACATCCCCTCGCTAAAATGGACAAAAATCTGTGATGAGCTCACTGATTGTAGACGATGGTATTTATGGGTGTCAGCAGCAGTAATTGTGCATGAGAAAAGGATAAGAGATGAGAGGAGACGAGAGGTCAGGAGGTGAGGAGAGGAGGAGAGGAGAGGAGGGGAGAGGAAGAGAGGAGCGAAGGGGAGGGAAGGGGGGAGGAGGAGAGGAGGGGAAAGGAAAGGAGAGGAGGGGAGGGGGGATGAGGGGAGAGGAGAGGAGGGCAGAGCTGGACATGTTGATGCGGAGGACATGAGGCTGTAGTATGAAGCAGATGCGTCCCATCTATGGTCAGCAGGACAGAGGGACCATGCAAGGACATGACTGTTCAGCTGCCATGGGAACAAGGCTGGGAGCAGATGGTAGAGAAGGAGATAAGGCTGTTTTAGAGAACACCAGATCACTTACAGATGTGGGTATTGTAGTTCTGGGTATGAAGGACTGACTTGCCATACATAACACTTCACAAAGCACATTAGTGTCTTTCTGGAGTGGCCAGATTACACACCTAATGCACCCTAATTGCCTTGTCAGCCTGTTCTTCATTACAGTGTTTAACTCTCACGCTCAGACACACCTACACAGGCATTCACACGCATCCACACAAACACACACCATCTTTATCATTCAGCTGTAGGCGACATGCTGCGGCTGATGTGAGTGTCTGAGTGTAGTCCTGTGGCTAAGAGCAAGCCCAGGGGAAACCGCGTTCTATACGCGGACCCTCTCCCCCTGCAGAGTGAATGACCTCTCTGTGGAGGCTGCCACAAGGCCTGATTCACTGTGCTGTGTCTGGGGGCCAGGCCTTTGCTGCTGCTCTGCTCTGTCAGCCACCTCAGCCCACTGACAGCCCCTCAGCCTGGGGCCTGGGACCTGGGGCCGGGGGCCTGGAGGCACGGGGACCGGGCTGGGGAGAATGGGAGGGCTGTTCCAGTCGGGGCCAGGCAGACACAGAGGGAGGTGGGGGGTGGGAGGGGGGTGGCTCCGGTGGAGGGAAGTGGGGAGGGTCTCCCTGTGGTGACCAGGGCTCTGGCTTCCTTACTGTGGCTGGCTACTGTAGGCTGGGTAACCTTGGTGGTTTGTGGAGAGCTTGAGCTGTTTGTGGATGTGTCTCATGTGTGGGGTTGTGTGGAGTTGCCTGTGGTTGAACATGATTCTCCACGGGTGAATGATATTGCCTATGGAAGCAACGGGACCCAGGCAGCCACGGTCCCCCTGTCCCTGCGGTGTGTGGAGAGAACGAAAAGCTCTTCTCTGGAGCTGGAGCATGGCGCTAGGGGCTCAGGGAAGCACACCAATACCGTCTCTCTGTAAACGTGCGTGTGGGAGGGGGGGGGGGGCACCTTTGTGTGGCAAGTGTGTGTGTCTGTGTGTGTGTGTCTGTGTGTTTATGGGGGGGAGGGTGCACTGAAGTACGAGGGTGTTTGCACGCATCTTGCGTGTTTCACACTAGGGGCTGTGGGCGTCCATTTTCACGCCAACGTTTCCAAGGTGAATTCACTTTGTCAGTCAATTGAGTTAATGGAGCCTCTTCAGCTTTCATCTGCTGCTTAGCCTGGCTCTGCTCCAAGGACCAGGCAGCTGCACATCGGGCAGAAACACAACAACCCCACCTGCCTCCATCCACATCCAGGCCACACACACACACAGCATGGCTGGGGCTGCTAATCACCCTTCAGAACGCAACTTTTTCAACGACAATTCGCGGATGAAACGTTGGTTTGTAGGAGATTGGTTGGTTTCCTACAGGGGCCCTTCAGATGAACACGCTTGCTTATCTTGAGCAATGCTGGCCCCCGTGGAACGGCCCTGGCCCCCGTGGCACTGCCCTGCACCCCCCTGGCACGACCCTGGCCCCCGTGGCACGGCCCTGGTTCTCTGCATCCTGTTCCGTCCGAGAGACACGGAAAGTGCACACGAGCGCAAACCCTTGAGCGCGCAAACAACCCTTGGGGTTGCACGCAGCCTCTGTGAATGCATGTCCAAAGCCTTGATATCCGCCCGCAGTTTATTCAACCCTCACTCCCCAATCACATCCCTTGTTCAGACTGAAGCGTTGCCAAGAGTAACGGCGGCTGGCTTTGAGGGAGAGCATGACTAACACCAAACACCGACTCGGCAACAAAACATTCCCTGGAGTAAGCGTTTATCGGCTGGACAGCCTGACGCACCGGCGGACCAGCATCCAGCTCGCTGGCTGGTAGACTAGATTTACAGACAGAGAGATGGAAAGATGGACGTTTTGGATCCAGGGGAGATGAGGAGCAGGTGGGGAGGGTGATTTACATGAGGGTTGTTAGCGAGGTGATTGAAGGTAAACAGATGGAGCCTATGTACCGATCCCAGAACGCTAAAACTGGATACACAACTGAAAACGAACTCTCTAACTGGGAGAGTGGAACAAATCCAAACCAAATCCAAGCCCAAAGCGATCGTACGCTGGACGTTCAAGCACGCTAGGTGTGAAGGCATGAGGGAAGAGTCTTCGAACAGAACGAAGTACCCCCTCCCCCCCCCCCCCCGCGCAGAGCGGGTCTCTGGCGGCCAGGAGGATTTCGGCTGCGGTTCTCTGAGAACTGGTCCTGATGATTGCGTAGGTTCTAGATCGTTTGTAACCGGAGTAGTTCTGTGACCCATGTCAGATTCCACTCAACAGGGGAGCGGCGTTCCAGCAGCCGTCACGCTCCGTGCCTTAAGTAAACCCTGGTGGCGTAATCACACGAGGGGGAGGGGGGAAGAGAGGGAAGAGAAGCTGCTGAAAGAGCCCAATCAAGCACTTACGAACAGCGCCCGCATTGAACGCAGCTCACGGAGGGAAACGAGCCGGAGTCGATGTGCAACACCTGCAACACCTGCCCGCTTCACGCCAAGCAGCGCCGGACGAGGACGTGCGTGCACACACACACACACACACACCCACACACATGCGCAAACGCACACCCACACACCTCTCCACGATCTCCTTCATCTGGAATCTCTCTCTTGACTTCCTACCGTTTTTTTCTCCCTCTCTCCCTCTCTACCTCCTCCCTGTCTCTCTCTCTTTCTGTCTCTGTCCCTGTCTTCCTGTCGTTCTGTCCATCTGTCTCTCTCCTTCTCTCCCTCCCTCTCTGTTGGTTTTTCTCTCTCACACACTCACTAACATCACAGACGCCTTCACACTCCTCCCAACTTAAGAAAGCCTGCGACTGTCTTCTTCAATGAGGTGTGTTTGGTTTTAACAGTGCCCCAGGGTCCGCTAACCCCCCCTACTTAGCTGCCAATCTCACTAAATCAACACGTACCCAACACATACACAAAGACACACACACACACACACAGGGAGAGAAAACATATTTCTACTGAGTGTGCTTTAATGTTGTGGCCATTGTGGTTAGAACGGTTGCCATCTTGGTGGACCTGCCATGCAGTGTGACAGGGTATGTGTGTGTGTGTGTCTGTGGTGTGTGCGTGCCCACATGTGCACAGGTGGAATACACTGTGGTCATTCATACGGACAGAGACACCTGGCTGTACCTCACAGTGTGTGCACCACTGACCGTACATGCGAGTGTGTGTTTGGACAGCTGAGTCTCAGCGGGTCCAGTATTGTCCTCAGCTGGCCCTGGTTCGAGCCCTCACCCCCTGACCTCACACCTCAGGGCTGACTGCACTGCACAGCACACACGGCTCACACATTTGCAGCTGGCCCATAGCAGACAAGGTCATGTACAGTTAGCTCAGTCCTGACAAAGCACGGAGGTGAAGCTTTGCTCTGACCAAGACAAACTGAGAAAGAGGGAGAGAGAGAGAGAGGGAGAGAGAGATATATATATATATAGAGAGAGAGACAGAAAGACACAGAGAGAGACAGAGAGACACAGAGAGAGACAGAGAGAGACACAGAGAGACACAGAGAGACACAGAGAGAGACAGAGAGACACAGAGAGAGAGACACACAGAGAGACAGAGAGACACAGAGAGAGAGAGAGAGACACACAGAGAGAGACAGAGAGACACAGAGAGAGAGAGACAGAGAGAGAACGAGAGAGAACGAGAGCGAGAACGATTACCACCAGCAAGGCATACCTGACTGACTAAATATCAGAACCTTTGCAGGCACTGCGCAGATGTGGAAGCGCTGCACAAACAAGAGACGAGGTTCCAAAATGATTCTTGAAACAGTCATGGTCTTTAGGGCACATTCTAAAAACCATCAACCATAATCCAACTCTCCTGTATGTAAGTGAGTGTGTGTGTATGAGAGTGTGTGTGTGTGTGTGCGTGCCAGATCCCAAGAATGCGCGTATTGTTTATCACATTCTTGGTGTGTGTAGGGAAACAGTGAGGGAAACCTAACCCTAACCTGGCTATACGCTTACTGCTCTCTCCAGCCTCTCCCAAGACTCTCCCCAGCCTCTCTCCAACCTCTCCACAGCCTCTTTCCAGCCTCTCAACAGCCTCTCCCAAGCCTCTCTCCAGCCTCTCTTCAGTCTTTCCTCAGCATCTCCCCAGCCTCTCTTCAGCCTCTCCCCAGCCTTTCAACAGCCTCTCCCCAGGCTCTCTCCAGCCTCTCCCCAGCCTCTGCACAGCCTCTCCCCAGCCTCACCCTAGCCTCTCCACAGCCTCACCCCAGCCTCTCCACAGCCTCTCCCCAGCCTGTCCACAGCCTGTCTCAGACAGAAAATTGGGAGGGTTAGGGTCCAAATTACTCTCTGGGAGAGGAGAGAACGCCGCGTTTGTTTCCTGTGGCATGTGTTCAGTGTGTGTGTGTGTGTGTGTGTGTGTATGTGTGTGTGTTTCTTCTGGCCTGAGACACAGTGGGTATGAGTAGCTTAGCTATGACAGGCTCTTTTAGGGGAATTATCAATTCTATCTAAACTAAACTGGTGTCGATGTTCTGTAAATATAAACATAAGGAAACTGTGTGTGTGTGTGGGGGGGGGGTGGGGGGAGGGGGATTTTAGTGTCTGTGTGTGAGAGAGAGCGTCAGAGCAGAGGGTTCGGTGTACATACAGTTCCAGTGTGCGGTATTGAACAAATCTGCAAGAAAGAGAAGGTATGTGTGTCCATGGTCTGCAAACATAAACACAGTGGTGTGTTAGGTTGATCGCTAACGCAGAGCGGCTCTACTAAGTGGCACCTGGCCGCTGCCAAAACAAACAATGTGTGTGTGTGCGTGTGTATGTGCGTGTGTGCATGTATAGCTGCTAAGTGCCACCGCGTGTCTGCCAAAACAAACAGCCTTAATGAGAAGCAGCTCCTGGGACAGAGAGAGAGAGAAACAGTGAGAGAGAGAGCGACAGAGACAATGAGAGAAAAAGAGGCAGAGAAATAGACAGATAGAGAGACAGGAGATGAAGCAGGAGAGCGAGAAAAATAAAGACGAAAATGAGGGAGAGGGAGGGAGATAGAGGGGGTGAGGAAATAAAGGGAGATGTAGGGAGGAAGAGAAAGCAAGAGAGAGATGAAGATAGGGAGAGAGGGAGCAAGGTGAGGAAGAAAATGGGAGGGAGGGAGGGAGGGCTGGTGCTGAAGCCAGGGGCTCTCCAAGCTAAACACACTGCTCCTGCTGTCTCCCTCGCTGCTTAAAGGACACACTGTTCACCCTCCTAATCCAGCTTCATCACCCTCCACTCCCTCACCCCTCTAACCCTCTCCTCCACTCCTTTGCTCCACCCCTCAACTCCTCCAGCTCCCTCCACTCACAGCCCCTGACCTGGGGCGAGGGAGGGAGGGGGTTGATAGACTGCGTAAGAGGGAGGAATATGGGGGCGATTTGTGTGTGTGTGTGTGTATGCACTGAACATATACGCACACTGTTTCCTCCATGGCACTACCTGCCAAACCCAAGGCGCTTTCTAGACTCACCAATGGACTCTCCCCTGTCCCACCACAAGAGGAAAGATAGCCAGACAGGAGAACGGACTAAAAGACAGACAGACACAAAGACCGACAGTCTGACCAACGGACTGACAGACAGACAGGTAAACAGGAGTGTGGACATGCGGACAGGTGAGAAGATGTAGTGAACGCTGGACAGACGAGCAGACAGTGGGACAGACAGGAGGACTGACAGAGGGATGTCTACACACACGCATGAGGGAGGGAGGGAGGGAGGGAGGGAGGGAGGGAGGGAGGGAGGGAGGGAGGGAGGGAGGGAGGGAGGGAGGGAGGGAGGGAGGGAGGGAGGGAGGGAGGGAGGGAGGGAAAGAGGGGGTGTTTATCCATACGAGGAAGGAGAAGAGGAGACTGGAGATTAGGGTCTAAAGTCTTTCAGTCTCCAGGACGATCCTGCCTGGCTATTTTCCACTTCTCTTATGACCAAAGAGAAAGTGAGAGAGAGAGAGAGAGAGAGAGAGAGAGAGAGAGGGGGAGAGAGAGGATTTCCCTCTGAGCTAAAGTAATCCCATGTCCACTCAGATACACACACAGCTAGCATTCCTTGTGTCTGTCTGCTTTGCTCGGAATGATCTCTGTCCCCGTCCCCCTTCAACACGCTCATGTTCAGGAGCCCCCATGAAGCCCTGAGAAGCAGATCAGCATCAACACAATCCCTCGGATGGTCACATATGGTTATAACGTGTTTGCTGTTCTGGATTGTATTTCCATCCTATTTTTGTATCTGTGAAAGAAAGAAGAGACAACAGGCTGGGAAGAGCAGAGAGAGAGAGAGAGAGGTTCTGTTGGTGATGTTGAATCTTAAATCCATACTGACCCTTGGTCTTGAGGTCATATCCTGTCCGTCCCTAGCCAGCTTCCTGCTGGTTAGTGATAGTATTTGTTCTGGCGAAACATGGGCCATTGGGGGCAGGTGTGGAGAGAGGGACTTATTGTGTGTGTGTGTGCGGACACAGGGTGGTAGTTATTTTAGGTCCTAGCCGAAATGTATATTTTTAGGACTGAAGGGCTGTATGTGTGCTCTTTGTGTGTGCGCGTGTGTGTTTGTGCATGTGTGCGTGTGCATGTGTCGGTGTGTGTGTGCCTGTATGTGTGTGTTTTGGCAGTGGGCTGCTAGGCTAGGTTAGGAGGCTGTGGTGGGTTTGTGTGTTCAGGGCCACTGGTGTGAAAGAGTAGTCAGAGTGATGCTTCCCTGAAGGGAGTTTAATATAGAACAACAAGCCTCCTAACAGAACTCTGTTCTGCTCCATCCTCCTCTTTCTCTCTGTGCTCCTCTAGACTCTTCCCTCTCTTCCCTCCATCACCTCTCCCTGCTCCTCCCTCTTTTCCCTCCATCACCTCTTTGTGCTCCTCTCTCTGTTCCCTCCATCACTTCTCCCTGCTCCTCCCTCTTTTCCCTCCATCACCTCTCCCTGCTCCTCCCTCTTTTCCCTCCATCACCTCTCTGTGCTCCTCCCTCTTTTCCCTCCATCACCTCTCTGTGCTCCTCCCTCTCTTCCCTCCATCACCTCTCTGTGCTCCTCCCTCTTTTCCCTCCATCACCTCTCTGTGCTCCTCCCTCTCTTCCCTCCATCACCTCTCTGTGCTCCTCCCTCTTTTCCCTCCATCACCTCTCTGTGCTCCTCCCTCTCTTCCCTCCATCACCTCTCTGTGCTCCTCCCTCTCTTCCCTCCATCACCTCTCCCTGCTCCTCCCTCTTTTCCCTCCATCACCTCTCTGTGCTCCTCCCTCTTTTCCCTCCATCACCTCTCTGTGCTCCTCCCTCTCTTCCCTCCATCACCTCTCTGTGCTCCTCCCTCTTTTCCCTCCATCACCTCTCTGTGCTCCTCCCTCTCTTCCCTCCATCACCTCTCTGTGCTCCTCCCTCTCTTCCCTCCATCACCTCTCCCTGCTCCTCCCTCTTTTCCCTCCATCACCTCTTTGTGCTCCTCTCTCTGTTCCCTCCATCACTTCTCCCTGCTCCTCCCTCTTTTCCCTCCATCACCTCTCCCTGCTCCTCCCTCTTTTCCCTCCATCACCTCTCTGTGCTCCTCCCTCTCTTCCCTCCATCACCTCTCTGTGCTCCTCCCTCTTTTCCCTCCATCACCTCTCTGTGCTCCTCCCTCTCTTCCCTCCATCACCTATCTGTGCTCCTCCCTCTTTTCTCTCCATCACCTCTCTGTGCTCCTCCCTCTCTTCCCTCCATCACCTCTCCCTGTTCCTCCCTCTTTTCCCTCCATCACCTCTTTGTGCTCCTCTCTCTGTTCCCTCCATCACCTGTCCCTGCTCCTCCCTCTGTTTACTCCATCACCTCTCCCTGCTCCTCCAGACTCTTCCCTCTGTTCCCTCCATCATGTCTCTCTGCTCATCCAGACCTCCATTATCCTCTCCTTTCTCCATCATTTTCACCACTCCTTTCAGGTAAAATCTGCACCCTTCCCATCTCTCCAAGCTTCCAAGGTTAAAGGCTCAGAATAGCTCAGCCACAGGGACAAACAATGCCGATATACTTCCATAGATCCAGAAGTTAGAGAAAAACATGTGTGTAACTGGTTCCGGCCCGGAGACTTGAAAGCTTGAGCCTGGGGGGCCGTCCCATTGATGTTTGTGGTGTTTGAGATCAGTTGCTCTTCGCAGGATATTATTGAATGAGGAGCGCTCTCCTGAGTTGGGGGATAAACCCAGGTAAACCATCGGAATGCCCTTTGGAATGCACTGTGAGACATCTCTGTGGCACAGCCTTGCCTAAGGCCACATACATCAGCCAATTACACAGAAGATTCAGACACACCAGTCCACATATACTATGAAACAGTCAAACACACACACACCATGCACACCCACTTCTTTTTAAGATCTGATTGTAACACACACTTGCACTTCCCAAACCATTCTGCTTTTGATGTGCCATCAAAATGTCAGGACAGCCATGAAGAGCACTGGGCCAACTGGATCGTCTAAAACTTTTAGGTTATTCCGTCATTTAATAATGGGTGGTTTTTGTATCCGTGGCAACGGGTCTGTTGTGGACCACCCTTCACTGGTGTCAGGTTCACTCCTCATGGAGAACAGATTTATGGGGTGAAGATGAACAAGGAGGTATCTGGGCATCTGTATGTATGCTGGACCCTCACACAGTAGTTGTTTGTGAGTGTGTGTATGTGTGAGAGAAAGACAGACAGACAGACAGACAGAGACATAGAGAGAGAGAGATGGAGAGAGAGAGAAAGGGGAGCGAGAGGGGAGAGAGAGACAGACAGAGAGACACACAGAAAGAGAGAGAGATAGAGACACAAAGAGAGAGAGAGACAGAAGGGGAGAGATACAGATATAGAGACAGAGAGGGGGGGAGAAAAGGGAGAGAGAGAGAGAGAGAGAGAGAGAAAGTAAAGGGAGAGAAAGGAAAGAGAGAGGGGAGAGAGAGACTCAGGTGAACTTGGGTGGTCTACGGTTGTCAGGGCATCTTTTGCGTTGAGTGTCGACTGATGGAGGCCTTCTTCTTTAATTGTAAAAGTGTAGTCTGCGCTTAACTTTCTACAGTCTCTTTAAACATGTCATGAGTATCTGTATTTCTACTTGAGTGAAGAGTGTGTGCACTTTTGCCATCTCTGTGTGTAGAAAACAACATGTTCCTGCATATTACACAATCCATTCATTCATTCAGTTCCCCTGCTGACAAACGCACCTTGTGTCAGGTCTAATGTAATGCTTTCCTTTCTTCTTCCTTCAACATAATAGTTTGTTTTCATAAGTGAACGTCTAATTCCCTTTTCCCCAATGTTTTGGATTCTATAGTTCCCTACTACCTCATTGGTGTTTCTACAGTGACTGCATTGCATGACTCTAGTAAAAAGCCCGGATTCGTTCAAATATCTTGTGTTGTGGCGCCCTCTGTCGTGGTAAAGAAAAATCAGGATGATGGATTGGGATTCAACCACCATCTCCTTGGGATATTACTAAAACACCAGTAAGATGTATCTTATAATTAATAATTATTAATAATAATAATAATAATATTAATATTAATATTAATAATACAAATCAATAATGAAAGTTGAATCAGATGGATACTCGTGCAGACTATTCTGTAGAGGGCAGCGTTAGGAAGCCAGGAAAATAGGACCATTTTACAACAGACAGGATACGGTTCGTGTTTTAGGGAGGAAAATGCTCCCCATTTGCACAACAAAAAAAACGAACACATGTTGTCGTGCCTTTAGGAAATAACACCGAGACAGTTTTAAAGTGGGAACTGGTGTTGCCCATGTTGTTGCCACATCCAGTGTCTGACTCCGCACACCGGCGGAATGATATTTCCTTGGCACAGTCCTCCACTTCCTGAGGAACAGCTGCTGTGTGTGTAACAGTTCACTGCTATTAATATTAGACTCGTCGTAAACCGGAGTTACTAGATTGGGGTGAGTAAGTATGAATTTTTAAGAGATTTTTAAAGATCTGTAATGGAAGCGCTATATAATAAATATTACTTGAATGTGGGAGTATCAAGCTGCTAAGTAAGCTAGTACTATCCAGCAAGTATTACTAGTATCAATCAAGCTAAAGCACTGTAGTTTCGTCCATATATGGCTTCGTCTAGCTAAGACAGGCACATGTCTTAGAAAAAATATTATGTGTTTATATATATATATGCCAGAGCTAGTTCACTTTAACCAAGATAGCTGAAGGATCACGGATTCTAGCTAATACGTTCCGAGCTACCAGATTGTATTATGACTGGTTAAACCCGTGACTTACCCAACCATCTGTCAACAACAATATTTCATAAACCCTTCGATCTGATCATTGTCACATTCTCAGATCATTTGAATTCTTTGCCAAAGTTTGCACATTGCAGACAGCGGTGCTGCCAGTCACCATGGAACCCGCCTGTCGCAAAGACAAGCCGAAGCTGAACTCCACTCCCACCCGAGGGGACAGAGCGAGGCAGAAGTCCGCCCAGCAAGAGCTGAAGCAGAGACAGAGAGCTGAGGTACACCGCATCCCCTAAAATGAAGACGATTTTCCTGCTAGGTGACGCTGCACATTGGTAACGTGTTTGCATGTGTGTCTATTATTAGATCTACGCTTTGAATAAGATGATGACAGAGCTGGAGCAGCAGCAGTTTGAGGCCTTCTGCAAGCAGATGCAGCCACAGGGAGAGTGAAGAACACTGTCATGCAACCCACTGGGACGACAAACAAACATCACGTCATGCCCTCTTACCCTCCACTAGAAACACACGGCCTGCTAAAACACAACAACAACCTTCATCCCCCTGTGGTATGTGAAGGCGGGCAGGGGTGGACAGGCTCTGACTCTGATGAGAGGCTCTGCCACCACCGTGCTGAGGTGGGATATGTCCTCTTGCCTTAGTTGTACACACTTATTGTTAAACTCGACAATCAAGGCATTTTACATTTGGAGCAAAGAGGGTTTCGTTTGTGATTGTAAAGGAAGCCTTAGACATAGTGGTATTATGTTAAGTTATGCTAAGCACAGTATCTCTGTTAGTATCTCTGTGTTCCTGTGTATCTCTCTATGAGAGAGCGAGACATGAACCTGGTATGCCGTTGTTTGTAAAGGGCCCCCCTATTTCCAAAGACAAATCACGCCACTGACACATTTCTTTGCACTGTGTAATTTGAAGCTCAATGTTTGTAGGTAATACTAGGCTCCCCCCCATCCCCACTATGTCACTGTGTTCACAGTTCTAATGAAGGGCTGTCATTGTCCGCTTAAGATTTCAGTGTTGGATGTGTTGATGATTTAAATGTAGTCATTTAGCAGACGCTCTTATCCATAGCGACTTACAGCAAGTACAGGGACATTCTCCCTGAGGCAAGTAGGGTGAAGCAAGTAGGGTGAACCCTAACCCTAAGGACATAATTTAATGTAGCCAGAGCCAGGAATCAAACTTCCGATCATGAGCCCATCACCTTAACCACTGAGCCACATGACTCCCCGCCCTTATCATTCATAACACGAAGGACTCCAGTGTCCCTACAGTAGCTAAGACACATTTACTGCCTATCTTCCATCTGGTATTTCTGATTCGGTTCTCTGGTCTTGTATATTGTCTTTCGATTTCCCCCAGAATTATGTAAATGTATGATTTTTTTTATAAAACATTTTGTTATATTAACTTGTGTGATGTGTGTTTATATCAGGTGTATCTTTAGCCCTTCAGTTCAAGATGCTGAGAATGGGCACTTTTTACTGATAAGAAATGTAGATACATAATAGCCTAGACATTACAATCCATCTACAGAAAAAAACTAAACGCACAAACCATTGTTTGGTAAAGGTTTTATTATTTGCAATCTAACTTTCCATGATGCATATGATGAACTGCTTTGTTCAATTAGTGTGGAATCTGAATAGCCCTACTTAAGATGTGAAGTTGATGTTTACACTCCGGATCTAATTAATAAAATGACACTACAGATTCACTAATGATTTATCACCTTTCCCCAGACGCATAGGGTTTAATGAAAGTTGTTAATTGGTATAAACCAATAGAGGTAGTAGCTAGTAGTCACCCATTAATGTTTTTAGAGCCAAAATGCAAACAAATAATTGACTGTTATCACAAGCTAGATAGCACTCCATACTGCCAAGCATTCCTTGCATATTTTTCGGGTTTGCAAAATAGGATCTTACTAAGCTACTTCAGTCTTGTATCTAAGGTTTGGTAAGATCTTGTGGGGTCACGGTCCTCTCAACCCATTCTCACTTAATTCTTCATCCCTCCCTCTTCTGACAACACCCTTCACCCATTTACAGGCCCACCATCTCTCTCCTGTTCGCCCAGCCTCCTCCCTCTCAGGCTTCTAGAGTGATAGAGCTAGCGGTGACTCGCACTCCGAACCAGCCGTCCCAGTACTTGGTGTCCTGTCCTCCGTGCTCAAAGGAGATGAAACGCAGACCAGGCCCGTAGTCCGAGAACGTGTGTCTCACCTTGTCGTGACAAATGGACAAGGCAGTATGCAATAACATGAACATCTTAACAGTTAGCAACAAGATCTGCACACTGCTCCGCTCAAACAAACAGTGTGTGTATTTGGGTTCAGACATGGACGCCCCTGTCTCCTCTGAGTGACCGTACCTGTCTCCAGGAACAGTCGTCACATTCGGGATCCAGGGTCACAGGGTCCGGTTTAAATTCTTGCATAACTTCCTCATTTTCATCTAATAAACATACAGTGAGTTGGTAGATGCAGCCACAGTCTGTCCTCCCACTATACCTGCAAGGTGATGAGACGACACTTAAGTACATGCTGATATCCATCAACATGTATCTAACTGTGTTTGTGGATGGGGCCCTTTACCAGTCCTCCACATTGACAGCTGGATTCATATCCAGCTCATCAGCTGAGTATCCCTCTGCCAGAAGATCGATCACCTGTCTCTTCAAACACAGTCTGTAAAAGACAGTCAGAAAATGGGAGAACAGAGAACACAGGGCCCTCTAGTGAGTCGTGGTCCCCTTTCAGTCAGATGGCCTAATCCTCAAGAAGACCCTTTGGCTTACTCACTCAAAAGAGGTGCTGAAGAACTTAGACACGCCATCGTCTCCGAAGTTGTGGCCACAGTCTCCTGGCAGCTCCTCCACCTTCCACTGGCCCCCACCGTTCTCCGTCAGCTCCCAGTGGTCCATCTGCTCTGGAAAGGGCTGCCGTTACCTGGCTGTGTTCCCTGTGTCAACTGGGAACTGTGCTCTCGAGTTTGAAGGGGGGGTGACGTCACGTTATACATGGCTTGACTCTCTAATCAACAGTCATCAGTGGGTATCTCTTCTTCTACTGGTAATCACGTTATTGATTGGTCGACTCAAACAAAGTGTCTCCTTACCATCTCCACAGTTGTTTTTCAGCAGGTTTCTGGCCATGGTTCAAGCTAGTCCCCTAGAAGAACAGTACCTTAAACAGAGACATTATCAAGTCTTTATAACACTGCTGGAATTTCACCGCAGCCTGACCATCATTCATTGGGTTTGAGGTGAAGGTTTTCTCAAATACACATGTTGAAAAAACTACCTGAACATTAGTAGAGTTCCAGTCATGCAATTTTAGACAGAATTATTTAGTTATGTAGCCAAATAGTGTAAAGCTATTTCTGTGCCATTGTGCGCACACACATCAACACACAGTCTTTTCAATCACTGAATGTGGGACATTGCTTTGCAGATGCCCCTGGCACAGCGCAATTGGTTTCCTGGATACCTAATACTGGGCTACTCTTGTGCAAGCTTTTTTTCCATAGCCAGGCTCTTTGGGGGTTTGGCCTTGGGGTGTCACATGCCACAGTAATGCTTTCATCAGTCTATGCAGCATGCATAGATCAAATTATGTATTGTCATTAATGTTGAGCATATGAGCCAAATGTCCAGCTCTGCTTTGCATCAGATGCCTCCTGAGACACGTCCTATCTACCACACCCTCATCTCCGATCACTGAATATGATACCACTGCCACCCCATTGCAGTTCTCCCCATTGAACACAAAACCTTGATGACATGCTATACCATCCAAGAAATCATTCTATTACCTGCTTGTCTGTGTGTTGGTTTCAATTGTAGGCTGTAGGGATAAAAATATAGTTCATTGTTAACAGACAGGAAGAAATGCTTATTTCTCTGAATTCATCCTGTTTGCGTTAGCAGGCTCCTGGTCCAGATAGACTCCATGCCGGTTAGTCAAAAAGATCTGCTCCAGGTCATGCGGTCAGCCAGACAAACACAAAAGCTAATACCCTGGCTGCTGACTCATAACATCAAAGGACAAACACGTGTGATTAACATCCCAGGCAGTCACCTTCATAACAGAGGGGAAAAGTGAAAGTGGTTGTGAGACTGGTGCAGTTTACACCCTGTCGGAAATGTTTCGTAAGTTAGTCTACACACCAAAACAAATATATAGGCCTCTTGGTTAATACAAGAACACATTTTAAACTATGTGGGTCTATTCTCATAGAGCATATGTATCTGAGACTGCATGCGGTCATCTGGATTTCTCTCACCCGGCATGAACGCCGACACAGGGTGGTGACGCAGTCTTAAGCACAAAAGCAAACTGGAATTATAGCAAAGTTTTGTTTATATCTTGTGTGAATGTAATTCTGATGAGCATTTCTGATATGTGTACATTGTATACATGTAAACTGCACGGAAAATGTTACTTACGAGCAGGCAGGAAATGTAAAGCTTGTGTTGCAGCTGACTTCTCTCTCCAGCTCCACTGTGGTTGCTGCTGTGTCTGGAATCTGAGCTCTACAGCAGCGTCACAGTGTGTCTTATATAGACAACACACACACACGCACGCACATCACGGGCACATGTCCCACTCCCCTCTCTCTCTCATTCCCGGCTCTCTCTCTCTCTCTCTCTCTCTCACACACACACACACACACACACACACACACACACAAATGCACACAAACGCACGCGCGTACAGAGAGGAGCAGAAGTCAGCAGAAGCGCATATTATTACTCAGCACAAATGTTGATCATACGCTCGTTCACAACAACTGTGTCAGAGTTGCATCTATGTGAGTGACAGTGTAAGTTCGACTTGATACTAGTGATTTAAATCGAATGCTTGTGGGACTTTGAATAGAGATCCCACCGTCTGGCATGATACTGTCTCTAGTCTAGAGATCCCACCGTCTGGCATGATACTGTCTCTAGACTAGAGATCCCCCCGGTCTGGCATGATACTGTCTCTAGTCTAGAGATCCCCCCTGGTCTGGCATGAAACTGTCTCTAGTCTAGCGATCCCCCTGGTCTGGCATGATACTGTATCTAGTCTGAAGATCCCCCCTGGTCTGGCATGATACTGTCTCTAGTCTAGAGATCCCCCTGGTCTGGCATGATACTGTCTCTAGTCTTGAGATCCCCCCCAGTCTGGCATGATACTATCTCTAGTCTAGAGATCCCCCCAGTCTGGCATGATACTGTCTCTAGTCTTGAGATCCCCCCATCTGGCATGATACTGTCTCTAGTCTAGAGATCCCCCTGGTCTGGCATGATACTGTCTCTAGTCTAGAGATCCCCCTGGTCTGGCATGATACTGTCTCTAGTCTAGAGATCCCCCGGTCTGGCATGATACTGTCTCTAGTCTAGAGATCCACCCGGTCTGGCATGAGATTGTCTCTAGTCTTGAGATCCCCCTGGTCTGGCATGATACTGTCTCTAGTCTAGAGATCCCCCTGGTCTGGCATGATACTGTCTCTAGTCTAGAGATCCCCCTGGTCTGGCATGATACTGTCTCTAGTCTAAAGATCCCCCCTGGTCTGGCATGATACTGTCTCTAGTCTAGAGATCCCCCCGTCTTGCATGACACTGTCTCTAGTCTAGAGCTCCCCCCCCCCCCCCCCCCCCCCCCCCCCCCCCCCCCCGGTCTGGCATGATACTGTCTCTAGATAACTGTGCTAACCTCAGGAAAGTGGTGGGGTGGGACTTTGACAGTGATCAGTCAACACGAGAGCTGACTGTGACATCCAGCCAGGATTGGCTCCCTTCCAATCCAGAGTTGCCGTTCCCATTAGCTGCAGCTGCTCGGTGCAGACGGCTGCAGATACAGATACTACCTATTGACTTCTCTGGAGTTTCTACATCGTTGTCATTTCTGTTCAACTTTTTGTTTCGTTGTTAGTTAACCATACCTATCGGTTGGTTATTTCGATATTTTTTTTGTAATCTGCGAGTCAGTTAGACATTTTGTCGTTTGGGCTCGCTAGCAGCTAGCAACATTAGCGCCACCGTCAGTACAGCTGCTTGGCCGGACAAGTGTCATTCAGCTTGATATTTTCATGCTTTAACAGTCAACTTTGGGTTCATTTTAGAGATGGAGAACGTTAGTTCATCTACATCCCACGGGTTTGAGTCAGAGGTGAGTTTGGTCGACGTGTCTATGTGTTGTTAGCCTAGTTTCATCGATACTGCTAAAGCTGTAGTAGCAAAATAACAGAAGTCAGTCTGCTTTGCACGATGTAGCAGCCTGGATGTCTTGATCAGCTTTGGCTGAAAAATATCTTTAGAAACGTAGTTTGCAATGACTTCGTCAACGTTCAACTGCCATCTAGCTAGCTAAACATGTCTGTATTTTACTTTTCTTCTTTGGCTGCACACAGGAAAAATATGTACTTATGGCTGTAAGCTAGCTAGCATCATGTTTCCAGACTAGAAACCAGCCAGCAGCAAGAGGTGGAAAGGATAATTTAGGGGTTTGTGAGATTCCCTGGTTTGGCAACACTCGCCATCTTGACACCTCTTAGATAATGTAAACTAGTTAAAGTGTCGAAATTGCTGGTTAACCACTTCAACTCAGTCAGTAATGGTTTCTAGCTCCATGTCATCTGATTTAAATATGGTCGTAGTGAGTATTTCTTGGTCGTTTCTTGTATGACTCCTTAGCTGGCTGGCTAATCGTGTATGCTATCGTGCTAAATCACAGTTATCTTTTGTTCATTCCGATGTAGCCTCTTTGTAGGATGAATCATCATGATTTTCCAGGACATCGTTGTCTCACTGGCTTAGAGCTCAAATGTCACTAAATCACGTCTTGTCGCAGATGGCACCACCTGCTTTTTGCTCTTGTACATTGGAGCTCATCGTCTCATGGCCTGCTTAACGGTGATCGTGTGTGTGTGAGAGTTCATCTGCGGCATCAAGTAGACAGTCGTGTCCATTTGTGCACGAATCTGTCTCCTTTAAATTCGTACAATAAGCTGGAAGACGTCTTGTATTGGACTTTTGAAATGTATCCACTACACCAGCTAAAGACTGATGACTTGCTGTGTGTGTGTCACAGGGGTTCAGTCCACCATACAGGAGGAGAAGGACTGTGGAGGATTTTAACAAGTTCTGCACCTTCGTCTTGGCATACGCTGGCTACATCCCCTATCCTCAAGAGGTGAGTCCAGGTGGAGAGGAGATCCTTTCTGTGTGTTCCTCCCTGTGTGCATGCCTACCTGTGTGAAAGCATTTGACTTCTGGACTGTGTTTACAACTGATGCTTTTGAGCCCATGGACGTACAGGACTGTGTGACTGGTTGTTCTTAACTGAGTACAGTTATGTTGGTCGACTGTAAACAAGGAATGGTTTTAAAAAGGGGATATTCGGGTGTTCTTTATTAGACAGCACCACGTTTTGTGTGTTTCAGTTCTGTTTTAACCAGAGGCAGTCCTTTTTTTTGTGTTGGCGTGAGTGACAGGGCCGTTCCACTGCAGTGCCCAGGTGTGCTGACTGTCTGTGTGAATCCCTCCTGTCTGGCGTGTTGTGATGACCCTCTGTTTGATCCACAGAACTGGAGGTGTGGCTCTGGGCATCCTCCTTCCCCCTTCGCTAGCCAATGTGCTGCTTTTCCTCCCGAAGGGACACACACCCTAACCCAGCCCTGCCCTCTATCCTAGGGTAAGAGGGCCTTCCCCCATTCTCTACCCATCAGTCATTGGGGGCTGTATCCCATTTCAGCCCCAAGGTCCCCTCCCCACCCCTTCCTCTTTGGTGTTCATTGACCTGTGAGAACGTGACTAGTTTAGAAGTATCGGAAGGTTAAGTACTATCTCAGAGCAGCGGACGTTGACCACTGACAGGAAGGAACGATGTGGAACGTGTTCCGAGGCCAAAATGTAGTAGCCCCCGCCTCTCTTCCCCCAGCCTGAGCCCCACAGGAGGAGCAGCGAGCTGCCTGACTGAGCCTCGGACTCCACCCTCTGTCCCAGTTCAGAACAACCAGTCATACCTCTAACGTTGTCTGCCTTTCACACCCTGTCTGTCTGTCTCCTCGGGATCTCTCCATCCAAAGACATCACACAGCATGGTTGAACACATCTCTGCCAGAAAAAGGGCAAGCGGCATCTGAAATGCCACTGGGTGGCGCGCTCACTGCATGGGTGGTCACATTACTGGGAATGTGGTCACCTGTTTTATTTGATCTTTTTATTTTTTTCTCTCCTGCTTTTCCAAAGACAGTATTGTGACCTGTAGTAATGCTGCTGTGTGGGAGTGTGAGTGACAGAGATGTATCCAGTCTTACTGATGCAAGCCTGCATCGGCAGCCGCAGGATCTATGGTGGGCGCAGCCTGTAACCCCGTCATCCCTTCTCTCCTTGTGTTGAAAGGACTCTCCCCTGCGTAGTAGCTCCAGCCCCCCCAACAGCACAGGCAGCACAGCTGACAGCGACGGCTGGACGTCACGCCTCCCCTCCACCTGCCCCCCACGCCCACCTAAAGCCCCCCAGGACAGGAGCAGGAAACGGCCCCGTCCTGCAGGCCTCACCGGGACAGCCGTCTCAGGCCAGGGGGGAAAGGATGTGAGTGTGGTGTTATTTCTGTGGTGTTTTTGTTTACCTGTCATCCAAGTAGGCCAGGGGTGTCCAATCTGGTCCTCAGGAGGGTGCATTGTCCTAATTCAGCACACCTGATTCTAATGAATGGTCATTATGAGGCTTCCACAGAACTTGATAACAACTTTTTCATTTGAATCTGGTGTGCTAGAGCAGGGGAACATAAAAAATGTCAGGAAATGTGAGGACCAGGGTTGGACACCCCTGAAGTAGGCCTATCCAAAGCTCCAATATTGTTGAGGTTCTTAGTGTTTAGTCTTGAACAGTATATCCTCTTCCTGTGCTGTCCAGCTCGGCCATGTCGGGCCCACCCTCCACCCAGATGACCGCAGGAAAGCAGACAAGCTGAAGAAAAGGCGGAAAGAGAGCCAGGCTGGCGAGCCGAGCGCCGAACAGCAGGCAGCCCGCGCTGCCAGCTCAGAGCCCCAGCACGCCCTCTCTCTAGCAGGGCGGCTAATCAAAGAGGAGCCTGAGGACGACATCACCATCCCCCTCCCGCCTCCGACCTCTCTCTGCCCTCCAAGCCCCTCCCCCTGTAAGCAGGAACCCAGCGAGGAGAGTCGATGCTGGGAAGGGTCAGAGCTGGAGGAGGGCACGGTAAAGATGGAGAAGATGGAGGGGTTGCCAGGAAACCGGACCGTGTTCCGGCAGGGGAAACAGGTGGTGTTCCGAGACGAGGATGGATCAGGAGAGGACGAGGATATCATGGTGGACTCTGGTAAGATGTCAAACAGCTGTCTGATCACCCTTACTACCTAACTTACTTACTACTGAAGGACTGTCAGTCCTGTTAGCTAGATTTGTATGTGGTGTTGTTTGCCTTGTCCGGAAATTGTCATAACAATTCCTCTCTGGTTCTTTTTGTCTCTGCCTCTCCTGTTAGATGACGACTCCTGGGACCTGGTGACCTGTTTTTGTATGAAGCCGTTTGCGGGTCGTGCCATGATCGAGTGTAACCAGTGTAACACCTGGATCCACCTGTCCTGCGCTAAGATCCGGAAGAGTCACGTTCCTGAGACGTACATGTGTCAGAGCTGCCGAGACAGGCACGGCACGGCCGACACACGCCGCTCCCACCGCTCACGCATCGGCCCCCGCAAACATCTGCTGGACTAACCTCCAGCCCTGACCCCCAGTACACCCCAGCCCTGACCCCAGTACACCCCAGTCCCCACCCCTGACCCTAGTACACCCTAGCCTCCAGTCCCGACTCCCAGCTCTGACCCCAGTCTCCTCACAACCCAAAGTTCTGACTCCCAGGGTCCCCCACCCCCCCCCAGCCCTTGCATCCTACAAACACTTGCTAGACTGTTCCTGTGTTGTCTTAAAACAACCAAGTGCTATTTTAAAACAGTTTTCGTCACCGTTTGTGTGTTTCCCCTCCAGACTTTGTGCGTAAGGCAATCACTGAATGGCTGTGTGTCCATAGTTAGTGTAACAGCAACGTGGACCTTTGGCCAGAGACGTACCCAATAAGGCTCCTATGAACACTGCTGCGTTTTTTTCCAATGTCAAACTGCCAGAGAGAACGCCCCAACTGCTGCCGCCCACCGCGGTGCATGCTGGGGGACTCGTAAACGAGACATTTAGCACTTTTTCCGTGTTTTTGACCCCCGCTTCCCTAGGAATAGGTACGTCTGTACGAGCCTGGTCGTCAGTCTAAAGACTACAGAACGTGGTCTGTATGGGATAATATGATGTTTATGTTTTTAAGACGAAGGTTGCATTATAATTTTTTTTTTGTTCTCTCAGTTAACAGTGCTTCAGGATGGTGCTATACCAATGTGTAATCCTATAAAATGATCATTTAAGTTGGGGCCAGCAAGTATATGACTCAGTTATTATTTTCAGCATCGGTGAGCTCATGGCCATTCTCTCCTTCAAACTGGCATGAGAAGTGCCAGGCCAATCACAAACCAGTTTTGTTTTTTTGCTATGGGGGCAGGTTTAATTATGATACTGTACAGAGGACATTGTTGAGGTATTTTCATAAACAACCACAGGGTCTATTTGTTGCCCTGATTGGTTGTATCGCTCAATTTTTATAACATTTTAGTGTACACCCCCTTCATGCCTTTTGGGTATTGGAAAATGGCTTGAGTGGTTCCGGATGAATACACGTTTGCGAACAAACCTGGCATCCCAGGCTTTGGTGAGGACACGCCCCTTCCTCCACAAGCCCTCCCTCAACCCGCACCTGTTTTACCGAGTCTTGGAATATTAGAACGCGCTCTTAAAAAAGACGAGGCGTGTTTCTGTTGACATTTCAGTTTCGCCAACGCACCTCGCGAAACCAAGATGGGCTCATAGTTCAGTGTTGGAGTATTCAGTTTGATCAGGAGTCAATGAGAACATGTTCAGCACCGTTATCTCACTTGGAATGCACCAGGGAATGCCTTTCACTTGCACACATTTTGTTCATGTTCGGTGCAGTTGTTTGTTTCTGGGTTTTCCAATGGTGGGCTGACTGGATCAAAGCATATGTAGGCTGCTGATCAGAGGTCTGGTTGAGCAGCTTGCATGCATGTGATTGGTGGAGGCTACGTGGCTGACTTATCCGTCCCCCCCCCGGACAAGCCGTGTAAAGTCCAGGAAGCACGTGGACCAGAGAACCCAGCCAACCGCCCCCGTGTTGGGCTGTGCCTGGCAGGGTGACCCAGGCCTCTACACATCAGTATACTACACTTTATTTCAGGGCGCTCATTCTATTGTTTCATAAAACCTGTTGCAAATTTCACCACACCTTTATTTTAGTTTCTCATGCTCCAACCTTATGTCCAAACTGTTTGTGTACATACTGTTTCTGTTGGTATGAAAGCCATAGATCTGGTCACAGTATGACTAGGCAGCAGATGGTAACAAAACACCCACTGGATCTATGTCTAGGAGAAGGATTTTGCAAAGCAGGATCAACCAACCAATCTAACCAGCCCACATTGCCTGCTTTAGGCAGTGGTTTCAGGGTGGATATTTTACGGAGGATAGCTGGTTCATTCAGATCCTGATTTGTCCAATACCCTTGTTGAAGAAGTGGTGTGTGTGCTGTGGTGCAAGTTGTTTCTGTGAAACTCTGTATTGTAAACTATTGTAAATAAAGAGTTATTGACGATTATAACCCTGTTTGCGTTCCTGGATTTTGTCATTCGGCATGTCCCTACCATCGGATCAATCAGTCACTCCTATCGACTAACTTCTCAGCAATTCAAGTTTTCAATTGCCCACGTTAACTGGCACTTACTGGATCACTAAATCAATTTCCCCCACAATTATTTGAAAAAAGACCCTCAGCATCCATTACATATGACTAGTCAGGCAGATTCATTGATCAGGGCTCATCTTTATTTTTGTGTTTCTTTATACAGGACAGGAGAGTGTGAACCAGCTCTGCAACACCTCTACAGTGGAGGTTTAGGTGGTGCGGAGGAATGGGACTGAGGAGCGTTGCTATGGCTGGCCTGGGGGCGGGGGCGGGGCCAGGCAGGGTGACTAATCGGCTGCCAGGGTCATAACGCTATAGATCGGATCGGGGAGAGAAGACTTCAGGAGATCAATAAAAATAGATGTGGCTAAATCCTGACAGCCTCTAACTTGGTCTGGGGGTGAGTGGGTGGGGGGTTAGAGAAGCCATGGTGGAGTCCCATAGGATCACACAAGGAAGGGAGGATTTGGGTGGTTGGGGGGGGGGGTTTCATGGGTTTGCTGATGCAGATGTTGGTTACATGGGGATGGGGGGGGAATCAGCACCTAAGAATGAAACTAGACAAAATTATGTGTAGGTCAATGGTCAACTCCTCCTTCATTAACAACCGTTTCAACGTCAACAGAAAGTGCTTTCAGGCCACAACATGACCCTTCACTGGCCCCTCACTGGCCCTTCACTGACCCCTCACTGGCCCTTCAACGAGAGGGAGAGTGAAGAGAGAGATCAGAGAGTCTGGTAAGGACCAGCACATGGGCATAGTTCATGTCATGGGTTAGTGTGGAATACGATGTTTCAGATCAATTCAGCAGGTCAATTCATAGATTATAAAACAAAACAAACATAAAATTCCTACATATGACAATGAAAACATATGGCACAACAAAAACAACGGATCAGATCACCCCCCCAAAACACACAATTCAAACCCATATAACAATATTACATTAAAACAAACGAACGTATGCGCACGTCTCAGAAACCGTTTCATGTTTTGTGAGGCGTCCACCAATAAGACTCAAGAGTTTGGATGGACGCGACTGGCCTGTGCCGTGATCACACAGGAGCAACGCTAACATTCTGGGCAGCAGCAGGCTAGCCTAGCAGCCTGGAAGCCTCTCCTCTGGTCAGGGTGCTGGTCAGCGTGCTGGTCACCCCCCCCAGGCTGGAGCAGACACACACTGCTATCCAACTGAAGCAGCACACCAGTCACTTTCAAGGCAGGAGAAGTTTGAAGCGATAACACACACACAGATGAAGATTCCCTCATGCCTCGATGGAGCCATGCCAACACACTGGATAGTCTCAATAGCAGAGAAACATACTTCATGCGTGGTTCTAGTGTGTGTTTAACAGTGCTAGCATGAGTTAGCGTTAAGTTGTCGACTGTAACTATCACATTCCTGTACCGTTGGTAATATGATGGAGCACAATTCACTGATATGTACAGTACAGTTGATGAATATTACACTTTTCTAGAAGACAAGAGGTAATGTATTAATGCAGATGTAAATAGTTGATTGCGCAAATGGCAAATTCAGCAATACCCAATTTTGCCTAATTTTGTTCTTGTCGGTAATTATTTTAATCAAGCAACTAGCAGATAAACATTCTATTTTGTAGTGTAGGAATATAAACAATGTGTTCCATGGCTGCATTCCAGTCTCTAGCAGTGTGGTTTCAGTAGTCTATAGATTGATGGGGTCTAACCTTTTAACCATAGCTTGCAGGTCTGCCTGCTCCAGCTCACTGTACCCTGAGGGGAGGCTGGCTCACTCAGGGATGGAGGGGGAGGCTGGCTCACAGAGGGAAGGTGGGGGGAGGCTGGCTCAGAGGGATGGAGGGGGAGGCGGTTTACAGAGGGAAGGCTGCTCAAAAGGTAAATTGATTCATTAATGACATGGTCAAGTAGGGAAGGGGAGTATCTCCTGACTCCCCCCCCCCTCTCTCTCTCTCTCTTTCTCTCTCTCTCTCTCTCTCTTCATCTCCTCCTCTGTTCTTCTACGTTTGTCTGCGTTTCCACATGTTCCCCCGGTGACGCCGCAGAAGACAGCGCTCCTACGACTCAGAGTCGATTCTGTGAGCTGTCAAACACAGAACACAGGAGGTTTAGGAACAGGTGCATACAAGCACCAGCGAGAACCTGTCCCTTCCCCCCCACCCCCAGCCCCCGCCCCCCTGCTGGGAGGACCTGGGCTCCATACAGGGTGGGTACTGACATTGTTTGGGTATTCGTAGAGCCTCCAGGTCAGCAGACAGGACTTGGTGCAGGACGCCTCTGAACTGGTACAACAGTTTGAGGCTCTTCTCCTCTCCTACACAGGGATCGTAGAAGCCTGGCAGGCCAGCCTGCAAGGGGAGAGAGGGCGGGAACACAACCAGCAAACCTTTATCAGCCTGCACACAAGTATCAGCCTGCACACAAGTCCAGCTGGACTTCTGCGGACTGACGGACTGGTGCAGCCACACGCACCTTGGAGGCCTCAGTGAGGATGAGCTTGGAGTCTTTGACCAGGCACTGCAGAGGAACCGTGACGTCAATGACCTGAGCTCTCTCTTGCCGCTGGCTGTTGTCCATCACAAACTTTCCGTACCAGGCATTGAGGATGATCAGACCTGGGAAGAAGACACACGCAAGCATGAAAATGTGTGAGTGTGTCTTCCTCTTCGCCTGTGTGTGTGTGCTGCTGTATGTGAGATCAGCACTCACCCATCTTCGACTCCTCAGCCTCAATGACTCTTCTCACAGACTCCTGCATCAGTAGAATCTGACGGGCAGGACGGGAGAAGGTCAGGGAGAGAGGGACGCCCACAGGAAGCTTTTATATGTGCCAGCATGTGTGTGTGTGTGTGTGTGTGCGTGTGTGCGACTCACAGCTGATTCTGCCTCCTGCTTCTTCTTGGCAATGTCTGTGGCTGAGCTCTTTCTCTGCAGCTCCAGTTCTCTGTAAGCCACACACACACACACACACACACACACATCAGTTAGCTCGTGGAATCCTTTGGTGACCTCTGGACATGGCCTGTTTTCTAACTCCAGGGGTGAGATGTGTCAGAATAGAGGGGTCCACTTCACTTCGTCCCCCAGACAGCTGGTGCACTCACTCCTGCTTCTGAGCGCGTGTGTATGGGATGATGACCAGCCTGTGGACGGCCATGTATATGAGCAGGGGCCCCACGGTGGCGTAGAACACGGCACTGGGCAGCAGCTGGTCTGTCAGGTGGACGGGGAACAGGTAGGTCTGACTGGCCCGGGCCAACCTGTCAGCACACACACACACACACACACAAACACACACACCCAAACACACACACCCAAACACACACACAAACACCCAAACACACACCCAAACACAATATGGTTACTTTTGACTTAGGGACCAGCTCTACCATGGTACAGAGTAAGGACAGGTGCACAGTACCTGATCTTCAGAGTGACTCCTTGCGGGACACCGATGCTGACGGTAGCAGCCAGGACACTGTGGCGACTGACCTTCCTCTCTGCTCCATACTCCACCACTGTACCAAACCAGCCCGTCCTGACACACAACCACACACACAACCACACACACAAAGTTATGTTTAAAATTCCTACATTGCATCTATATTCCAACTGTCTTTCAGCATCCTGTCATACTTGATGGAGCCCTTGATCTTGGTCTGGTCTTCATCCTGGAGTTTGTACTGATAGCTCATCATCAGGTAAGTGTGAGGGACGCCCAGCTGCAGGACAGGAGAGAGAGAGAGAGAGAGAGAGAGAGAGCGTAAACTATGCCATTTGAGACAGCATAGCAGAAAGATCATTCTGATCTTATCAGCTATTCTTTCTACAATCCAGGCATTCTAGGGTAGAAACGTGTGTGTGTGTGAGATCATAAAGGTCACTGTGTGTGTGTATGAGTGTGTGTGTACCTGCAGGGCCAAAGTGAAGTGGCTCGTCTTGGTGTCTCGGACCAGGCTAGTGGTCATGGAGCTGTTCGGCCCCCAGCGCCACTGCAGGTATCCCATGGTGTTCTGGTCCAGGTGACGCGCTGTCATCAGAGAGCAGGTGGGCCGCACCCCCCGCGGAGAGAACTGCATCCCACACTGAGCTGTCAGGAAGCTAGCCGCACGGAGAAGGGGGGGGGGGGGGGGGGGTGGGGGCGGAAGGAAAGGAAAAGCAGGGGAGACTTAGTAAACAGAAAGTCCATCAGCTGTCTCTTTCTAGAACTTTCTCTAGTGTTTCTTCTTCATATAGAAGGAACATCTTACATACATCCCATGATAGTGGACAACTAAGGGGGACATTCAGCTTCCTGTCAGTGACCATAGTACTTCCTGTCACAGCCACCAGTGTATTTATGGACACAGACTGCAGTTAAATCTTACCATCGTGGAGTCAGGTTACGGAACACCTTCAACCCAAACAGAGGTCCTAGTATGTCTCCAGCACCTAATTCGACCTACACACACACAAACAAGCACATACAATAAGACCACAATGTGTCTGTGATTGTATTGAGTCTGCTACTCCATGTTGTCTTGTGTGTGTGTGTGTGTGTGTGTGTTACCTCTCCCCAGCCCTTGGCTGACGTCACCCTGCGTACGGTCATGTTGATGTTGCCTCCCCCGTTACCGTTGTGTGTGGAGAGAGAGCCAGACAGCACTGCTGTGTCCAGAGATGTTAACGGAGCCTGGAGACACACAGAACACACAACACACATGACACACACGACACACAGAACACACATGACACACAGAACACACATGACACACAGAACACACATGACACACAGAACACACGACACACATGACACACAAAACACACATGACACACAAAACACACATGACACACGACACACAGAACACACATGACACACAGAACACACAGAACACATATGACACACAGAACACAGTTCACATAGACTGGGAGATGTGGACTGTACCTCTATAGACTGGGAGATGTGGACTGTACCTCTATAGACTGGGAGAAGTGGACTGTACCTCTATAGACTGGGAGAAGTGGACTGTACCTCTATAGACTGGGAGAAGTGGACTGTACCTCTATAGACTGGGAGAAGTGGACTGTACCTCTATAGACTGGGAGAAGTGGACTGTACCTCTATAGACTGGGAGATGTGGACTGTACCTCTATAGACTGGGAGATGTGGACTGTACCTCTATAGACTGGGAGATGTGGACTGTACCTCTATAGACTGGGAGATGTGGACTGTACCTCTATAGACTGGGAGAAGTGGACCGTACCTCTATAGACTGGGAGATGTGGACTGTACCTCTATAGACTGGGAGATGTGGACTGTACCTCTATAGATTGGGAGATGTGGACTGTACCTCTATAGACTGGGAGATGTGGACCGTACCTCTATAGACTGGGAGATGTGGACCGTACCTCTATAGACTGGGAGATGTGCATCTTGTTGATCTCAATGTGTGGAAACCCTCCACTTGGGACCTCCTCAAAGTCTTCGTCATAACGATCAAACAAGTCTGTAGCATCTACTCCCACACTGATGGTGCCCTGAGGGGTGGAAGCACAAGACATGACTCATCTGTGGTACAGTATTAGACCAGGTAAGATCTCTGAAACAACAAGTACATTTGAGTGTGTGTGTGTGTGTGTGTACCTTAGGGTTGGTTCTCTGTTGAAGTCTCCTTTCCTCTCTTTCCCTCTGCAGCCTTTCATACTCCTCACGAATCTCTGCTGGAGTCCTCTTCCTCTCCACCACCTACACACACACACACACACCATATAACATGCACACTTACGTATGAGTTGTATTTGAAAACTTCTGAAGTGCACGATCCAGAAAAAACTTTCCATCCCTACCTCCTGAACATGCACAGTTGCAAGCACATACCTCCCATCCTTCCACCTCAAGGCCTTTCTTTCCAAAGATATCATAGATCGCCCTGGACTGAGCGTCACTCAATACTGAGAGAGAGAGAGAGACACAGAGTGAGAGACACAGAAAAGAGAGAGCTGAAGAGAGAGATGCTGCAACAAACTATGAACTAGTATGAGTCTACTTACAGTGTGTGTGTGGGTGTGCGTGCGGAGTGTGTGTGTGTGTGTGTGAGAAAGAGTGTGTGTGTGCGGCGCGTGCCGCTTACCCTCATAAGCCTGGTGCACCTGGTTAAAGAGCTGCTCTGCCTGCTGTTTGAGCTCTGGGTCTCTGTGCTTGTCTGGGTGGTAGAGCATACACAGCCTCCTGTAGGAAGCCTTTAGTTCTTCCTGAGTGGCCTGCAGACGAAACGACGGGCAGTGTTATTACGCAGTCTATGTTTAGCCAGAAGTCTAATGCTTAAGGACGGTTCGCATCATTAAAAGCGGTCCTAATGTCAAGCTAGTTATTATTTCTAAGTCTGGTTGATAGCACGGAAGAGGGGGGTGGCCATCCTGGGGGATGCACAATAATAAACCCTTGTTTTACAAGACATTTTAATGGAGGGCGTAGAACTGTCCATTACCGAGTCACACACCGTTATAAATACATTATACTGATGGGAGCCAGCAAGTTCTCTTTTTTTGCTGCTGCAGGCAATGCATGTTCATTCGATATTCGGGATATGTACAAAACACTTTAATCGTTCAATGTTATATTTATGGATGTTGCAGGTAGCATCCAAGCAAGAAGATGCTTAGATTATACAGTATGAGGTTAACTGACCCGACCGGCTGGCTTGGCAACGGGGGGGGATTTATCTATACCAACGCTTATTACAAAAACATACACCATTTTAGGATGAATGTGTAAGAAACAATATCTCTGAAACAATCATACCTCTTTCCTGACGTTTAGAAGCGAATAATAATCTTCGTTATCCAATTGTAGATCATCATCTAAGGACGTCGCCATGTTTGCCCTCTTCCTACCCCGCCCATAATGTCTATGACCCCGCCCACTCTGCCAGCTTTCTGGAATCTCATTGGTCAGGGACTTATCGCAATGGCGCCATCGTGTGGCCAGGCAGACCCAAGCCAGTCTGCGACAGACTCATGGTGATCAGAATCAGAATCAGTTTTAATTGCTATGCAAGATTTACAAACATAGAATTCACTGTGGCAGAAATGAGCAAACATAGAACATACATGTGACATAATAATAAAAAAATGAATACAATGTAAAATACACTACAATGTGGATACAAATAACATAGAATTACAAGTAACATAAGTACAAAGTGGGATGGGTCTATGTACTGTGTATATACACAGTAGTGCAAACAGTGGTGCAAAAATCTCAGAACTGTCCGTCTTTCTGGACCTCCAGTTTGTCCAGTCTCTCTGGTGTCCTCTCTCTCGCTCTCTCTCTCTCTCTCTCTCTCTCTCTCTCTTATCTCTTCTGTCCGCCTCATCACTCAACCTTTTCTCAGGCCCCGTCATTTAAACCATATTGCAATTACCAGCCATCTCTCTCCTCATTATTCCTCACGGAGCTTTCCCTTAATGGGGAAATGGGGATGGTTACCTCAGACAATATCCAATCCAACCTTCCCTAATCTAATGGACCGTCCTCCTGAACGTCCCTTGTGCCACGAACACTGGTAATTAACTGCTTTTTGGTCCGCAATTAATATGATCTATTATTTTTTAAAGTCGTCAGATGCGTCATATGATGTCACCTCATGCATGCTTATTCAATTCTAAGTCATGCTTCCTAATGCAACTCCAGCACTACTGAAACCACACTGCTACAGAGCTCCAAGCTTGCTCTGTAGTATCCTACTTGTTTTGACATAACGGCTCTATTTGTGTGTTTTTTTTTTTTCGAAGCATGTATGTATTCCGTGAGCCTTAACAAACTCCAATAGACTTTCTGTAGACCCTAAGAACGTCAGAAACTTATTCTGAGGTCTCGGATGGTGAAATCGATACGGTGCGTTTCTCAAGTCATTAGCGCCACGCGCGTCCGGCCCCCGGGGGCGCGTGCGAAGCTGTCCTTTCAGCACCACGAGCTTCAGCACCATCAGTGAGTGACAGCGACAGCGTGCCCACGCGCTTTCTGAAGCGCACAGCCTTCATTAGCAGGGCTGGAGAGAGAGGCTCGACCCCAGCCACGGTCGCACGGGAGGCTTTCCGTAACTCGCGTGCGATAGAGTAATAAGAGGCTGCGAATACTTGAAACAGGATCGTATGTGTCGTTTGGCGGTTTTAGTTTGAATGACCTTGTTCTGGTTGAGCAGATTGCACGGGGGGGGGGGGGGGGGGGGGGGGCGGAGGGGGGACCGTGTCCAGCATCTTGCTGAAGACTGTCAAGGTGTCCTGGAATACAGACATCGTCCAGTGACGTACAGTAGGTTGTCAGAGAGAGAGAGAAAGAGAGAGGGAGAAGAAAGAGCGAGAGAGAGAGGGAGGGAGGGAGAGAGAGAGAGAGGAAGGGAGCGAGAAAGGAAGGGAGGGAGCGAGAGAGAGGGGGAGAGAGAGAGAGGGGGGGAGGAAGAGAGAGAGGGAGGGAGAGAGGGAGGGAGAGAGAGAGAAAAAAGGAAGGAAGGGAGGGAGGGAGAGAGAGAGAGAAAGGAAGGGACGGAGGGAGAGAGAAGGGGAGAGGGAGGAAGGGAGAGAGAGAGAGAGAGAGAGGAAGGGAGGGAGAGAGAGCGAGGGGGCGGGGGCTAGGATAGATACAAGGCAGGGATGAACGCCTACAAAGCGAGATGGATTCCGCGAGTTCATGAGGCATCACGGAGCCCCGCTGTCAGTCATCCCACCGCGGACCAATAGAGGCTCTGCGTACAGCGGGCTCGTCCCCCCGTCCATCCCGCCCCCCTCCTTGAGCTGTCCTCGTTGTGCACGCGCGTGGTCCCCCCCCCCCCCCAGGTCGCGAGGAGGAGGAGGAGGAGGAGGGATGAGGCGCGCGGAGGGGAAATGGCTGCCGAAAACAAGCCGGAAGGTAAGAGAGAAATAACGCTATTATATGTGTTTGTTGACCTCGCAAAAGAGACGCGGTGGTTAAGGTGGAGAGGCGGAGATGAAGGGATGGAGGTTGATAGAGACGCGGGGGGGGGGGGGGGGGGGGGCTGGATCCCCTTCCTGCTCCCGTGCCTATCCCGTCCTGAAAACACGAACGGCTGATGAGGAGCACCAGCGACTCCAGCGCGCGGTAGAAACGGTGATCGAAAGCTGCAAATAACGTTCTGTTGTGGGTTATGCGTGACAACGAGGTTTGCATCCTTCCTTTTTCCGTGTCAGCGTTTCCCCCAGGGTCGCGGGGTTTTAGAGGCTTGGGAGGCTCTGAAAGGCTGGGGATGTGGAGGGGGATAGGAGGGCTTCACGCTGCTGGAGGAATTCAGATGCTTTCTCAAAGCTCTACTGTCGTTGCACGCGCGCGCACGTGCACGCGCGCGCCCACACACACACTCACACACACGCATACGCTTTCACACACAGATAAACTCTCTCTCTCTCACACACACACACACACACACACACACCAGGGGGGATATAAACGGTGTTAGGCACGAAATCGCCCGTTAAGAGACGAAGTGGGATTCCTCGACAAGCACGCAAACCACTAGACTAATTGCGCGGTCAACAAACGTGATGTTGTGTTTCTCTAATGCTGTCTGGGAGTTATTTTGTGGTCCTGTAATCAAAGATGGGCGAGCAGCCCATCTCTCCTCATCTCTGTCATGTTTGGGTCAGTCTGCAACTATCCAACCTTGAACTGTGTGATCAGTGAATCTCCTGGGATTGATAAACAAATAACTTGGCCCTATTTGTAGGCCTTAGTGTGTTATTTCCTCCTACAAACATGTTATTCAATCCCTAAAAGAACACCTTTGTGTGTATTTATAAGCCTGAAACATGTCGTTCCTACAGTGACTCTGAACCTGAAGTTCAGAGTCTTATATCAGTGTGGTTTTGGTGTCATGTACGTGTTTCTAAAAAGCCAGAGCTTAAGATCTGGTACGGAGTGTTCTTGGTAGCATATTCTGGCTGCAGATATCAGAGATGAGACCTCGAACCACTCAGCCACTAGAGAGGGATGTTGAGATGTCCCCAAGGAGCAGTTAAGCTTAGCAGTGAACGTGTGCGTCTGAAACAGCTAGCCTTCACAGATGCTGTCTTTTAATCATGGCCGGTAAGACAGGAAAGGATGGAATGACACAATCAAACACACACGCACGCGCGCACACACACCACTGCACAAGGGCACACAGCCTATATCCCAAAACAAGACCTACAAACATGCAGAGAAACCCAGCGCCACGCACACAACACACACACACACAAACACACACACACAAACACACACACTCAGAAGGAGAGATGATACAGCCACAGGCAGTGTGAAGGCCGTGGGTTGAGAGTCCCGTAGCGTGGAGAAACTAGCTAGTGATCAGAGAGCGAGAGAGAGAGAGAGCCTATAGGCATGTTGTCTCACGCAATGCATACCGCACCCCTCTGCTTCCAACACCTACATACACACACACACACACAAAAAACACACTGGCAGCCAGACAGCGCACACACACCTTGCTCTGCGCACGTACAGCATCATCGCCAAAGTGTTGGGGATGATGGAAGACATGGTATGTGTGTGTGGATTCGGAAAAGCAGCTTCTCCACTCTGTTTTTCAGCGTCGGATCGGTTCCCACTCATGAATCTCCCATGATGCATAGCTTCAGTTCAGTCTCCTTGTATTGAAGCCATGATGGATGGGTTTTAAACCCCCAGTCCGGCCCTGTGTTTGGATTGTATGTTGACTAACTATATACCCAACCCCCTCTCCCACTCCCCTGCCCCCGCCCCCCTCTTCTTTGCCACGTACACCCCCCTCTCTCTCCTTGTAGGACTGAAGAGGATAAGGAATCCTGAACGGATGATTAGAATTGCCGTGGGTTACACAGGACACACGCCTCCCAAGAGTGACGACACAGACGCCAACAGTAAGTGAATCTCACACACACTCACACCGACCCGCTGTGCGTGTATGACTGTGTGTGTGTGTGTGTTGATCTGTAGGATGAGGTGACACTGAGGAGCGAGAATAAAAGCCTTCTGGCTAAACAAACCAGGAGCTGAGCCCCTCATTCTCGTCAGCTCTGTTACAGATATCACACACACACTCTCTCTCTCTCTCTCTCTCTCTCGTTCTCTCTCTCTCTCTCTCTCTCTCCCTCTCTCTCTCTCTCTCTCCTCCTCTCTCTGAGACCTCATTCCCATTCAGCTCTGTTACAGATCATGTTTATTCATGCATGCCAATACAGCATCAGTGCGCACACACACACACACACAATGCAGAGGGCTTATTTTAGCGAGCAGAAGCTCATTGTCATACCTAATCACCGCACATCCCAGCATCTATCCATAATCCTGCTCAGACGTCAGCGCTAGCTGGTTATACTGGGGGAGCTGGGATCCGCTGGTTAAGGGGGTGGGGGGAGCGAGGGGGCGAAGGGGCGGTGTGGGGGGTTGGGGGTGGGGTGCGGTGGGGGGGGATCATCATTGCGATGGGGAAATGTGTATTGCTGTGCTTGCGGATGTGTGTGTTTATGGGGGCCGAAGCTGTAGTATTAGAGGAGCTATAAAGGCGATGAGTGCTTTGATTGGTTATTGATTTGTGCCAATACGGCGTGTGCGTTTGTGTGCCTGTCGTATGGGTAACAGAGAGAGGTGGAAAGCGAGAGAGAGAGCAGAGAGTAATGCAGGTGATACAAAGATGAGACCAAACGTGCTAAAAGTGTGAAACACTGAGCAGACATGGCTGGTAGCAACGTCAAGGGGAGGACTGGAAACAAGATTTAACAGTTTCAAAAGGAGCCGCACACCTTGCTGTCTCCTCCCTCCAGAGGAGGAGGAGAGAGGAGGAGGAGAGAGGAGGAGGCCTTGCGCCTCATAAAAGATGGGGGCTAGACCATATCCCAGGATCCTCTCTGTTCTCACGTCCCAGCTGAGGATTACTGGAGGAAAAGTTTATCAGCAGAATGATGAATTAGTATGCACACCCATCCTTCTCCTCCTCTCTCCCTCTCCCTCTCAATCCCACCCTCCTCTCTCTCTCTCTCTCTCTAGTTTCTGCGTCCATTGCGCTCCCTCTCTTTCTCCTCTTAGTATTCAGTTCACCCGCATTCTTCTCTCCCTCTCTCCCCCCCTCTCTCCCCTGTCTCTCACTCTCCCCCCCTCCCCACATTTCTCTTCTTTCCTCCCATCTCATCTCTATCTAGCTGCTGTGCAATGAGCCTTTCTTTCTGTCACATTAATTTTATTCGGAAAAGGGGGAAAATGGGAAATTTCCCCAGACACTCTCTAATATCAGTATTGGGAGAGTTAAGAGTTGCATTTGGAGCATTTCTCTCTCTTTATTGAAGAGGGTTTTATAATTAACTGACAGTCGTCTCACCAGGGTATTGGGTTGTTTCTGCGTTAAATATGGAGATGACAGTTTCACGAGGTAAAATATTAATCAACTTTTTGAGGCCTGACTACTGACTGATTTTTTTAAACCTAATTTGAAGTAGTTTGATACTGAAATTCTTAACTAATCTTCCACGTCAATCTATAAAATATGTAGTTTGAGTTTTTGCTTGGAGAGGTGATGTGCTTGAAAGCATCAAAATATATAATTTGAGACAACACAATGTTTTGCAGTTTGATTGGATGAATTGTGGGATAACAGTTGAATCGGCTGAGTCCCAGCTTTTTTCAAGGTCGCCAGCTTCAACTCTACACTGCCTGTTTAAAGCTGAGACATGCTTCCTTATCAGGAAGCATTTGAACGACTGTGCGTGTGTGTATTTCTGTGTGTGTATCTATGTCTGGGAAGGTCTATGTGCTCGAACATCTATGTTTGACAGGCTTGTTTGAAGGGGTTGATGTGGTGTATTTCAAAGGCAAGGCCTGATGGGAATTCCTCAGATCAGCATTTGGACATTGGGGACACTGGTGGGATTGGGCCAGGGTGGGGGTCGGGGGACTGGGATTGTGGAGGCTGGGGCGTGGGGGCTGGGCCGTGGGGGTTGGTGTGTGGGAGCCAAGGTGGGGGGGGGGGGGGGGGGGGGGGGGGGGGTTAAGGAGGATTGGGTGCTAGTGCTGGTAGGGCTAGGAGAGAGGGGGCAGGGGTTAGGGTCTGTTGGTTTAAAACACCTGGCATTGGCATTCAAAGCAGAGGTTCTGGAGTGCTGCTAAATAAGAAATTAGGCTTTAAATAAGCTGCACCATTCAGCTGTTTGAAATTCTGTCTTCTCAGGCCTGCTATTAATACATGCAGAATTGATTAGGGTGAGAATACGTGCCTGAACGCACTTCAAGTAACCCACACACACACACACACACACATGTATGTACAGGTTTCCTGAAGCCTTGGACGCCTCCCCCACCTCCGCCGCATCTTCCTTTGAGGACCGGCGGTCCTCCGCCTATCTGCCTATCGCTCCTTTCATCTCGCCCTTTTCCCCTCTCCCCCCTTCGCTCCCTTCAGCAGGTACAGCATAAATCCCATCTCCCCCAGAGAGGCACAAGTGGACGCCCTCAAACTCTTATCAATAACCTGCGAGGGCTCTTGCCTTTTATACTGAACGCGTGCGCAGGAACACAACACGCGCACACGCACACACCAACACGCTCATTGGTTTCTCCCTCTGCCTGTCCCAGTGTGTGGGCTCTGTGCGTGCGTGCGCTCACCCAGGATTAGGAAGTGTGGGAACATTTAGACCAAAGCAGCACAGGAGCGTGTCCCTTTGAGCGTCAGGACAACACAAGATAGCAGGTCCCCATGGCTCCTTAATGAGGGCTGTACAGTACAGCTCGTTCTCTTCCACGGCCCTGTTTGTCTCACCATCCTCATCATCACTTTCGGCACGGAAAGGCGGCGGCACGACGGCGCCGGATGGTCCCCGGGCGCCACTCACGCTCTCCTCTCCACCTCTCCCTCCCCCCTCCCCCTCCAGGTGAGCCCGGCCAGCTGAAGATCTACCTTCCGAAGAAGCTTCTGGAGTGTTTACCCAAATGTTCCTCCCTGCCCAAGGAGCGCCACCGGTGGAATACCAACGAGGTGAGAGGTTTACTCTTACCTCCCCCTGCTCCACCCCTCCAACACCCCCCTCTCCCCCGGAGAATGAGAAAAAAATCCTGGGATCCAACTAGAACTTGATGTGGAATTGGACCTTTATAAAAGGATTTTTTTCTCTCCGTCCGAGAGTTGTATTTGAGTGTGTTTGTGGTCTCTGGGAAGATAACAAACCTATGTGGAATACACTGAGATGATATTTGTTTTCTTGCTGTTACTTTTGCTATGCGGGTATTCACCTGTGTGTGTCCGTGTATGATTATGTTTGGATGTTCCCTGTGCGGGCTTGAGTGTGTAGATGTGAGTTTGTGTGGGTTATTGATTACCAAGCTCCATATTATTATCCAATGTATAGCTGATTTGGCGTATGTTTTTTATTTTTTCTCCCTCTAGGACAGCCATTAAATGTTTCATACAATCCATCTCATTGAAGGTCATATTGGGAGTTAAGCATGCAGTATATGGAACACTGTGTTCGTTTGCAGTGTGTGCGCGCCATACGCGTGCGTGTGTGTGTTGTTCAGAGTTAAAAGTAATGTGTGATCTCTGCCAGCGCAGGTCTGTGGGCTGAGCGCACAGGAGGGAAAGGGGCGTCGACAGACGCAACGTCGCCACGTCTCTACCTGTCTGCCTGTCTTCCTGTCTCCCTTTCTCCTTCCCTTCGCAGACTCTCTCTTCTTTCTCCCTCTCTCTCTCTCCCCCTCCCTTTGTCGATCTGTTTCTCTCTCATCCTCTCCCGGCTCTTCCTCTCCTCTCTCCTTCCTCTCTCCTCCCTCTCTCCTCCATCTCTCCTCTCCCCTCTCCTCCCTCTCTCCTCTCTCCTCCCTCTCTCCGGTGGATAATGGAGTGTAGTCTCAGTTCAGGGAGAGGTTGGGTGTCCCTGAGCGGATTCCTTCAAAGCTCCTCATCCACCGAGGCATGAAGTTTCCTGCATACCTAAATACCCTATTGTGTCTCCTTCTCCACTGTCTTTTTACGGGAGGACCGTTTTAACAGGGGGTGCGCTTCTGTGCGTGTTGTTTCATAAGTCAGCACGGCTCTAAATGGTGTTAATACAGCATGGCGATGATTTATCGACGGGCTGTCTCTCACACACGCACCCAGCGAGTTCTATCACGGCTGAACGTGTTCGTTTTTTCTTCGTTTCTGTTTGTGTGTGTGTGTGTGTGTGAAAGCGAAAGTAGGGGGTGGTGGGGGGCTGGTGGGGGGCTGGTGGGGGGCTGGGGTGGTGAGCCTGTGTGTGATCGGAGCCTCCCGCTGCTTTGGGAAGTCTGGGCGTCGCAGCATGCTAAATGTTCAGCAGCTGGTTTAGGTTGTTTGGGTGCGTGTGTGTTTGTGTGTGTGTGTGTGTGAGATTACCATGGTGTGTCCGGATTAGGAGGCCTCTGATTAGCATGGATTTAAACCCTCCCAGTCTCAATCTGATATCCCATATCCTCCTTCTCCCCCGTGCGCACACGTGTACGTATGTGTGCGCGCGCGTGTGTATAGGGAGGCCGTGCGGATGACCTCCTGACCTCTGTTTTGCCATGCTTGGCTTCCCTCAGCACCTTAGCCTCCGCTGAGCACTGGGCTGTAAACCCCTGCATTTCTCTTTCCCTCTCCCCTTCCACTCCTCCTCTCCCCTTGTTTCGTTCCCTCCCTTCAATCCTTCTCTCCCTCTGTTGTGTATCCACTGATGTGTGAAATTATTCGGGGATGGAGGGATGGATTTCTTCCCGTAGGGCTGAACAGAGGTGTGAGGCTTTTGTTCAATAATAGATTGGGGGTGTATGAGGTGCCCATAGTAATAGGCTATACAATAGCTCTCGCACAATGACTAAACTAACTCTGACATATAGCCAGGTTCAGGGTACAGCAATTGTAATGTTATATCATTTGGGCAGAACGGCTAAAGATTAACTCGGAAAAAACGAAGGCCCTTTTTGTCCAGAAGCCGCAGTGTGTTTGATATTTCGCGCACGCATGTCTGGCTCAGTCACCGCGTGATATTTACATGATTGTGTGAACCAGCGCCTGATCAAAAGGACACACAAACATGGTCAACAAACGACGCGCGCGCACACACACACCCTATCCGTGCGACTGTGAAGTCGGTTAGATGCGGCGATGCAGGCAGAAGGTTCCCATAATCACAGGTGGAGGACGTCGTGCTTCTGCAGCTGTATGGGGATCATGTGTCTTTTGCATGTGACGCACGTGTGGTCCGGCGAGCGGGCCGTGATGGTGGGAGAACACGCCGCATGTCTGCTGGCTGACTGATCTGATAGGCTGTGGCTGGCTCCTCTGTCACTGCTAGGCCAAACAGACGTGACAGCGACGCCTTCATCTGGTGCCCGGCCTCGGGGGCCGGAGCTGGCCATGTCATCTATCAGACCCCCTGTCCTTTATTTAGCTTAAACTCCCCACGCACGCATCCGCACGCACCCGCACGCACCCACGCCCGCGCCCGTCTGTTTCCTGCGCGTGTGTGTGTGCGCCTGCGTGCGGAGAGAGAGGTGAAAGTGCTGCTGTTTCCTTCTAACGAGCGCTTGCTGTGGTGACTCTTTTAATTAGCGCTAATTGACTTTGCTGATTGAGTCAGAGCCGTGTGTGTCATTACCGCTCCCTCTCCTCCCTCTCCTCTCTTTCTCCTCAGCCGCTCTCTTTCTCTCCCACTTCCTCACACGGACCGGTCGTTATTCCGGTGAGGGCAGCTGGGAGGAGGCTGGCAGGATAAATCATGGCAGTGGTCCCTGGTTCTCTGGGATCAGAGCTTCTTCAAGTCAGCGTGAGGGAGAGGGGAGCTTCACAGGAGCAGTTCGAGTTCAAAGATGCCCTTGAATGTTTCCTCACTGTGATTAGTCCGTCTGACATTGTTGCAAGGGTGGGAGGCGCTGGCCTTCGTCTATTTTAGTTCCAATCCGAAACAAAGGCAATTGAAACGGCGTTGAAAATGCCTTTTAAATGAGCGTGCTGTTTGTTTAATTGCGGTTGTGTGTGTCTGCTGCGTTGCTGTTCGGGGTGATGCGTGTGTGTGTATGTGTGTGTGCTATCCCGGGGCCTGCCTGTGGCTATAACCTCTCTCATTGACATTGAGCCTTGTGTCTTTGCCATTTACGTAAAGTAAAGTATGGTTTAATGAGGGCCAGACAAGCCAAGAAACACACTCACATACCAGCACACACACAAACACACGCATGCTAACACACACAAACACACACACGCATACCAACACACACACAAACACCACATACCAACACACACAACCACCAGAGGGGACTTTCACAGCTCTATGTGTGTGATTCATATTCTTTTTATTTTTAATCATTCCTCTGTCTTTGGGTTGGTGAAATATTTCATGTTTGGAGAGAGCCAAGTCATAATCACTAATTAGTCCTCCAGGCTTTTCAGCTGCACTTTCTGTCTCTCTCCCTCTCGCTGTCTCTCTCTGTGTTTGTCTCTCTCTCCGTCTCTCTCTTTCTCTCTGTCTCTCGCTCTTTCTCTCTCTCTGTCTACCTCTTACTTTAATCTGTGCTTATCAGGCGGAATAATATGAATGGGAAGATCTAAAATATAGAGTTCTCTGCTGCCCCCCCCACCTGGCCCAGGTCATGATTGAATACATTTCAAATAGTATTTGAACCCTGATCTGGTAACAGAGGCTACTAGCCTAGTAGAAGGGCACAGAAGATCTGATAGCTGTCCAGTCCAATCATATCTCAGCGGAGACTCTACCAGTAGATGCACCGTGATTCATGTTACCATTAAGGGTCTGGGGCAATGTGTTGAAACCAGGCCACTGGGCTACCCAGCCCCCTCCTCTGTCATAACCACGGCAACACCCACGTAACACAGCATTCTCTTCGCTCACTATCTTCACGCGAGGGCCATTCGTCTTGCTGTGCGTAATTTGACACAAACCGATTTGAGACAAGGGTTTCAAAGATGTTAAATATCGAAGCGAGGGGGGGGGTGTGGCCTCCCTTCAGGTGGTGGACAAGCAGCGGTTCAGCTGTCCGAGTAGCCCCCCCCCCCCCCCCCCCCCCCCACCCCCCCTCCCATGGGTCGTTCTCTTTACATCTGAACTGTTCTGTTGCCTCGTCTTGTATTTGGGTGTATTTTATATCTTCAGCTCTGGACCAGAGCGGATTTCTACGGATCGCTTGTTTGTTCCCTGGAGCCGCAGTGCTAGTCTACACAAACTCTTTCTCTGCTACTCTCTCTCTCTCTCTCACTCTGTCTCTGTGTCTCTCACTCTCTATATCTCACTGTCTCTTTCTCTGATGAATGGAATGTCTGCTCTCATGTGGAGTGTGTGTCTGTAAAAGTCACCCTAATCAAATCTCACCGATTCCCGGGGGATTAAAAGAGGGGGTGGATGCAGCGTGTGTCTGTGGGCGTGTGTGTGTGTGCGTGTGTGTGTTTTGTGTATTTGCATTTGCTTTAGCCCCAAGTATCTGTGAGTCATTAGTCTAAAAACTACCTTGGTTGCAATGCACCAATCTACCCCCCCCCACCCCCCTCCCCCTCACCCCCACCCCCCAGCCAATCATTTGTCCCCTTCTTACACTGTGTCCTGTCTGAGGCAGCAGGGCACTGTGTCGGGCCCACTCTGCTTATCAACTGAACCTTCCCAGCATGCTCCTTCAAACTGGTTTGTTCTCGGTTGCAGTTCACCTAACGCCCCAAAGTCTATGAAGGAAACAGAACTTCTAGCACCTTCTTTTACCGGCATGTCTGATTCTGATTCGGATGTCTGGCATCTGGTCTAGGTGCTTGACTGTTTGCAGCCAGAGCTAATGGAAAGGCTTTTTTGGCAGTGTCCTGGTTGACCGATGGTTCTAGTTAACAGAGCAGCTGTTCATCTCACAGGCATAGGGTGGACCATTCATATCAGAAGACTGTAGATGAGGTGGAATTCAAGTTGTGGCCAAATCTCACACTGATATTTCAAATGAGAGCTACCAAAGTTCCTCTCTGGGTGTTTTGGATGTTTAAGTCAAATTCGTATGCACAAATCCTCCCTCTGATCCCCCCCCAAAAACATCAAATACCTTGACATCTTTATTGCTTGCGACAAAAATGATGCGGAATGGTTTTTCAAAGAGATGCTGAATTGTTCAACATGAGCGCTGACAGATGACTCACTTTGCTTCGGGTGGGAACTTCAACAACAAAATCATGCCGTAATAGATGCTGATGAAATGTGCCACACACACACACACACGACTATTATTCGGTTGGATAGCAGGCAAACCTGAGGATCACCACAGAGACCCCTATTTCAAATGTATTCATTAAACTCCCCAAACCTTCCCTTAACGAATGTAATTAGAATATGGTAATGAGATAGGGCTGAACCAGGGAGGAAAGCTTACCGTCATAGAGACAGAGAAAGAGAGAGGGAGGAGAGAGAACGAGGAGAAGGAGAGAGTGAAGAAGAGAGGGAGAGAGAGGTAGAGAGAGGCAGATACAAGAGAAGAAGGGTTAGCTAGAGAAGTGGGAAAACGAGAAAGAGAGAGCATGAGAGAAAGAGAGAGAGAGAGAGAGAGAGAGAGAGAGAGAGAGAGGAGGACAGGAGAGAGGGGGGCAGATGGAGAGTCAGAGGAGATAGAGAGAAGCTGACTGACAGAATGCCAATTTATGTCTTGTTGTAAACAACAAGTGTTTCTGCTGGCTAGAAGGAACACACACGCACATACACACACATACGCTTCCAGATACACAAACAAACACACTCATTAGCATGAAACAGAAGTAATTCCAATAACAAAAACAATACCAGCAGTAGAGCCAGGCCAGAGAGGGCTGAATCAGTCACACATGCTAATGGTTAACATGGTTTCTGTGGAGATATCAAAGCTCAGTATCTCTTTCACTTTCTCTCTTTCTCATTCTCTCTCGCTCTCTCTGTCTGTCTGTCTGTCTCTCTGTCTGTCTCTCTCTTTTGTCTCTTCTCTAAAGCTAAATCTGTTTTCAGAAGACTTTTAACAGCTAGAATCAAAGTAGATTTAGATTATAATCGGTCAATGAGAGACCTTAGGGCTTCTGTTCTGGTATGAAAACATGAAGGATACGTGCGAGGAGACATGGAGAGGGAGCAACATTGAAGCTTTATGGCATCGATTTTCAATTTTCATTTTTCATTTTGCTTTCACGTATCATCGCGGATACGAGCGGTCGAAATTAGTCTCCTCCGCAGGGGAAGATCCAGGACACGCTGGAGGGACTATGTCTCTCGGCTGGCCTGAGAACGCCTCAGGATCCCCCCAGAGGAGCTGGAATAAGTCTAACTCTGGGCCTCCCTGCTCAGACTACTGCCCCCGCGACCCGGCCCCGGATAAAACGGAAGAAAATGTATGGATGGATGGACGTTCATTTTGGCCCTTGATTTCAGTGAAGCTATTTACTTAGCATGTACTGTCGAACTGGATGTGATGTGGTGAGATCCCATCACTCTTAGTGGTACAGTGAAGACCAAGTCCAAGACCAAGTCCAAACAAGCTATCCGGATTCAGTCTGTGTGTGAGTTTATGTGTCTGTGTGTGAGTTTGTGTGTCTGTGTGTGAGTTTGTGTGTCTGTGTGTGAGTTTGTGTGTCTGTGTGTGTGACTGAGTGTGTAGGAAAAAGGTCTGGCTGAGAACTTGATAGCAGATTTTTAAAGAGGCTGTCTGTCAGGCATTATTCAAGACTCCCTTGCTCAGCGGGGTCCTCACATTGTGTTCAGCATCAACACCTGTTGGTGTCTTTGATGTATAAGCCCCCTACAGAGAGAGAGAGACAGGAAGAGAGAGAGAGAGAGAGAGAGGAAGAGAGAGAGAGAGCAAGACAGGAAGAGGAAGAGAGAGAGAGAGAGAGAGAGAGAGAGAGATAGAGAGATAAGGGCTGTTTCCACAATTGCATGAAGATGAGAGTCAGAAACAGAGAGAGATAGGCAGAGTTAAAGAACAGTGATCCAGGTGAGAAGAGAAAAGACACAGGGTTCTGCCAAAAGTTGATCCTGCAGTAATAAGTGTGACTGTTGCTAGGGTGAAGTCTCAGCTTGAGTTTGGAACACGGTTTGCGTCTAGACGTCTGGCGTCTAGACTGAGGCTGGGGGAGATTGACAGATGACAGTCCTATGGAGTTACATAGCGACAGAGAGAGAAAATAAATAAGCGGGACGGAGACAGTGAGGGATGGAGACGAGAGGTTTTCCTCTCACTTCTCTTTATGAAGCAGTCAGTCACAGGAAGCACACCAGAGACAGCATCTCTTCGCAAACACACTTGTGACGTGACCAGGCGTGGATGGGGGGGGGGGGTTTCAGTGTGTGTGTGTCCGAATGCTCTCTGAGTGTCAGGGTGACAGAGATGGATGTGACAGCTGGGTCTTCATCCTGACAGGGGCTGGTTCCTCCGGATCCTCCTGAAGGTCATGCTTCGTCCTCCAATAGCAGATCGGAATTGTCTGTCTGTCTTTGTTCTCTGCGTGTGCTGGTCTGTCTGTCTGTCTGTTTGTCCGCTGGTGTCTAAGTGTGTGTTGTTTGCCTGTGTGTGTTGGTGGGAGGGGGCGTTTTGGCTGTCTGTGTGTCTGTCTGAAGAATTCAGATAAGGGGCTTTGCAACAGTTGGCATGGAAACAGCTCTAACCAGCTGTATTGGGTAGTGTTGGTATTATGAAGCATGTTGTTCTTATTCCGTCAGTTTTAGACAGACACCAGGTAAAGAACCCGGTTCTGCAAGGGTTTAACAGGGAATACCGTTCTGTAAATGTCGGGGTGGAGAACCCTAGTCTGAAGCTGTTTGGTAGAGAACTTAGCCGTCGGATGTTCTGCATCTGGATGGACTGTAAATTGACCTGACAGTTCTCGTTGCTGTTCCTGGAAGACACAGACATGTTATGGTTTTTACTAGTAGCTGCCTGTCAGTATGTCTTCCTCATCTGTTTCCACACACACACACACACACACACACATACACGTCACTTTGTGCCTGCGGCCAGGCCCTTCTGTGTGATGGCCCTTTGGGAGCCTCCCCCGCCCCCGCCCACCCCCCCCCAGCTGAGTCTGTGTCAGTGTTGCTGACCCCCCATGAAATGTCCCACAGGGGTATGTTTGTAAGTGTGTGTGTGTGTGTGAGTGTGTGTGTGTGTGTGTGACATTGTCCCCATGTCTTGGAGCGACACAGTCTCAGTGATGTGTGAGTAAGTGGGAGGTGTATTTCTCTAACTGCTGCTCCAGCTCCAGTCCACCTTCCCAGTCTGCCTCCCTGCTCTGTTATTCCATAAACACATCTCTCACTCTCCTGTCAGCATGGATGATGGGAGACAGACCCAGACCAGACCCAGACCAGACCCAGACCAGACCCAGACCCAGACCAGACCCAGACCAGACCCAGACCAGACCCAGACCAGACCCAGACCAGACCCAGACCCAGACCCAGATCTAGACCAGACCCAGACCAGACCCAGACCCAGACCAGACCCAGACCAGACCCAGACCAGACCCAGACCCAGACCAGACCCAGACTAGACCCAGACCAAGACCCAGGGAAGGTAGGGCAGGACAGGGTATGGTAGGGCAGGACAGGCCAGGGTAAGACAGGGTAAGGTAGAGCAGGCCAGGGTAAGACAGGGTAAGGTAGGGCAGGACAGGGTAAGGTAGGGCAGGACAGGGTAAGACAGGGTAAGGTAGAGCAGGCCAGGGTAAGGTAGGGCAGGACAGGGTATGGTAGGGCAGGACAGGACAGGGTAAGACAGGGTAAGGTAGAGCAGGCCAGGGTAAGACAGGGTAAGGTAGAGCAGGACAGGGTAAGACAGGGTAAGGTAGAGCAGGCCAGGGTAAGACAGGGTAAGGTAGGGCAGGACAGGGTAAGGTAGGGCAGGACAGGGTAAGACAGGGTAAGGTAGAGCAGGCCAGGGTAAGGTAGGGCAGGACAGGGTAAGGTAGGGCAGGACAGGGTAAGACAGGGTAAGGTAGAGCAGGCCAGGGTAAGGTAGAGCAGGCCAGGGTAAGGTAGGGCAGGACAGGGTAAGGTAGGGCAGGACAGGGTAAGGTAGAGCAGGACAGGGTAAGACAGGGTAAGGTAGAGCAGGACAGGGTAAGGTAGGGCAGGACAGGGTAAGGTAGGGCAGGACAGGGTAAGGTAGGGCAGGACAGGGTAAGGTAGGGCAGGACAGGAGGACGGGGGAGGGCAGGGCTGGATAAGACAGGGTTGGGTATGATAAGATTTGACAGGATAGCTAATATTCCCCTGTAAAAGATGAGATCATCTTAGTAATAATGTGTGTGTGTGTTTGTGTGTATGCTGGTGTGTATACTGTGTATTCAGTCTATACTGCATCTGAATCTGAGCAATGAAAAGTGTATTTGAAGTGGGATGCCTTTGTGTGTTGAACTGTCCAATCAGGAGTCCGGGACAGAGACACGCTCTGTCTGGGTTTCTGGAGTAGATCTCAGGGGACGACTAAGACACCTGTCCCTGTCTGTGCCACTGTTCTAGACACACACACACACACACTGTATTCCTGGCGGGTCAGTGTGTCGCATGGCTTGCTCCGAGCATTCCATCATGGTTTCCGTGGGGACAGACTTCGTGAGAATCGACCTTCACGATCACACTTTTCACACCTAAGTTTGGGTGTATGTGTGTCAGTCTATATAAGCAGTTCTGTGTGCGTCTCTGTCTCTCTAGCCAGAATGTGTGTGCTTGTGTGTATGTCGATGTAGCCATAGTGTGAGTGTGCGCGCCTGCGTGCGTGCCTGTGTAGTCGTAGTGTGCGTGTGTGTGTAGCTGTAGTGTGTGTGTGTGTGTGTGTATGTGTGTCTAAGTAGCCCTAGCATGTGTGTGGGTGTTTAGGATGTGTGTCAAGCTGCCGTTTCAGCTGACTCCTCCGTTTCTCCCTGTTTAATGGTTCTTATGGGGCAGGCCTTTAATTGCAGTCTTCCTCCTCCATCCCTCCATCCCTATCTCCCTCTCTCAATCTCTACACCCCCCCACCCCTTGTCATTCTCTCCCCCTCCCTCTCAACTCTCTCCTGCTCTCCTGGTGCTGTGGGGAGGCGGTGTTGGTGAGCCGGAGCCGCGTCCACAGCAGGGCAGGAGAGGCAGGGGAGGCAGAGAGGCTGCTCGACTCTTGTTAATGAATAGATGAATGTATGAATGAGATGGAGCGTGTTGATGCCTGAGCGCTCCCCCGGGGTGAGGGGGTGGGGTGTCTCTGGCCCAGGTGAGCAGCCCTTCTAGACGCGAAGCAGACAGTGTTTTATGGGCGGTGTGCTTCCTCTGTCCTCTCGCCACGCAGGCCTGGCTTCTGAGCCTTTCCATTGACAATTACGGGGAGAGGAGGGTGTGATGGAGGGCTTGGTTTATAAACAAGTGGCCACATGCTCACATGGGCACTTATGGACACACACACGCTCACACACACTCACAGAAAGAGAGGGAGGTGAGGGAGCAGCTGGAGACCTTGCACTTAGCAGAATTGGTTTCCTCCCTCTCGTTCCTTTTCTGTCCTTCTCCCCCCTCCCTCCCCCCCCCCCTCCCCCCCCCCCCCCCCCCCCCGTCTGTCCCCCTCTCTCTCTAATATGCTTGTCTGTCATTATGACTCTTTTGGTGTTGACATGAGAATGCTGCGCTCTAATGAGAAAGCGCGAAAGACAGTGAGGCAGGGAAAGACAGACAGACAGAACGAGAGAGAGAGAAAGACTGAGAGACAGAGAACGAAAGAAAGAGAGAAACAGGGAGACAGAGACAGTGAGATAGACAGAGAACGAGCCAGAGAGACAGACAGAGAAAGAGAGAGACAAAGACAGAGAATAAGAGACAGACAGAGAGACAGAGAACAGGAGAGGGAGAGTCAGGGAGAGGCAGACAGAGAGAGTGAAGGCGAGAGCGTGGGTGTGTGTGTGTGTTTTAGAGTTCTCTGTGGTTCCTTTTCTGGTGAGTTCTCAGGTCTAATGAAAGCAAAGCGATGTTGTTGTTTGCCTCAGTGCCGCTTTGAGCGTCATTTCAAACGCTGATGGTCGACGAAAGGACGATTTGCATGTCTTAAGTGTTGAACGGCAAAGGTGGTGAAGACATGAGAAATGTTTCAGCGAGGAAGGCAGGGGTTAAAGAATGATGGAAAGTGCAGTGGCAGGAAATGAACTGAAGTGCATTTGTTTATTTACTTGTTTGCGTGTGTGTGGCTGCAGATGGGGGCCTGTGTGTGTGTGTGTGTGTGTGTGTGCTCGTGAGTGTAGGCTAGTGTGTATGTGTTTTTGTGTGCTTTTCCTCTTCTCTTGTACAGTGCCTGCCTTGTTCTCTCCCTCTGAGGGCTGCTGCTGTGTTGTCTCCCCCTCTGCCTCTCCCGCTTGTGTGCTTGGGAAGAGAGGCAGAGAGGCAGAGAGGATCAGGAAAGCAGGGAAGAAAGAGGGGAGGAGAGGAGCGTGGAAGAGGGAGAGGAAAGGATGCTGGTGTTGGGTTAGATCAAGTGGAGTGTGAGTTTTATCTGGAGTGAAACTCTCACAGTGAACTTTTTATCAGCATACGTACTCAACACTCGGCCCAGAATACATCCCCTGTGTACCGTTAGCGTGCGGACATAGTGTGTGTGTTTATATGTCAGTGTGTGTCCGTGCACATCCTTACAGTTTATGTGCCCTGGACAGGGGGGTTGATTGGCTCTCCTGATTGGTCGTGGCCCCACAGGGGGTCTCTAATCTGTTTCCTGACTGACTGCTCTGTGGCCAAGCAGGCACCTAAGCGTCACTACAGCGATAAGAGAATGGCAGCCTGTCTGTGGTCATCAGCAGGTCATCTGAAATGTCTTCTGAACGTTCCACCTCTCTGTCACACACACACACACACACACAAGGTCCCTCTTCAAGGACTTAACGTCTCTTTCTCTCCTTTCTCAGGAAATTGCGGCGTACCTGATTACGTTTGAGAAGCATGATGAATGGCTAACCACATCGCCGAAGACCAGGTGAGATTCTCGCTCTATCTCATACCCCCCCCCCACACACACACACACACGCACACGCACACACACACACACACACACACAGGTATAACTCCAGGGGAGAGTGTTGAGCGTGTGAGGAGGAAGGCTTTGACTGACTACCCAGCAGTCCTGAGATGGAAAACTGTCCATGACAGCCTCAGAAGAGTTCAACTGACGGAATATTCTAGAGGCGCAGGATTCCTGTTCTCAGTACGGGTTCTGTTCAAAACACCGAAGGAATTTTTGAAAGACATAGTCAGCTAAAACTGGGCTATTAATGAATGTAAATGTATGAGCAGGAGTAATGTATTATTCAGCTTCCATGGACGGTGGGGGAGTGTGTGTTTAAAACAGAGGTTAGCAGGAATTCACGTGTCAGATCGGGAATATTCCCATCTCCAATTAGAATGAAGGATTGGAAGAGCGAGGGGGGTTAATTTAGAATGTTTACAAATGTGAGAGCTGCAAATTTCAGACCTCAGGTCAGATGAACCCCAGGTGAATGTACCAGGCTGCAGTGTGAGCTGTGAAAGACTGACCCTAGAACAGCCTGGAGATGGGATCCTGGGTTGAATGTTAAAACTCACATTCCTCAACCATCACATGGATGTTGTTGTCTAGTTGCTAGATTCATCATATTCTTCCGTACCTCTAGAGCCAATTATAGCAGATTATGGTTAATCTTATTGGATTAAAATGAGGAGGATGGCTATCCTCTTTAGGATTTAGGATTTAGCCTTCCCTTTTTGACTGGGTATCATTTACTCAGTTTCAGTCCGTATGTAGTGTGTGTGTGTGTGTGTGTGTGTGTGTGTGTGTGTATGTCTGTTTATGTGTGTGAGTCTGCGTATGTGTGTGTGTGTGTCTGTGTGTGTGAGTCTGTGTGTGTGTGTGTGTGCATCTGTGCAAACAATCTCTTAGTGACCTTCCCTCCTCCTTTCTCTAAAGTACTTCATCAGCTCGAACTAATGACTGTTTTAAAACCGCTGCCCGTCCCTCCTTCTTCACTCCCTCTTTCAACCTTCCCTCACTCCCTTTCTCCCACCCTCCCTGTCATTCCCTCACCCACAGCACTCACTCACTCACCCTCCCGGTGTTTCCTCTTCCTCCCCTCTCCGTCTTCCTCTCCTTCCTCGCTCTTCTCCTCCTTCTGCTACGAGGCTCCAACCGGCGAACCGCTTTTCATAAACCACACATCTCAGAGCTGTTTCAATCGATAGCATTTATAATGTCTGCTCGAATCTGGGTGCAGCGCGAGACACGCGCGCATTGGGCATGCACGCACACACACCCTCGCGCACGCACGCACACATCTCATAACACATACATCTCTCATCTATCTTCTCCATAACATAATTAGAATCAGCAGCGCTACGATGACTCACACCGCCGTGAGACAGAGAGACTAAACTCTGCTTTGATCGGGGGGGGGGGGGGGGGGGGGGGGGGGGGGGGGGGGGGGAGGTTCTACTCTGCTGAGAAACAGACATGCTCACAGTGAAACCGAACAGATTTAAGGTGTCAAAGAAAATCAGCTCAAAGTAAATTCAATTTCAGCGCATGTGTTAAAGCAGAATTACCATCATCTCTGGCCATGTAGATTTATGATCATCACAGTAAGAGGAGAGGAAAGGAGGGGAGAGGAGAGGGGGGGTGAGAAAAGGAGAGGAGAGGAAAGGAGGGAGGGAGGGAGAGGGGAGAGGAGGGGAGAGGAGGAGAGAGGAGAAGGGATAGGAGGGGAGAGGAGGAGCGAGGAGAGAAGGGGAGAGGAGAGAAGACGAAGGGAGAGGAGGGGAGATGAGGGGAGAAGGGATAGGAGAGTAGGGCAGAGGAAAGGAAAGGAGGGAAGGGTAAATAGGGAGAGGAGAAAATTAGAGGGGATTACAAAGGAGCCAGGGAGAAAGGGAGAAGAGGGGAGGGCGAGGGAGCAGAGGAGGCGAGGGGGGGAGGGGTGGAGCCGAAAGGCGAGGGGAGAAAAGGCGAAAGGGTGAAATTAACGGAATGGATAGGAGAAAATGAAGAGATGTGAGGATAAGAGCAGAAAGAGGCAGAGAGAACAGATAGCTGGTGGATAGAGGACAGGAGGACAGAAGAAGCAGGAGTGTATGCGCCTCTCGCGCCGTGTAAGCGCGCGTGTGTGTGTGTGCGCGCGCGTGAGGTTATTGATTGTTAACAGACCTGTTCTTTTTCTGTTGTCAAGAGATAAGGCGCTGAGGCCTTCACCTACTATCTGCACACGCACACCAAAACAGACACATCCATCCCTGTGTTTCTGTAATGTAGTGATTGATTGCCGAGCTCCAGGTATGACATTGAGCTCAGAGAACTCAGGGACGGAACTCACAGCAGTAGGTCTCACATTGGCTCTGTTACAGTGTGTGCGCATGTGTGTGCGTGTGTATGTGTATGTGTGTGTGTGTGTGTGTTTGGCTGCCCCACAGGCCTATGGAAGGGAAGCTGAGAGGACATTTTTCCCGCTGTGCTGATAAATCGGCCTGCTAAAATATTAACGTGTGTGAGCATGTGAATGTGTGTGCGTGTGTGTGTGTGTGTGTGTCTGAGAGATTCCCAGAAATATCTTGGCTTGAGAGAGCAACAATAATGTCATTAAAGTCTTGAAGAGGAACAGCAATAAGTGATTACAGTTTCGGATATCCCAGAGGACACTGCTTCCCTGTGGGGCCCCCACACCCTCTGTGCTTTAGTCAAGATCTCTGCTGCCCACACGATCTGCCATTTTGAAATCATGTATGAATTGAATTCATGATTTATGAATCTCTCTCCCTCCCTCTCTCCCTCTCTCTTCCTCTCTCTCTCTCTCTCTCTCTCTTCCTCTCTCTCCCTCTTGCACCCTAACTGTGCTCTGTCTCAAGTGTCCATCCTCGTGTGTAAACTGCCTGCTTGCTGAATAAAGGAAGTACAACCGCATCTCAGTCTTTTTACCATGCACTGACTAAAAGTCTTCCTTCGACCCGCTCCTTCCCTCTCTCAGGCCACAGAATGGCTCCATGATCCTGTATAACCGTAAGAAGGTGAAGTACAGGAAGGATGGCTACTGCTGGAAGAAGAGGAAGGATGGCAAGACCACCAGAGAGGATCACATGAAGCTGAAAGTCCAGGGAGTGGAGGTGAGGCGGGGGAGGGGGAGGAGATGGGAAAAGAGGGCTGCTTCTTGGCACGCACATGCACACACTCTCCCTCTCGCTCTCTCTCTCTCTTGCTCCCTCACTCTGTGTCCTCTCTCTCCCTCTCTCCACCTCCCTCTCTCTCTCTTTCTCTCTCTCCCTCTCTCTTCCTCTCTCTCTCTCTCTTCCTCTATTCCTCTTTCTCTCTCTCTCCCTCTCTTCCTCCATCTCTCTCCCTCTCTCTCTCTCTTGCTCCCTCACTCTGTGTCCCCTCTCTCTATCTGAAGGATAAGAGTGTGTTTGGCCTGAGGCCAGGAATGATGTCAATGCCTCCTTCAGCAGAACAGAGAGGAGTATCGATCCTGTCTCAAGGCAACGTCTGTGTGGTGTGTGTGTGTATGTGTGTGTGTGTGTGAGTGTGTGTGTGTGTGTGTGTGGGTGTACATGTGCATGTGTGTTTGTGTGTGTCACATGCTCCACTTCCAAAATTGATTATTCAGCAGGAATATGCTGAGCGGACCAAGCATCCGTGTGACAGAATGAGAGAGGTAGGGGAAAGAAATAGAGAGAGAGAGAGAGACAAAGAGAGACACAGAGAGACAGAGAGAGACACAAAGAGACAGAGAGATAGAGAGAGAGACAGAGAGAGACACAGAGAGACAGAGAGATAGAGAGAGAGAGACACAGAGAGACAGAGAGATAGAGAGGGAAACTAAAAAAAGAAAAATATATAAACATAAAAGACAAATATAAGTTGGACTAAGAATTAAACTGGGGTCCTGCAGCTGAGGAGGATTTTACGATATGCACAACATCTCCCCTCCTGTATACAGGCACAAACAAACCCACCAGTTTGTGGAATCATCCCGGTATTTCCAGGGTGATTGTTTATGATCTTCGAGGACCCTTAAGCATTCTGACACAGAGACAGCAAGAAACAAGAGGGAGGAGAGCTTGTGAATGGGAGGAGAGAGGAGTGAGAGGAGGAAGAGGAGGTGGGGTGGTGGTGGCGGGGGGGGGGGGGGGCAGAGGAGGAGGGAAGGAGGGGGCCCTGGGTGAAAAACCGTCCTCATGGAGAATGGAAATGTATGGAAATGCTGCCTGCCTTTGGCAAAACACCGAGGACGGAGGAGGGGGGGGGGGGGGGGGGGGGGGGGGGGGGTTGGTGGTGTTCACAGAACAAGTTAAATAGAAAGACACAATAGCCAAGCAAGGGTTCAGTGTGCTTGTGCGAGAGAGAAACAGATGGGAGGAGAGGGAGGGAGAGGAAGGGGGGGGAGAGAGAGAGAGGATATCTATCAAGGTCATCACTGCAACAATTCTACATCCAATGGAATCCAGCCCAACTGTGTGGGGCTCCGTTGTGTTTGAGCAGTCTCTGTTGGTGGGAGCTCGTACTGCACACGCCCTCCCCATCTGTTCTCCTAGCTCACGGTCGACCCGGTCCTCTTAGCTTGGTGCTGTGTCTGCCACAGGGCCAAGAAATGACCCGTTACGGGTCGCGAGGAGCGTGTGCGTACGTGTCAGTACGACAGGAAATGAAGTGCCAAACATCGTTCCTTGTCGAAATGGACGGACCGCACACGGAATCGGAGTTCACTTCTGAGTGCTTGACCTTCCCTCCCCTCTGACCTTTCCCCTCCAGTGTCTGTACGGCTGCTACGTCCACTCCTCGATCATCCCCACCTTCCATCGACGATGCTATTGGCTGCTTCAGGTAAGGATTTCAGGGTAACCCCGCCTACATTTAGAAGAGGTCGTAGACGCTAAATTGTTTGGATGAAGGGCTTAGAAGCGTCAACAGCTAAACCCAGGAATCGTTCTGCATCTGGAAGATTCCATCACAAAGCGATATTTTTTGTAAGAAAAAGACTCTAAATTCACACAAGAAAGCAGACTAGAATTGTGACTTTACAGCTCCTAGAATAGACCGACTGCTCTTCTCTGTGTTTGTGGGGTCCTTTCCAAGGAAATACCCAGAGGCTACACACACACACGCTTACACACACACACGCTCGCTCACACACTGTTCTCCCCCGTGTATAGGAGCGTGTTATTTATTCATAGAGATGTTTGACTCACTCTGCTGCTCATGTGAAAGACAGCATAGAGCTGCACTCACAATCACACACTCATACAGCACCCCCACACACACACACACACCTGCACTCATATCTTGTACTCACTCACACACTCACACCTCTCTCTCCGCTGGCCATGCGAGAGATTGGCACACGTACCTGGTCACACTGAGAAGAAAAGGAAACATGATGGGTATTTAACATACAGTCTCTCTGCATGGACACACACACCTCACAGACTCCATGACTGTGTAGCAGTGTATTAGTGTCCACCTTTCCATTTTACTGGGGGAAAAGGATCCTCCACCGCAGCGTCTTACGTCCTCTGTGCCTTGTGAATCTTTAATGGAGACGGCTTGATACACTCCTACAGCCCCCCTTCCTACGCCCCCCCCTCCCTCCTTCCCCCCACACACACACACACACACTCACCTGTTGAATCTTTCATGGGGTACAACTTCATACACTCCTGCAGCCTAGAGCTGTAGTTGGGCTGTACCGAGTGATGAGGTGGTCAAATACACACATACAGCAGATCCACACACACACAACCCCCCCACACCCACACGCCCACACACATGCATGGGTAGACTGATGAGGGGGGCTGAGCTATTAAATATTTTATGTGGTGGCAGGTGAGAGATTCTTCTCTGACACGCTAGATTTGACCTCCTTTGTGACCTCCCTATCCCTCCCCCTTTCCCTCGCTTCCTCCTCTCCTCTCCTCCCTCTCTCCTCCCCCACCCACCCCCCACGCACGCTTCTTTCATCCACCCTCCCCCACAGTTCTCCTCCTTCTTTTGACCTTCCCAGAGACACTGACACCTCGCACTCCCCCTCTCTCTATCACACACTCTCACACACACACACACACACTCTCACACACATTGTTCTACTCAAATTCTCCTTTCTGCCATGACAATAAATGCAGTTGGATTACATTTATTATAATTGTGTGTTCCTGTGTGCGCGCGTGTGTACACGTGTGTGTGTGGGCTTGCAGAACCCGGACATCGTGCTCGTCCACTACCTGAACGTCCCTGCTGTGGATGACAGTGGGAAACCGTGTGGGCCTGTGCTGTGCTCCATCAACACAGACAGGAAGGAATGGGCCAAGTGGAGCAAGGAGGAGCTGATTGGCCAGCTCAAACCCATGTGTGAGTAGCTCTCTTTCACCCCCTAGCAACAACACACTCCCGGTGTGTGTTCTCTGCCCCATGTTACATGCAGACTGACTAATGGCAAATCATACCAGATCTGTGGATCTGTACAAGGTAATACAAACGCGTTTAATCAATTTCCAATCCACCTCACTTATTTAAGAGCCCCTTTTAGGCTGATGGATTACGCCTTGTGGCGCTGTGTTGGGCTCTGCAGTGCCACACTGCCCTCTAGTGGCTCCTACAAGCCTGGTGTCTGGGAGGCGAAGGCCTGGAGCGCAACAGCAGCTTCCCCTCAAAATACCCAGCATGCATTATTCAGATGGGGTTGAGAGAGGACAGGAAGGACAGCTCAGATCTCCTGCGTCTTCCTCTCTACATAGATAAGCCTTGCTTAGTAACACATATTGATTGACAGGTTTTCCTAGTTTGGCAGAATACAGTTTTTAGGCTTTTCTGTGATATTAAGACAGCTGTGAAATATGAGCTGTCCCACTGATGACAGCCAGCACTTGCAATGCCGGTGTCTGGTGTTGTATTACTGCCAACTCAGGCTGCTATTCATATTGTGACCACAGGAGGGCCCCCTCACACATCTGACTCGTTTGAGGACGGTCCATTTACTGGCTTTATGTAACTCTTGCGTCTGTGGATAAAATAATCCCTCTCCGTCTTACTTTATCTCTCGCTTCTCTCTCACTGTCTCTGTGTGTCTCTCTGTTTCGCTGTATTTATATGTCTCTCTTTCACTTTCCCCTCCCCCCCTCCCCCTCCTCCCCCCACTTATCTCTCTCTCCCATTCTCAGGTGCTGGGAGCAGCCTGCATCAGAAATGCTCCAGTGTCAAACAGCGCATCATCTCATCCAAGCAGGAGCCAGGGGCCGCAGCAGGTGCCGCGGCAGGGACAGGGGCCGGAGCAAGGGCAGGGGTGGTAGATGGCTCCGAGGTCCAGAACAGCGATGTGTCAGAGGGCCAGACGGAGCCTGCTCCTGGAGGGGCCAGGGGCAGAGGAGCTGGGGAGAGGAGGAACGGAAGGGTGCCCAAGCCTTCCCTCCTCCCACAGAGCAGCATGGAGGTGTCCTCCTCCACCTCCACCAGCCAGGTCGAGGTCCCCGACACGACCCAGAGCTCCCCTCTGTCCATCACCAGCGACATGGCCGATAGCCCCGCCCTCACCATGGGAGGCAGCCTATCACAGAGCACCGCTGCAGTCTTCATGTCCGAAGTCACAACTCTAACAGGGGACTCGGTGTATTCTGCCAGCCATGCCCATCTTCTAGCCTCAGCCCATGAAAACGCGCCTGCTGGTATTCTTTTGGCTGTTGCCCCAGACAACCAGCGGTTTGCGTCGTTCCCTGGCGGCGTGGGTCTAGGGGAAGGGGGGGAGCTAGTCCTGTCCAGCACCCTGGATTCTGGAGGCATCAACATACCTGAAACAACCATGAACTTTGACCCTGACTGCTTCCTGAACAACCCCAAGCAGGGCCAGACATATGGAGGGGGAGGTGGGAAAGCAGATGGGGGGTCTGGCTTGGGGGTCTGTAACGGTGACACTGGGGGGCTTCACTGCTCCTCAGCCAATGGCTATGTCTTCAACCCAGCGCTGGTCAACAACATCAAGACAGAGCCCACCCCCTTGGAGCAGCCGTTGTCCAGTCAGAGTGGGTATGTAGGAGAGGGGGCGGGGCTTAGCCCCAGCACTACGTTGGAGCAGATGGACTTCAGTGCAGTGATGTCCTCAGCATGCGTCCAGAATCTGTCTCAACCAACGCATCACCCCTCCCCCAGCCTCTTCCTTCAGGGCTCCCCCCACACCCAGCCCTCCTTGCCCCAGCCCAATGGTCATGAGGCTGGGCAGGATTCAGGAAAGACCCAGGCCTATATTGGCCTTCCCACAGTACAAGATGACTCCACGCTAGCCAACGGCGACCAACACGCAAACCTCCACCAGCCTAGCCCGGAGCATCAGGGTCTGTGTGGGAGAGGTGGGCACGGAGGAGGAGAGGAGCAGTCTAGCGGCATGGGTTCAGGGGAGGTAGGAGGCCTGGAGAAGGGGTCAGAGAATGGGGGAGAGTTACTAGTCAAGCCTGGGGATTCACATGAGGCCTACAGGAGTGCTGTAGGACAAGAGCACTACCTGCAGCCTACGGATGAGAGTGGGGCCGTAGAGGGGGTAGGAGGAGGAGGAGGGGGGCAAAGGGAGGTCCTTTGCAATGGCTCAGTGATGGACAGTTCTCAGCTAGTGACCGGAGCAGGCCTGGAGGACACAGCGGGCATGGAGGGGGCGCTCTACAGCACTACCCTCCCCCAGCAGGGCGGAGGGTTGTCAGGGGCGGAAGGGGCAGCGGGCGGGGCTATCAGCCTGGAGGGGTTCGAGGCTTCGTTTGGAAGCCAGTTCTCTGACCTGATCAATGACTTCATCTCGGTGGAGGGGGGTGGAGGGGGGGCGGCTGGCGGGGTTCTGATGCCCCAGGAAGGGGCAGTAGAGGGGCAGGGGGCAGGAGCAGCCCCTCTGCAGGGCTCGGCTGTGGAGCAGGGAACTCTGGGTCTGCTGCAAGAGGCTGCCAGGCTGTTTGGAGTGACAGACTACTCTCCTGAATGGTCTTACCCTGAGGTGAGTCAATACCCTAGAACCCAACTTTAAATGACTGTCCAATCAGACTTTAGCTGCAGTAGGTATCCTTTAGCAAGTTTTACGAGTTGTTTTCAGTTAGCGGTTGCATGTGTGTTTGTCAGGGTTACTACATCTCAAGGTGAGAAGTGTCTCCTAGCCGTGAGCTTGACACACACACACAGTCACACACATCCATGTGTTAACACACACACAGAACTTTGATGGCATCGCTGTCTGACAGTGAGGTCAAAGGGTCAGACTGGGCCCAAGGGGCCGTCCTCTTAGTCACCATCCAACTCCCGAAAAAGTGACGCGAATCAGCCGTGTCATTGTGTCCTGACTGCAACCTTCCTTCCTCTCACCTTCAGCCTCAGAGTCCTTAGAGAGTTTTCCTTCCAGCGTGTGTGACCGTGTCTGTGCGTGTGTTCCAGGGAGGGGTCAAGGTGTTAATAACAGGGCCCTGGCTGGAGTCTAGCAGCGAGTACAGCTGTCTGTTTGACCACATCAGTGTTCCTGCTGCCCTTATACAGCCTGGGGTGCTACGCTGTTACTGCCCAGGTACACACACTCTCTAGCTGTCAAGACACACACCAAGCCCAAACACACACTCAACCACAGACACACGTGCACACACGCTCTGTAATTCTCATACACACAACCACGCTCACCCACACACACGCACACTTTCTATCTCTCACAAATACACACACACACATACACATAAACACTCAGACACACACAGACAAAAGTACCCAAGGACACACAGCTGTAGTTCTTCTTGCAGCATGTCCATGTTGTAATCCACTTCCTGTGTGTGTGTGTGTGTGTGTGTCAGCCCATGATACAGGGCTGGTGATGCTGCAGGTAGCTATGGGTGGTGAGGTCATCTCCTCCTCTGTGGTGTTTGAGTATAAGGCTCGTGACCTTCCTGCTCTCCCATCATCACAGCATGACTGGCTCTCCCTGGATGGTGAGTCAATTACTATATGTGAGTGTTCGTGTGTGTGGTAGGGTTGCCACATCTGAGTTGTCAAAAACCGGGACACATCGCACGCGCGCGCTTACGTGTGCGGGGGTTGAGAGCTGCGGACACGCATATTCACAATACCATGTGAATGTTCATTTTTAAGAATAAAACAGTTCAACCAGAGAGAGTAGAGAGAAAGAATCTCTGGTTCAACTGGTGCAATTAGGCGTTAAGTTCAAATATTTTTTTCTTAACCCAAATGGGCACTATAAACATTATTACACAAAAATAAGGATATTAAAGTTAGACTTCCTACCGTATAGTACGAAATAGCCCTAATCATTAATCACACGAGAGAGGTGCTTTTGTTAGACTATTGGGACAGCCTACACGTCAATGTAGGGCATTCTTGTATTTATGTATTTATGCCTACTTATTTATTTATATTAATAATGTATTGATGAAATTGACCCAGGCTGAGGCTTTAGAACCAGCCTTTATCAGAATCCGAACATAAAAAGTAGACAGCCAGCTCTCGCACACCAGCCAAGGGAACTTTGGTATTACGGTATTCCTTTGGATTCTCGCGCGGCCGGCCGCCGTTGTATTGATGACCACGATCACCTAGCAACGGCGACTGGCTGAGTGCGCATTCATTCAGTGAGAGTGAGGCCACTCTGCCATAGTCTGTCGTAGTTGCTTATGAGTCTACCTTCGTTTAGACTATTGCAACGGGAGATGATGTGAGGAAGTAAAAAAAAAACGGGACAAAACGTGTCCCGGAAAGGTTATTCCATTTTCCTGGACAGACCACAACAAATCGGGACAATCCCGGAGAAAACGGGACGTGTGGCAACACTAGTGTGTGGTGATCATGCAGTAGTGGCAAATTGTGTGTGAATGAGTGTGTGTGTGTGTATATGTGTGTGTCTGTGTGTGTAGTGGGGTTACATGGTGTAAAACATGTGCCTAATGCTGACACTGTGGGGGACTCGATTCTGTCTGTTTACAGCTGCTGGCCAGCTGGTCTCTTCTGTGTGACTGCACCTTTTACAGCTGTTCATGTGGCGCTGTTTGTGCTGCAGAATGGCCATCTATGTATTTATATACATATAGGAAGGTCCCTAGTTCGAACCCTGGCTGTGCCAACATGACGATGTGTCCTTGGGCAAGGCACTTCACCCTACTTGTCTCAGGTGGAAAGTCCCTGTACTGGCAGTTAGTTGCTCTGGATCAGAGCGTCTGCTAAAGGACTAAATAAATGTATAGGGGAGTAGCGGGAAGTTGTATTTTTGTCTGATTTGAGCAGAGGGAGCTACACGAAGATCCTCTGTAGACTAGACTCCAGTTCAGGCGGTAGATCGCGAGGGTCTGCACCTGGTGTCGGGTTCAGCACTGTTGGCTAGTCTGTTCCACAAGGCTGTGGAGGAAGCGAGTCAACGGCGGTCGGCTGGTTAAAAAAATAATTTCCCCTTTCCTATAAAATTAAAACGACCTCCACGCGCGTTCTAATCCTTTTTCTTTCTTTTTTTTACGAAGCTGCACTAACAAAAATGGCGATGGACGAAAGGGTCCATCGGAATCGATGAATTCCTCATCGATTCGCTGATTTCAGTGCGGGCTGCGCGCGGTTAATCTGGCGCGTGAGATTGACAGCATCTCACGTGATGCCTTCCCTTCATGGAAACACGAGTCACTTCAGTGAAGCATGTCTGTTCGCCCCCGTCTCTCTGTGGCGCAATGCGGCAATGCGGCTAGCGTGGCCAGGGTGCGGTGCATGCGGAGGGCATGAAGACATGATGAAGACTCCGCACATCCCACGGATGAATAGGCGAGCACGTCTGACCTTCTGCACTGGCCAAAAGGCTGCTGAATAATTGTTTATTTTATTATTTTTTTGGACGATGGAAAATGCCTAACCTAGTTACACCCCCCCCCCCCCCCACACACACACACACACACACACACCTATAACACATGCCCATTTCTGATAGAAAAATTAAATAAAAACGCTACACGTATAACGATATTTAGAGGGGAAATGATGGAGATAAATCACCTTTCTAGACTGTTCTAAGCTTCTCATAACGTGAGCGCCAGCTCTGCGTGCCTCCCTCACGCTGCTCCTCCCGTTGCGCTCGCCCGTTAACCGTTTTTCGAGGCTTTCGTTCTACCGACGAGGACCGAGTCACCAGCGGCTCGAGACCCTCCCCGGCGGCTCGAGACGCCTCCCAGGGCTGGGAGATTTAAAGCAGCGGACTCGTGTCCCTGCGGCGTGCGAGCTTCTTGCAGTCTACGATCTCTAGACTACTGCACGGCGTCAACGGAAGAGGGGAGGTCTCTCTCTCTCCGTGTGTGTGTGTGTGTGTCTCTCTCTCTCTCTCTCACACACACGCACCGCTTTGGACTTTGCTCAACTGTTTGTTATGGTAGAGCGTCGTGCATGCAGCTCTTTTGCAAAAGCAATCGGTTGTGCAGGGAGGATAAGCAGAGCATCACAGAGCATCACAGAGCGCCCTGCTTCCACGGTTTCGGGTTCGTATGACCGTTTCCTTTTTCCAGATGCGATGAAGCAGAAATGCACCTGTCTGCTGGCTGCGGTGCATCATGCCGGACTTCACCTTAGGTGTGCATGAGGCAGGCCGGCTGTTTTTCTGTTGCAGTTCTTTGCTTGGTGAACTGGAATGAGGGGTGTTCACAAGGCTTGAATGGGAAGCCTTATGTCAAATGTGTTTATGGAGTGTTGAGCAGGTTATAGGTGCTTGTGCTCAGGCTACAGGCACAGTGTGTTGGAAACTCACTGACCAAGTTAAACCTCAGTTGATCTGTGTTGTGACTTATACATTTATGAGGTTTTATGATTTACTTTTTCGCTGCTATGCCAGTTCTGCTATTTAACTGATCAGTTCACTAAAGCTCCAGCTTTGCTTAGCTTTGGGTCAAGCTTTGTTTGAGTGGCAGTAACGTGGTTTAATCCTATTTCCAGTTATACAGCGTAAGTATATGTAAACAGTGATCAACCACTTTTGTTTTTCACTGAGTTAGAGCCAAACAACTCCAATGAAATTCATCCAGGGTTGCGCTCTTTCTGTTTCTCTAGAAGGGGCAGGCAGCATCAAGAGTTGACTAGTTTCTTGGTCATGTGAGAGTTTTCACTCTTGAAATGTTCAATTAAGATTCAATTACGATCACGACGATAGTCATTCCTGCCTATAGGCTTGTAGCCTACAACTATCTCGATCCCACCTGTACTTTGTCCGTAAGGCAGAGCATATGTTCCGATCATGTGTTCATCCTCTGCCCAATTGTACCATGGCCTACTTAGCCATTCGGAAGAATCGCAGGCCTACTACACCTGTTGTACCTGGGCTTCAGCAGGTTCTCCAAAGCGCAGGCTTTTCCAGCGCAAATACACAGTTTAACCTGAAGTATTGAACCACGCGTGAATATGTGGTGTAAACGATGGTCTGCATGCCTGCCGGCAAGGAGGTGTGCTGACGGTTAGTTATGCACTGAATATGAGTGCATTTGTGTGATGCTGGCAGAAAGCAGCATTGAGCAGTGTCTGATGATCGTGTTTTGTGTGTGTGTGTGTGGAGGGGGGTGGGGTCACATTCAGAAAGTCACATGTTGAAAGAACTATCACAGACTGGCTTTACATTTAAAGATATACTTTGAGTTTATTTGCATTTTAAGTTAGATGATATGCACACACACATACCCAGACCAGATGTAGTGCAGTCTGGTGAAGGGTCTTTACACTGATAAGTGGGGAGAAAAGAGAGCGACATTACAGTAATGTCCTTCTTCTTTTCATTCAGATGTAGCTTTCTGTTTTGGCTCTTCTGCACTGATTGGAGGTCTAAAAAGGGGAGGGGCTCTTGTGTCACAGTTATAACCCCTCCCCCTCTGCTCCTTGTGTGCCGCATCCAGAGAGAGAGAGAGAGAGAGAGAGAGGGATGGGGGGAGGAAAAGGAGAAAGAGAGAGAGAGAGGGAAAGAAAAAGAGAAATGAGAGAGCGAGAGAGAAAGAAAATAGGGAGAGAGAGGGAGAGAGAGCAGCAGGTGGGAATGACATAATGTGCACTGCAGCAACACTGCAGCAACATCTGAACAAAGACAGTCGTACAGACACACACATAAACAACCTACATGCTTCCCCACCAGCTCTCTTTGACACAAGCACATCAATTGTTTTTTTGTCAAGAGGGCTGGTTTCACACTCAGAAATATGAATCATAATCTTTTGTGATGTTACACATTCTACAGGAATTTACAGGGCTAATCAAACCATACCGATCCATCAGGAAGCTCTGAACGTCCCTCTCATGTTGTTTGTCCCTTCCGTCTCCCTGTAGATACCCAGTTCAGAATGTCCATTCTGGAGCGTTTGGAGCAGATGGAACAGAGGATGGCGGAGATAACCAATCACAATCAGAGCTCTGAAACCACGGCAACCAAAGCTGGGGGCGTGGAGGTCACAGATCACCAGTCTCAGGTAGGGGTTCAGTTACAGCACGTCCAGGAGTGCTACACAGAACGCAGCAGTCTGTTTTATGCTGGACTTGTCTAGTGCAGTGCTAACCTTCTCCCCTCTATCCCCCCCCACCCCCTATCTCCCCCTCCATCTCTTCCCTCCATCTCTCCCCAGCTGTCACCTGAGCAGGGCTCCTTCGAGGGCCGTGTGGTGGTGGTGTGTGAGAAGATGATGTCCCGCCCTTGTTGGGTTTCGTCCAACCAACTGGTTCACAGCAAGAGCTCCAGGGGAATGACCCTGTTACATCTGGCAGCTGCCCAGGGATACGCTGGGCTAATACAGACCCTCATCCGCTGGCGGTAAGAAAACCCGCACGCACACACACACACACAGTCCCAGGTGATCAGACTCTAACTCATATTTGCACTTTACAGCACCAAGCACGCAGACAGCTTAGATCTGGAGCTGGAGGTTGACCCTCTGAATGTCGATCATTTCTCCTGCACACCACTGGTAAGACTGTGTGTGTGTGTGTGTGGATGTGTTGTATTTGTGTGTGTATCGGTTTCCTAAAGTGTGCCTCCCCTCTCTTCTCAAGATGTGGGCATGTGCGCTGGGTCATACTGAGGCAGCGTTGGTGTTATATCAGTGGGACCCCAGAGCGTTGGCCATTCCCGATTCGCTGGGTCGCCTGCCACTCAACATCGCTCGTTCGCGTGGACACACCCGATTGGCTGAACTCTTAGAGCAGCTGCAACAGGCTCCTGCCACTCAAGGGCCTACCACCGACACATGGATGGACAGGTGGAGCAGCGAATCACACTCCAGAGGAGCAGGAGACAACACCAACACCAATCCTAACACAGGTGAGACTCTGATTCAGTCTGCAATGAGCATGTGCGTTCATGTATTAAGTACACTGCAATTAGGAGTTGAGTCAAATCGAGTAAACCACACATTGGTCACCGGTCTAAAAATCTGCCTTTTCCGGCTGTGTCATAATAGATCTAAGGAGATCCAGGACAGAGACCCAGCCTGGCACCCAGAGCCAGAGCCAGGATCAGGGTTGGAGCCAGCAGGGACGCAGAGCCTCTCAGGACCACCAGGGAGACCCTCCTCCAGCCAAGAGACTCAAACCCAACCCAGAGAGCCAACAGCAGACAACTAATGTTAGCCCCAGCCCTGCTAACGGCCCCCGCTCCCACCCTCCCAACACCACGCACACTCAACCTCCCAGTTCAGGCTCCGTGCACCCTCCCTGCCACAGCCCCAGCCCTCCTCGTCTCCCCATCCCTCAACACTCGCAGCCCAGGTTCGGGGGGTCCGGGGGAGGCAGCAGGTGGAGTTTGAGGCAGGCCCTTGGACGAAGGAGTTTGGCCAGGAGGATTCTGGGAAAGGAGAGACTGGGAGGTCACCTACGTCAGAGGGTGTCGTCTGGAAGGGGGGAGGAGTCTGAGCTTCTGACTTATCAAGAAAACACTGAAGACTTACAAGTAAGAAAGACGTGCTTCGTGTGCATGTGTAGACGTGTCTGTTGCAGGTTGGCCCCTTACATAATGTATGTTTTTACAGATGGACATGATAACACTAGCTGAACATATCATGGAGGCCACGCCTGACAGGATCAAACAAGATAATTTTGTTGCTACGGAGACAGAGACAACCACAGAGAAGATGGAGGGTAGCGCTGACATCAGCTTGTTGGCTGGTTTCCTTGGTGACGTCGAGAGGTGAGTTGTCATATACAGCCCACATACAGTATTACTGTGCACTGGCAGACCTCTAGACTGTAGCTGTCGTGTTTCCTCCAGGCTTCTGCGCCCCAGATCCCAGAACCCCAACCCAAGAGCAGGTCCCGACTCTGGGTGTGAAGGTCAGGAGATTCCCTTGGCTCTGCAAGGTCCCTCCTTCATGTCTGACTGGAGCTCCTTCCTGCATGCGGCCCTCAAAGAAGAAAGACTGAAAGCAGACTCCTCCCATCTGACCATGACGGAGGCGGAGCAGAGAGAGCTGTATGAGACCATGAAAAACGCCCTCCACACCCTCAGAAAGCTCAAGGTGATGGCTGAACGACGCAGACATTAACCTCACAGAGCAGCTTCTCATAGTCTTAGGCTAAGGCTCTTTGTCGCTCTGCTCCTCCTCTTGGTTTACAGGGTCCCATCCAGGAAAAACGGAAAGAGATTGAAGCAGTTGTCCAGCGCTGCTATAAGAAATACAAACAGGTAACAGGATGTCCTTACAACTCCTGCAAGCAACACGATCGTGTTCCACAAAACACTGTTTATTACTGGATTTTACAATGTGTGTTTCTCTCTGTCTCTGTCTCTGTCTCTGTCTCTCGCTCTCTCTCTCTCTCTCTCTATCTTTGTCTGTCTCTGTCTCTCTCTCTCTCTCCCTCCCTCTCCCTCCCTCCCTCTCTCTCTCTCTCTCTCTCTCTCTTTCTCTCTCAGTATGCACTTTATAAGAGGATGACTCTGGCAGCCATCCTGATCCAGAGTCGCTTCCGGAGTTTCCATGAGCAGCGGAAGTTCCAACAGAGTCGCCGAGCAGCAGTCCTCATCCAGCAATACTACCGCTCTTACAGGCACTCTCTCAGGTGCTAACACACACACACACGCGCACACACACACACACACACCCTCCCCACGCTCTAACATGCTCATGTCTTGTCTGGCAGCTGTCTCCTCACTAAGAAGCAGAACCAGGCCGCCCGCAAGATCCTGAGGTTCCTGCTCCGATGCCGTCACAGGTGAGACCCTTACTATGTCACACAAACACACTATTACTGTGACACACAATCACAAACACACTATTACTATTATACACAAACACACTATTACTGTGACACACAAACACACTATTACTGTGACACACAATCACACTAATACTGTGACACACAATCACAAACACACTATTACTGTGACACACAATCACAAACACACTATTACTGTGACACACAATCACACTATTACTGTGACACACAATCACAAACACACTATTACTATTACACACAAACACACTATTACTGTGACACACAATCACAAACACACTATTACTATTACACACAAACACACTATTACTGTGACACACAGTCACAAACACACTATTACTGTGACACAATCGCAAACACACTATTACTGTGACAGACAGTCACAAACACACTATTACTGTGACACACAATCACAAACACACTATTATTACTGTGACACATTCACAAACATTCTATTACTGTGACACACAATCACAAACACACTTACTGTGACACATTCACAAACATTCTATTACTGTGACACACGATCACAAACACACTATTACTGTGACACACAATCACAAACTCACTTACTGTGACACACAGTCACAAACACTCTATTACTGTGACAGACAATCACAAATGCACTATTACTGTGACACACAGTCACAAACACACTTACTGTGACAAACAATCACAAACACACTATTACTGCGACACATCACAAACACACTATTATTGTGTCACACAAACACACTATTACTGTGACACACAATCACAAACACGCTATTACTGTGTCACACAGACCCACTATTACTGTGACACACAATCATAAAACACTATTACTGTGACACACAATCACAAACCCGCTATTACTGTGTCACACAATCACAAATTGTGACAGACACTCACTGTGACACACACACTTGCAGTGCCTTCCTACCTCCCCATGTCCAGTCCCGACCCACTAATAGCTGGTTGTTTTACTGTTCTTGTGAAGCCCCTTGATGGACCATAGGCCTCTTAAACGGGTGAGTCCTCTCCCTCTGTCCTCTCTTCCTTCTCTCCCACTCCTTCTCTCCCTTTGGCTGATGCCCGTTTGCATGTCAGCTGTTTGAGAGGGGGAGAGGAAGCCCTGGATTCGTTTTACACCTGTACTCAAACTTCTCTCGCTCTCTCTCTCTCTCTGTTATCTCTACTCCTCCCATCCTGTCTTCTCTGAGAAACTGCTCGATGATGCTGTTACTTCTGCATGATTGGCTCAGAGAGAAGGGGTTTCCTGTTGATGATGCACTTCCTCGGGGCATGTCTTGAATCACTTCCTCTGTGGAAGGGGCATCTCTCTCATGCTTGGCCTGCCAGCAGCCTGCTCTTGTTTGGCTCAGTGGGTGGGGAGGGAGAGAGGAGGGCTAGAGCATTGGAGGGTCGCGCTCCTGTAACCCGAAGCATCTCCACTGAGGTGTCTGAACCGACCCCGGCGCCTCTCTGTATGTCAGTATGCACACGTCTGCTATAGTACTGTCACACGAACACACACCAGCACACGCACGGATTATTAGTGTATTTGACCTGTGTGGTATTTCTCCTGCAGGGCCAAAGAGCAGAGAAAGGCCAGGGATCCTGAGAACCCACCGCCAAACCCAACATACAGCCCCCTCAGCCTCTAAGGAACCACCACACGCCTTCATCTCTCTCTCTCCCCCACCCCCCCCCCACCCTCCTCTCCCCTCCTTTACTCGACGCTCCTCTCTGCGTCCACACGTTTCCCCTCGACATCCCCCTATCTCCCCTTGCCATCTCAGCCCTTACCCTCCTGCCACATTTCCCCCCCCCACCTCCCTCTCTCTGAAAGAGAGGCCCGTGCTCTCCAACCAGCCCGCTGATGGAGGGGGGGGAAGGCGAGGAGGGGAGGGGAGGGGGTGGGGGGGAGGGGAAGCACACACCGTGGCAGCTCGACAGCTCACACTGCAGGGGAGGAGCCGTGGGGAGACTGTGGTTCCAGACACCGCTTCATTTTACTTTGATCCTCCTTAAGATAACCAGGAGATTATGACATTACCATCATGGCATCTTTGCACTCTTCATGGGTAGGATATTTCACGAGCGAGCCGGCTGTAAAGATGATGGGGTTCAACCTTCACTGGAGAATGGATGTGGAGAAGAGGATGATTGGTTCAAAGATAGACATTTGCTTTCGACATGCAGAATCTATACAAGACTCACTGTCTTTTATACGCGTAAGAGGATTTATGTAAGAATAGGAAAACATAAACCAAAAACAGTATCCCTTCCATGTCGCATATGCATGCAATGTTTTGCTTCTCCTCCTCCCGTCCATGGCTTTTAACGGCAGTCTGCAAATAATTTGCTAACCGGTAATGACATCACCACAGTCCACTCTGGTCAGTCACCCAATCAAAATGGGAGGGGCTACACTTGAATGTAAGAGGGGAATTAATTGGAATAGGTTGGGTTCTGAATAACTGTCTTAATTTGTTACATGGACTTTCTATGAAGTCGTTTTCTGGGCCAGCATTTTGCTCGCCTGCTGTGGTGTGTCCGTGTTTGTTAAATCCAATGCATGTGATTGAGCTGAGAGCTCCTGCATGCTTGCCAAACTGCTTTATTGTTGTTTATTTTGTATTAATATGTGTGGTTGTGTCTCAATTATGTCCTCATCAACCTAGCCCTAACTTGTATTTATAATGTAATGTTATGTGTAAGAAAAGTAACTCGTTTTTTTTTAATGTTTTGTGATTTATTTATTTTTTATTCTCTAAATATGTATTTATTTGTTTGTTAATTTATTTCAAAGTCAGCTCAAGGTTGTTTTAGCTTGAGTCAGTTTTTTCCCCACTCTTGTGTGGTAACATGTGACATGTTATGTTCAAATGGTTAACTGTCTGGTAGTTTGTTTTTCGCGTGAATCTCAAAGACCTCTGGTTTTTGAGGGGAGTGTCACATACCATTGCCTTGACCTCTTATTGACTCTGAGAGGTCCCTATGCTTGCCCTGTACAGGACATGGGTACCACTTGCCCCTAAACAGGGCATTGGTCCCTATGTTAGCCCATATATAGGGCAGTCAAATCCATATTTTGGACTATAACATATTCCTGTATATAAAGAGACGAGGTAAGGGGATATGAAGATCCTTAATCTTTTTCATAAGAGGACTGTATTTAAATGATAAATTATTTTACTCCCATAATAATAACTTATGACAGAGACCCGGGTACACAGGACAGATGCATCGCTTGTAAATAATGTAGATATATAAAACCGTCATGTGCATGAGAAATAAGACAAAGAAACAGCAAAAAGAACAAATGTTTAGTGGCTTTGGACTGTGAAAGGCTTTCAACTACTTCACTTTAAGAGTGTCTCATATAAGTGTTACTGAAAAAGAAAATTTTGTTGAAGCATGCCATTGAAAAATCTAATGTTAGAAATATAAAGTGGGAAAGCAAATTTAACGATTATCTTTCAAAACATTTACACTTTGTGCTTTTGTTTCATGGGCTAGCAAAAATTAAATCTTTTTGCCGGTGGTGCCAATTTTATGAATGCTACTTTGCCTACAAGATGTTTAAAAGATGGAAGAACTCATCATAACTCAAAACAGTATGATATCCATCAAATCATGAAATCACCTTTAGCAGCAACATAAGGGGGAAGAAATGAGATGTTCATATAGGCCTGAGCAGTACCTGACCAGGTGGCAGTGGTCCAGATCAGGTTGACTACTGGTATGAATGCTGATGGTGGTGTGAATGCAGTGACAGAGCCATGCAGAATGAGTGGACTAGATTCAGGAGGGTTGTGCCTCAGCGACATTCAGATAACCACAGACGGCAGCACATGCAGATCATCATGTCTGGCCTCCATCCAAAACGTTTGATTCTTTAAAGAATGTCTTCTTTATCATATCTTTAACGGTTCTCCCTCACGGTACTGCCATTTCACGACCTGTGCGAATTTTTTTCTTTTTTTGGTTTGTTTAGAAAGTGCCTGTTCACATTAAGAAAGTGCAAGTTTAGGAGCTGTGCTTTCCCCTTGTAAGGGTTAGCAGATTTCATTTCCTAAAGTGTGTGTTAACAACTATGCTCAAGGCGAGTCTTTAATGTTGTACCTTGATCAACTTTCCAAACTTGTCAGTCAGTTATGTTTCTCTGGAAGATCAACTATCTTCATCTCTGTTCAATTTAATTGATTCCAATATAAATGAGTGTGATGCTGCCATGTCTAACATGTCCCTATGGCAAAGTGAAGGAGATGCGTTTTCTTTCCACACAAGAATAGGTCTATTAGTCTAGGATTAGGCAGTGCATGTTCACACATGTACATTTATGAATCAGCATAAAATGTCCACAGTCACTAAGGCCTACTCACATTTAGCAGTCCAGTGATGATAAGGTGTGTATTTCTGCATGTACATGTGAGTCAGTCTCAGTAATGTTCTTCCAACATTTTACATTAAAGTGTATTCTAAGTACCGTATCAAACACATTCTAAACATTAAGTACATTACCTCAGTCTTTCTGAATTGTACACACGCAAACACGCACACACACATATACACAAACACATACAGTGTTGCTCTTCCTCTCTCTATTCTTACGTCTTAGGGACGAGTTAAACATCTCTAGGCTTTTACTCAGGGTTCTAGAATAGGGAGGGGGTGAGAGGAATGAGAGGAGGCCAGGGAACGATCAATTAACAGGTAGAAATGTAAAGTGTATGTGTCTGTGTGTATGACTTCTACATAAGGGGTTCCCTGATGATGTCCACTCAAGGAGGTCGCAGTGGACTTGATACTGAGGGTCCTCTGAGTGACTTAATCTGAAAAAAACACATGATCTTGGAGCACATTCATTTGAACGAGGTTCCATAAATCAGTAGGCAACCCTTGAATGCACTACATCACTTTATCCTGGTATAGTCTCTGCTCTTCCTCTTTCATCCCCACTTAACTCACAGGGAAACACAGGAGTGGAGGTATTTTAGTGGAGGAAATTTACACTGGATTAAGCTTTCCAACTAACACACACATACACAGACTCCAATAACATACACAAAGCAATAAACATGTTCATTTTCTCAGAGATGATAGCGACTGTAGAAATCAGTTTGTTCGAAAAGTCACAAATGACTTCAAACACCCTCTTTGGGGAGAGCTGATAGATGTACTCAGAGATGACCTCAGAACCCAGATTTGGAGGTCACAAGATGAATGATTAAAAACAAGGAGGCCTCCTTTTTAAAAAGGCAATTGCCTGATATCACTTTGCATGTTACAGTAGTATTAGACCCATGTAATTAAATGATATGGCTGGTCCTCTCCTCTCTTGCCCGTCCATCTCCTGCTTTGTCTCCATCTCTACCTTAGTGTCAAGCCAGTGTCAAACCTCTCTCTCGCTCTCCTTCATCCGCTTTTAGTAGGTTCATTTGTTTTACAATTGTGCATGCACAAGCATCACTAAATTGTTAAAGATATTTATAAATAAAAAATATTATGTTGCTGAGGCCATGCAAAGTGTTTTGAATTGCCCTATGTGTGGAAAAATGTCTTCTGAATGCTTTACATAATTTCTGCTGTAAAATGAAATCAGAATAAAAAGAAAATTTGCACTTTAAGGTCACAGCCTGTGTTTTTTTCCATTCTATTCAAACTTTGAGAAGTTCTCAAATACATTATTATCATTCTGTTGATTGCCTTTCACTCTCAAGGAAGCATTGAAGATAGTTCTGACAGAAATGATTGTATTCCTGTTTTAACAGCTTTCTGACGCGCCCCAATTTACAACCTTATGTTTCATCAATACAATACAATGATTTAAGAGACTTCAATATGAACCACATCCAGTTTACACATGTTAAAACACCTCGAGTGGAATCTCTTATTGTGTAATAATCTGTCTCTATATTGTAAAGTTCATAGATGTGTATGAAATAAAGAAAAAACGGATGTGGCATTGCAAGACTGCGAAACCTAGCTAACTAGTAGTAGTGGTAGTACTGAGTAACACCATCATCACACAGTGTCGCAGTAAAGAGCAGCCTGCAACTTCTGATCCCACAGTTTGGATATCCTTTTGATAGATCATCATGTAAGTATTCATGAAACACGCTTAACTACCAAATAACGTGAAGTTATGTAAATTGTTATCCAGTAATATTCACCGTATTTCACAGTTGTTATCTTTATTTTGTTGTCACAGTCGACGCCCAAACTTATGCTAATGCTAAATTAGCTTAGCTTGTAGTCCATCCATTCAACAGGTGCTAGGCTAGTTAGCTACTGGGCCCTTGTAATGTAGCCTAGCTTCCACAAGCCAAACTCCAGAAACCTACTATAATGCTAGATCATGTATATACATGACTTTAATCAACTGTAAACTTAACAAGGTAGGTAGATATTTACCGAATAGTTTAAAGTTTGAGATGCACTCATCTTCACCGGACAGATTTAATCTTTTCCGCTGTACTTCGTCGTTAGTGGGCTGCTAATCTTAATTTTTTTGCTGACAGTTAACCAAATTAATCCCTGCCAATTTTCTGACTTTTCTATGACTGCAGCAGACAGGTGTGGCCTTATTAATGTTGAGTGTAAACAATGTTTTGCTCATTTTCATTTGATGATATGTCACTTTACCATCTGATTTCCAAGCTAGTCTGCAGGCACTATGGGGCTACAGATCTAACCAGCTATGTCCCCCATTTTCAGACAGGTTTATCCCCTGTAACTGCCTGATCTGAGAAGGTTTAACTGCCATAAACTCTGTATGTCTGATAGTTTAAACTGTTGATTCGGTGTTAGACACTCAGTACGTCAGCTTTCCAGGGTATAAGGGAAGTGAGCAGGCCTTGGAGCCAGAGGGGAACACTGGAAGAATAGTAGGAAGCAACAACAATAAATCATCTTCATCAGCATCTTCATCATCAGCAGCACCTTTATTCCTCAAGTGACATGGACAGACTGGTTTTAAGCAATGCTTCTCAACAAAATAGTCATTTTATGTTCTTCATGTATTTTCGATACCCACATCAACGAAGCCTCTGTCTAAAAAGTACAGTCAGAGGAACTACATTAAATCTTAAGACTTAAAACAGTTGACAAAGACAGAATAGAAAGTGAGTCGGATAATGTCAGAGTAAATATTTCCGTGATGTTATTACAGGTTCACTGGTTCTTGGCTAGTTATGCAGTCTACGTGCCAAAGCAGTGCAGCCCAGAGCCTCTCAGCCTCTTAGAGTGAGAATGTTAAGAAGCAGTCAGCCAGCCCTGCATCAGGCAGCACAGTGCACCCTCTGTCTGCCATTCTACTGAAGTCTACTGCAAATGTGCTTCATACCAACTATTTCACACGTCCACACAACACTGCCTGCTGGGTAATGCTGACCCTAACCTGACCTGATGTCAAGAGGGTTTGAGGAAGAGGGTGTGGAATTCATCAGTTAGTGAATAGAGGAAGTATATTGACACTAATCGTAATGTATTTAGTTTGAGTCATGTCACACCAAATATTCATAACAAGCATTAATATACTCATTTAAAATGAATATACTCATTTAAATACCAGTCTGTTTCTCAACCCTGGTGTCTTCGAACAAATCTGAGATTTAGCCTTGCATTGTCTCCAGCAGATAGCAGCAGTGAGCTGAATGAAAGCCCTCACTAGCTGGGTGTGTTTGAATATACAGTAATCCCTCTTTTTTCACGGGGGTTACATTCCAAAAAAGCACCCGTGATAAGTGAAATCCGTAAAGTAGAAACCTTTATTTATTTTTTTTACAATTATTATACTTTACAATTAAATTTAAATTAAAGATTCATGCATTGCGTAATGCCGACCTACAGCCTCACAGCTTTTATCCTCCTTTAGCATGTCCAGAAGTTTAACTTTTTCTGCGACTGTTAACATCTTCCTCCGACCGCAGGTGCCTTTGTCCGTGCAGAACGTTTTGTCAACATTATTGGTTAAGAGAATTTGCTTGTACAAGAGACATTTACGTGTATTTTATTTGGCTATCTGTTTTGCGCGTGTACAGTGATACAGTATTACAGTAAACCGCAACGTTATTGACGCACAGGTAGAGAAGCAGAGAGACTGTTCAGCCAATCAGAATGCAGAACACAATGCACGTAAAAAACAAAACGTGAAGTAGCGAAACCGTGAAAAGTGAACCGTGATATAGCGAGGGATTGCTGTATCTAGAAATTAAATATATCTGTGTGCATCCCCAGGTCTGCCCCAGCCCCAGAAGGTTCCGGCATGGCGCCAGGTAACCGCCGCCTGCAACAGACTCAGGCCCAGGTGGATGAGGTATGCAGCCGACCTTTCAGGGGAAAGTTCACTGTAGACAACCCCCTGAAAACTATGTTTGTGCAGATGTATTAAACGAGATCATTATGATTAAGATCTCCTTACTAATAACGATCAAGTTCATAATAATTATCTAGTTAAGTAAACTAAATAACGTTTAAATAAACGTGTCTGCTAAATGACTATCATGATACGTAGATCTTTCAGAAAACGAAAGCATTTTTCTTCCTCTCTCTGTCCCTTTTCTAGCCCTTGTGTACAGTCCCCACTGAGCTGTGCTTATTTAAGTCCAGGCAGATAGTGCGGTGTAAAGGGTGCTATGAGTATGGATCAGGACTACAGCCTTAATCAGAATCGGAATCAGAATGGGGGTTTATTCGCTATGCAAGATAAACAAACATAGAATTTACTTTGGCAGGAATGAGCAAACATAGAACATAAATGTGGCCTACTAATAAAATGAAAATGAATACAATGTAATTGTAAGATGTAAGATACACTGCAGATGTGGTACATATAGACAAGGAATACAAATGTTACAAATAATACAAATGATGCGAGTAGTGCAAATGATACAGGTAACATGGAATACAATGTTACAAATAATACAAATGATGCGAGTAGTGCAAATGATACAGGTAACATGGAATTGCAAGTGACATGGGTACAGAGTGGAATGGGTATATATATATGGTACGTTAGGGGGGGGGGGGGGGGGGGGGGGGGGGGGGATATATACACAGTGGTGCAAAAATCACAGTTGTAAGTTTTTTAAGTTTAAAGTGTTTTGTGCTAAAGTGCTTAAGAACACTTTATTAGAAGTTAGCCCTTAAATATCCAGTCACACTAGACAACACGCATATACCTCAGCACGTTTGTAAATCTCTTCCTGTGTCAGCCCTGCCTTGTTTTGGCAGGTTTATATTATGCTAATCAGATGTGTTTCTCATTAGTTATGTCATTAGTTATGCAAACGAGTAGAACATCTATTCATAGTTGTCGTGTTTTTGTCTCTGCGGTCCTTTACCTTCCCTGTCTTATTGTCTCAGTAGTCATGCACACTACCCCCCCCCCCCATCTGTCTAAACACTTTCTGTGTGAAGCCATTGGCTTGCCTGCTTCCTCCAGAACGGACTTATGTAATCGCTAGCAGGGTCTAGAAGGGCCACATATTTATAATCGGTTAAACGTTTCCAGCCCTATCAGATGCTGTGGTCCGGCTAGCTTTGAGCTAACCCTTTTGACACGGCTGTGTTATCTGTGGATGAAAATAATGACCTTCTTTCAAGACAGAAGATCATATAGAAGGAGCAGAAATGACAGTCACCGACATTGCTGCTTTTCTGTTCTGTGACTTCATTTTTGGGGGGGATTTTTCTCACTTAAGTGTGTGTGTGTGGGGGGGAGCTTCTGCCTCTACTGTAGGTTACCGCCGTCCAATCACAACCTTAACTTCTGTATGCCAGAAAAGCCTCTGATAGGCTAGCGGGCCTATTATATAATACTTGTCTCCATGGTTATGTAAGAGCTGCATGGACACACATGCCCTGCCTCCCTTCCTCCCCGCCCCTCAGCCTGTCTGAAGGGAGGGGCAGTGACAGGGTTTGTGGATCAGTGGAACATATGGGTTATGGTTCCTGTGTGGACAAAGCCTCGTTTTGTGTGTTCTAGTGTTTGTGCGCGAACACACAATGTTATAGTGAGCTTATCTAAACATTACTTATTATGTCCATACATTACATTTTGAGTTCCACTTACTGCACCAGTTCTAGGTGTGGCTTACCTAGGGGGTTTTGTTATGTAACACACTGAAAGTCATTTAAAATGACAGCTATAGGCCATGTGAAAGTGCCTCTCAACTACAATGTTGATGTGAGTGCTGTGCCCCGAACGGGAGTGTTTTGGCGCTTTTCCACTGCATGGTATCAGCTCGCCTCGCCTTGACTCGCATTTTTGGCATTTCCACCGCAGTTCCCTGGTAGCTGGTAGCGGGTACTTTTTTTAGTACCTTCTCGCTCTAGGTACCAAGCGAGCTGAGTCGAGCTAAAAGGTGACGTCGGCAGACGGCCGGCCATTGATTGGCCAGAAAGTGTGACGAAGTCACGAGAGCGGCTTAAAGCAACAGCGCCGCAGCTAATACTTATTACTATCAGATACAGTCCATTACACCAACAGTCTACAAGCTTTTTAAAAGTCAGATAATTTACAAAAGACTAGTTCGTCAACATGGCTAAAATTAATAATAGGGTTTTAGGTGGGTTCTGTCCACTTGTGGGTTGCGTTGGTGTTATTTACGTCGCGTACAAAAATACGCCACGGCCTACGTCACGCCCCTTTCGCCGACGACCAGGAAGTACTATTTGCGGTGGAAAACCACCTGTGTTTACTACCAAGTCGAGTCGAGTCATGCTACATTTGCGGTGGAAAAGCGGCATTTCTGATGGGAAGGGCGTGTCTGAATGTGCGTCCAGGTGGTGGACATCATGCGCGTGAACGTCGACAAGGTGCTGGAGCGCGACCAGAAGCTGTCGGAGCTGGACGACAGGGCTGACGCACTGCAGGCCGGGGCGTCCCAGTTTGAGACCAGCGCTGCCAAGCTCAAGAGGAAGTACTGGTGGAAGAACTGCAAGGTACACAGCTGCATGGATGCAGAAACACACGCACCCCACACACACAAACACACACAGACACACACACAGAAACACATGCACCCCACACACACAGACACACCCCACACACAGACACACCCATACACACCCATACACACACACACACACACCCCTCACACACACACACACACACAGACCCACACACACACACAAACACCCCACACACACACACACACAACCATGGGCACATGGCATCCTAGGTCCCAGTGTTCAGTATTTCAGAGATGAATGATGTGATGTCTGTGCTCTCTTCAGATGTGGGCCATCCTGATAGCGGTCATAGTCATCATCCTGATCATTATTATCGGTAAGTAGCAGCACGGACGTGTGTGGGGGTTCAGCTGCAGTCTCTTCTACGTTTGTTTCCTATAGATGTTAGTTTTTTTACTATTCTGCCTGTTCTTTACCCAGTCTGGAGCACACAGTCGTAAAGGATCGGTCTGAAGAGGAGGAGTTGCGAGAATGATGAAGGAACAAGTGAACAGCTGAATGTTTCAGAGGAGGGAGTCTCATGGGCCAGCCTACTGAACTCCTACTGCCTATTTTCTACTGCTAAGTTCCCTGTCCCTGGTCCACAGAGCTGTGTTTGTGTGTGTGTGGCGCGCATGTGTGTGCGCGCTTTGGTTTCAAGGCCACTCAGAATTTCATGAAGAGGATGATTTGTGAGTATTGTTGTGAGTTGTGTGAGAGCACAGTGGCTTTACTGGACCAGGTGTTGGTAAGAATACTGCTTCAAACTCTCCTCGTACAAAATATTATTTTCTTCTTCTTTTTTATTATAATTATTAATAGCCAAGATTTGATAGTGTAAATGCGTGAGGCAGAGAGAGATATGTGCCTTTAAAGAGATGCTGTGTCTCAGTTTCTCAGTTAGTCTCTACTGTAATACTAATCTAAAGTGCCAAGGGGCCACATCACCTCCACATTAAGGAACGTGTTTTTCATAACAGATCGATACACGGTCGTCTGAGCAGAAACCCATCGTGCCTGAACAGTGTTCTTAACCAACCTGAAACGATTTGAGATTCAACTGAAACCTTAGCCGTCATCATAGTTCTCCCTACAGAAGAGTAGCGCAGGTTGTAGTCACAATGGATACATTCGCATAGAAATGACACCAAGCTTGTGTAGCAAGTGACCATGTAATCAAAGTCTTTACAGGCCTATCTCATACTGCTACTGCCACAACATGAGGAGGAGATGGCCGTGTGTCTTGGTGCCTGAGGTTGTGATCTGGGTCAAAGCACAAAGTTACAGCAACAGTATGTGGTAGATGAAGAAAATAAAGGTAAATCTAAGCAAACACACCCATGGTTTACACAGCGATCCTACTAACCAGCCAATCAGTGCCTTGAAATCCTCACAAACCAAAACACAAACCTTTCCAAGTTTGTCCCCGTCAAAGTGCTTATCATTCACAGAACACTAATCTCCTCCAAATCACTCATGCATCAGCTACATCTTAACACCCAAATCATTCTTTTATTAATTTGATTTAATAAAATGTATTTCGTATGTATACATTTGATGCTTATTTTATGGTGTGTAGGAATCTTCAGTAATAGTATAGTGCCTTTTCTTGTCTTCTGCTAACTGATGGATTTAACATTTGGCTGCTGATGTGTGAAGCATCCTGGGATATGTAGTTTGGATGGAAAATTTAACATTGGCGTGCCAAGACCACGAGTCACATATGCTCTATCTTCTCACCCCAGTGCCTATGGCTCGTACAGATCTTCTATGAAAATACTATATAAAAAATATATTATGTTGCACAAAGCAAGGCTGTTTCATTTCTCTACACCAGTTATATATTCTCCAGTGGCTCTTAAGTTTAAGGAAGTAGTGTATAGGACAATTTCCAAAAAAACTGTGGCTACTGAAGCTTAAATGTTTAGACTAGCATAAAACAGTCTTGTTCCGTACACAGTACATTCTGTTTCAGAAGTTGTTACATGTATACCCCCACATTGCAAAATATATTGCATGTGTCTAGCTTTTCTGTGTGAACATTAATGAACCAAGTGCAATTCTACTATTTGGCCTTGACTGCTTTGTGTATTTGCTTGAATAAAAAACAAATGTAACATTGATCCCCAAACCTGTTGTCTGTGTTATGATGGGCTGTGTGGTGTTAACTCTGCCTCATCAGCTTTGCACAGCTTCATTTGTGCAGTTTGTCTTGGTTTTTGCCGTTAACTAGATTAGATTAGATACATTTTTGTCCTACAGGGGGGAAATTGCAGAATGGGGGGGAAATTGCAGGTAACTTCAGGTTCAACCCAGGTTTTTTTATAAATCACTAAGGTGGATTACTCACCGTGGTAACTCACGCTGAACACATAACCTGGTCAGGAGTAGGTTCAGCTGGAGATCAGAGCTCAACCATTCCATAGTGTACTTTACATTTTATTCATTTCCTTTTTATTAGTATGCCACATACCTGCCACAGTGAATTATATGTTAATCTTGCATAGCGAATAAACCCCATTCTGATTCTGATTCCCATTCATTCTTGATGATGATGAAGTCATGGTTCCCAGAGGCATTTACTACCAATCAAGATTTGGTGTTAACGAGGTAACTTCAGGTTTGAACCCTGGGTTTCTGTATTGGGTTGAACATACAAATCTTGGCCCTGGCTTGGTGTGAGGCCTAGCACATTGCCTACTAAGTTAAGACATCAACAATCCTGCACTATTTTCTAAACTGACGTCACATTTGTGAACCTCAAAGCACCCGTCCTTTATCCAATCCAGTTGCAGAGCGGTCAACTACACACACACACGCTGTCCCGGTTGACCACATACGAACCTGCAGCTTGTTCCCCCCCTTGTTGCGTAACGTTGGACTCCACGTGAGGATCCAGCCAGTGACTGCCCGTCTCATCCAAACCACGCCCAGTGCCCAGCATCCGGCCAATCACACACGATGTCGAAAAAAACTTCTGTCAAATCGGTGACCAGTGGGCGTGGCCTAGCAGCTACGGACTCACGTTGCAGAACTGTGTCAACCAGCTTGGCAACGCTAAGAACGATTGTCTAACTAGGCCATCATTGGGAAATAATCTGAATATCAAGTGAAAAAAGGTTTTTAATAATCGCTCTGTGCGGATCAGTAGACAGTATGTTTTGTGATGTGATCATATGGACAAACGGACAACATGTTTCGTTAAGAAGACGGAGGACTTCAACTGGACGGTCGCGCTGATTACGGTCAGTGTTGGTTCTACAGTAGCTGAGTTACTGATTTACTGTACTACACGCTACTAGGAAAGCAGAATTTAACACATCAATTTTTTACTAGTAGGTATATAGTTGTTTAGATTAGAGCTACACACTTGCCATGGGTGGAAAGTACTATAAAGCGATTTTACCAAGCGAAGGACTGATTCGAGTGCAAGTTGAAAGCCCCCCGCTAGGTGAACCTCTCCAGGTACAGGGAGGAACAGCAGAGGGGGCTTAACTGAAACCATAACAAGAGGCAGGGATGTTATGAATCGCTTTTAGGTAGGATGTGTAAACAACGTAGTGCTTCTTTACGATCAGTAACCTAACGCCATCTATTTCCTTGCATCACGCTACGGTACATATGCCGTGCCGAACGGATATAGAAACTTTCCACTCCGAAGTTGTCAGACTTCTCCATAGCCTGAGAGCTGGTGGACGCAGAGACACCAGCAGCTGGTGGTGATGGTGGACACAGAGACACCAGCAGCTGGGGGTGATGGTTAGGTGCAGATCATCTGCATCTCCTCACGACTGCAGCAAGTCCATTTACAGGACATAACCTCTAGATAACATCTTACTAAGTAATGATGGCCCTGCTGAAGGTGGTGCAGGTCTGTCATGTCAGGCTGGTGTGTGTGAGAGTGAGAGTGTTTGTTTGTGTGAGTGTGTGTGAGTGTGACAGTATTCTGTTGGCAGTACCTGTTGGTTTACTGGGTGCATGAAGGCTCTTGTTGAGTTTGCTGGTATTAGATCGGCTTGGTTTACGCTTTCAAATAAGATGATGTCATACTGTACTGTGCAAAAGTCTTAAGGCACAAATAAAGACAAAAATTCCCCTTTTATACCGCCGCACAAATACAGAAGATCTGAAAACAAATACAAAGATAAAATATTCGTGTCAAAAATCTTGGACGCCTTAAACTTCTGCACAGTTGGTCTGCTGTCACAGCAGCTGTGCAGTCCCTGTAGGAACATAAAAATAAAGCTGTCGACAATAAGAAGAAGAATATCTTTGTCAAGAATAGTGAACCGCCTTTACATCTAGCCATTATAATTTTGATAACTATACGAACACATAGCAACAGTTACAGTGGTGCTTTATCACACGCGTATCGACACAAGCAGAACATATTCAGCTAATGTGTCCAGGTTATATCAGTGCCTAACTTACTACAGTTTTTTTATATATTAAAACCAAAGAACAAACCCTTTTTACAGGCCCAAGCCTTTGTTTAACAAATAAAAGTACTGTATCCCGTAAACCGCAACTTTATTGATGCACAGGTTTGTGTTGGAGAGACGTTTAGCCAATCAGAACGCAGAACACAATGCCCAATGCAAATCCGTGAAGTAGCGAAACCGTGAAAAGTGAACCGTGATATAGCGAGGGTTCACTGTACTCTGCATTATAATCATCAGGACTCTGTCCTTGCGGTGACTGTTAACTGAAAAGGCTGTGTGGTTGTGACATGTTTACTCTCGTACTCCCTGCCACAGAGTAGCATAGGCCAGCTGGACATCTCTGCTTCACATCAGTAAAGTTACTGATAAGCCTACTGAGTTTCATTCAGGTGTGGCTGGCTGACTGGCTGGCTGCTGACTGGCCGACTGCCTGGCTGGCTGCTGACCACAATGATCTTTCTGCTGTTCCAGTACAGCCAGGATAAACTATTCTCCTACTGAGCTAGTCTGAACACAGTTTAGACACAGTTTGGACACAGTTCCTACCCCAAGTCAGTCTGCTACAATGATCTGCCACAATGATCTTTCTGCTGTTCCAGTACAGCCAGGATAAACTATTCTCCTACTGAGCTAGTCTGAACACAGTTTAGACACAGTTTGGACACAGTTCCTACCCCAAGTCAGTCTGCTATCGGACTAAACCTCCGATCCAGTCAGTACCTGAGGTTTAGTAACACCCTGTAATAGTAATGACCCTAATACCCTGCGGGTATGCAATATTACGGAAGTGATGCAAGATGTAGCAGGAAGTGTCCCCTAACCTGTGTGAGTGCGGAAGATCAGCAGCACATGGACTAGGAGTGACTCAGCTGAGGACTGCTGTGTTTAGACTCTCTTAACAGAGAAAGCCTGTTACGTAATCCTGCAGGAACGGCTGGCTCCTTTCAGAGGATGAAACTGGACGATGTGTGTGTGCGTATTACAGGGTGTGTACTGTGGTGTGGGTGGGCGGCCATATATGTCACCAATCATATGAGGACAGCAGAAGGCTGGCTCTGGTCTTCTCCGGGCATTTTTAAGAGCGAGCGACTTGTTTGTTTTGTGTTTTGAATTCGATCGTCACTGTTAGTCGACGTAATCACTGTGCTCAGAGACGCAACTAACTGTCCTTCCTCACTGTCACAGTACTTTCCCATAGTGCAAATAAACTTACATTCAGAACATTTAAAAAAGCCTTTACAACTTTTTGGGGGGGGAAAGTTTTCAAAAATAACTTTCTGTATAAGGAGAATAAATACTGAATCTCTTCTACATCTCTCTGTCTGTCCCCACCAATCCTGCTCTCTCTCTATCCTGTCTGCAGAGTTCTGAAAGGCAGCTTCCAATGACCAACGCTCCAAGCTGATTGGAGGAACATTTAAACACCGTCATCCACCCATGTGCCTCTGCCCCGCCTCTACTTATGAATAATCTTATTGGCTGCTTCAGCAGGCCAAGGTTCCATTGCTAGGTTACCTGAGTAGGAGATGCCAATAGAAGGTGACAGCGCCCAGGAGGGAGAGGAGCCTTCGTTACCCCCGGTAACAGCAGAGGAAGACGGAAGGGAGGATGTGTCGTCAGGGCAACAGAGTGCTGACGGGAGAGAGGGAATGGGGTGTTCCGGGCGAGAGGACAGCCGGGGAGAACCGTCTAGCGGGGAGACGGGACACGAAGACGAGGATACGACCAGCGCGTCGCATGACCTGTCGTCTGCCAATCACAGTCCCCGCAGCACCACTGGCTCCACCTCCACCAAAAGGTACTGGGGTCGTGACCTTCAGTTTCCCTCAGCAGGCTGTCTGCCTCTCCCAGCTCAGTGGAACCATGTCGTATCGAGCTGTGGTGAGTCCTGTCACTAACTGGATGTCTCCTCCTCCTCCACCACCCCCCCCCCCCCCCCCCTTCCTGCAGTCTCCGCAGTTCTCAGTCTGGCCGGGCTGAGCAGCACAACGAAGGCAGCGGCAGGTGTGTGTGTAGGCATGGTGCGGTGTGACTGGATCTAACACTGTGTGTGTGTGTTTGTGTGTGTGTCTGTGTCTATAGGCATGGCGCAGGATAGTGTGAGTGCATCTAACACGGTGACTGTGTGTGTGTGTGTGTGTGTGTTTGTGTGTGTCTGTGTCTGTAGGCAGGGCGCAGGATAGTGTGAGTGGATCTAACACGGTGACTGTGTGTGTGTGTGTGTGTGTGTTTGTGTGTGTCTGTGTCTGTAGGCAGGGCGCAGGATAGTGTGAGTGGATCTAACACGGTGACTGTGTGTGTGTGTGTTTGTGTGTGTGTGTGTGTGTCTGTGTCTGTAGGCATGGCGCGGCGAGTGGATCTAACACGGTGACTGAGTGTGTGTGTAGTCATATGTTAAGGCGCAGACTAGTGTGAGTGGATCTAACATGGTGACTGTGTGTGTGTGTCTGTGTCTGTAGGCAGGGCGCAGGATAGTGTGAGTGGATCTAACACGGTGACTGTGTGTGTGTTTGTGTGTGTGTTTGTGTGTCTGTGTCTGTAGGCATGGCGCAGGATAGTGTGAGTGGATCTAACACAGTGACTGTGTGTGTGTGTAGTCATATGTTAAGGCGCAGACTAGTGTGAGTGGATCTAACATGGTGACTGTGTGTGTGTGTCTGTGTCTGTAGGCAGGGCGCAGGATAGTGTGAGTGGATCTAACACGGTGACTGTGTGTGTGTGTGTGTGTGTGTCTGAAGGCAGGGCACAGGATAGTGTGAGTGGATCTAACACGGTGACTGTGTGTGTGTGTCTGTGTCTGTAGGCAGGGCGCAGGATAGTGTGAGTGGATCTAACACGGTGACTGTGTGTGTGTGTGTGTGTGTGTCTGAAGGCAGGGCACAGGATAGTGTGAGTGGATCTAACACGGTGACTGTGTGTGTGTTTGTGTGTCTGTGTCTGTAGGCATGGCGCAGGATAGTGTGAGTGGATCTAACACAGTGACTGTGTGTGTGTGTAGTCATATGTTAAGGCGCAGACTAGTGTGAGTGGATCTAACCGTGCGTGTGTCCCGCAGTGAGCAGATGGAGCGAGGTCGAGGCCAGGCCCACTCTGAGATGATGACCATGGTGGCTGAGATGAAGAAGAGGCTGCCCTCGGACAAACGTAGTCGCAGCAAAGCCAGCACCATGGAGGCCCTGCACTACGCTCTCAACTGTGTCAAACAAGTCCAAGGTAGCACGCTGCGTTTACATTCAGTCATTTAGCGGACGCTCTTATACAAAGCGACTTACAGCAAGTACAGGGACATTCCCCCCTGAGGCAAGTAGGGTGAAGTGCCTTGCCCAAGGACACAACGACATGTAGCCGCAGCCAGGAATCGAAGTCGCAACCTTCCGATCACTAGCCCAACGCCTTACCCTGCTGAGCCACCTGACTCCCCATTTCATACATGTATGCATTTAACAGACGCTTCTATCCAAAGCGACTTCCAAGAGAGAGCTTTACAAAAAGAGCGTCGGTCACTGATCATAACAATGTGATAGTCCCCAAACATTGCGGGTAGTCAGATTATGAAACATACATCAAGTGAAACCAAACAAGTGCCAAAGGGAAGTGCCACAAGAGCATTCAGTATTCAGCATTCAGAGCATAGCGTTTGACACTAACTCAACCCTATTGCAAATATTACGTCCTGTTTGAGCTTTGTCATGACTACAGTGCCTCACACTACAGCCTTGTTTGGCCAGATCAGGGTTTCATTTTGTCGGGTCTCAGTGTCTTCAGGGCCACAAGCTTTTCTATTGCTTCTATGATCAGTCAACGTGTGTTTGTTTGGCTCCCCCTGCAGCCACCAGTGAGTACTACAAGCTGCTGATGAGCCACAGGCAGGACGAGAGGCGAGACGCCACTGTGTGCTCCCTGGAGGAGCTGGAGAGAGTCACGTCGGAGCACACCCTGAAGAACACGGTACTGAACAGAACAACTGATAGAACGCACACACAGACTTCCTCAGAACGCCATGTGACACGGTAGATGGGGGGGGGGTCTTAAGTATTTTTTTTGGGCGAGGCCCCTTCTTACATCGACACTGACTTGTATTCATCTAGCAGACGCTTTTATCCAAAGCGATTAGTTTGAACTGTCTGAAATCACATGATGGCGATTCAAAGCTTTGGTCAGGGCAAACGCACGTAAATGGACGCTCTTATCCAGTGCGACTTACAGCAAGAACAGGGACATTCCCCATGAGGCAAGTAGGGTGAAGTGCCTTGCCCAAGGACACAGTGTCATGTTGGCACAGCCAGGGTTCGAACCGGGTACCTTCGGATTACTAGCCCAGTACAACTCAGTCACATGACTCCTATGACTTACATTTTACATTTATTCATTTAGCAGACGCTTTTATCCAAAGCGACTTACACTAAGTACAGGGACATTCTCCCTGAGGCAAGTAGGGTGAAGTGCCTTGCCCAAGGACACAACGTCATATAGCCACAGCCGGGGCTCGATCTCACAACCTTCCGGTCATGAGGCCAACGCCTTAACCGTTGAGCTATCTGACGCCCTATGATTTGCTTGTGTGTGTGTGTGCTCACGCGCATGTATGTTTGTGTTGCTTGCTGCTTGTGAGTTTGCATTTCTGGCCGTGTGTGCGTGTGTGTGTGTTTATCACGGGTGCGTGTGACTTGTGGCTTGTCTGTGTGCGCGCGTGCCTCTACATGTGCGCGTGTGTGTGTGTCTTTCTGTGTGTGCGTGTGTGTAGGACTCGTTCGTGGTGGGCTTCTCCCTGGCCAGCGGCTGCGTGCTGTACGCCTCAGAGCAGGCTCCCAGCATCCTCTGCTGCAAGAGGAAGTTCCTGGAGTCGGCCAAGTTTGTGGAGCTGCTCTTCCATCAGGACGTCAACGTGTTCTACTCCCACACCGTCCAGCCCCACCTCCCCCCCTGGAGCAACTCCCCCACCGGTGTGTGTCTGTGTGTGTGTGATCATGCGCGTGTGTGCTTGTTGGGGCTGGAATTGTTGATCTCTAACCTTAGTTTTCTCCTTATTCGGCAGCCGCTGTGCTGTTTGAATGTGCCCAGGTCAAATCCTTCTTCTGCCGGATCAGGTGTGTGTTTTTGTGTGTTTTTTGTGTGTTTTTGTGTGTGTGTGTGTATGGGGACCCTAGCTTGGTCGCTGTGTGTGTCTACACCAGTGGTGTAGGAACTCTAAACCCTAACCTGCTGTTTATTTGTGTCTGTGTGTGTGTGTGTATGTTTGTGTGTTTGTGTGTAGGGGCGGTAAAGACCGCGAGGGCGAGATGCGCTACAACCCCTTCAGGGTCACCCCCTACCTGCTGAAGGTGCAGGCAGCAGGGGGGAGGGGGGGGGAGGAGGAACCATGCTGTCTGGTGCTCGCCGAGCGCATCATCTCAGGATACGAGGGTGAGGGCAGGAGCGCGCTCTGACCGTGACACACACGTGCACACACACATAAGCTCTGACACCAGGCTGGCTTTGTGCTGCAGCTCCCCGGATCCCCATGGACAAGCGCATCTTCACCACCACACACTCACCTGGGTGTGTGTTCCTAGAGGTGGATGACAGGTGAGCACACGCCGGCACGCACACCTTCACCCAACACACACACACACACACACATCTTTCCCCAACACACACACACACTCACACACCTTTACCCAACACACACACACCTTTACACAACACACACACCTTTACCCAACACACACACACACCTTTACCCAACACACACACCTTACGCTTACAGCTTCTAATATCACACTTGTGTGTGCAGGGCTGTGCCGTTGCTTGGATACCTGCCTCAGGATCTGATTGGCACGTCGTTGCTCACCTGTGTTCATCCAGAGGACCGCCCCCTGATGCTCTCCATGCACCGCAAAGGTGAGACATCCAATCAGAGCAGCCCAGCACAAGACAGACAGTCAGTCTGATAGCTGCTCATGTCCTCCATACCGTCCTGTGATGCCTGTCTGCCTGCCTGTGTGCCTGTCTGTCTGACTGACTGACTGACTGACTGCCTGTCTGTTTGTCTGTCTGACTGCCTGTCTGCCTGCCTGTCTGTCTGACTGTCTGACTGTCTCTGTCTGCCTGTCTGACTGCCTATCTGTCTGCCTGACCGACTGTCTGTCTGTCTAGTGTTGAAGTATGCAGGCCAGCCCCCGTTTGAACACTCCCCGGTGCGTCTGCGCTGTCAGAATGGCGACTACGTCACCTTGGATACCAGCTGGTCCTGCTTCATCAATCCCTGGAGCCGCAAGGTGGCCTTCATCATCGGACGCCACAAAGTCAGGACGTACGTGGCGGCACGCACACAGTCGCGCTCACACACGCACACACACACACACGCTCTCACACACACATGCTCACACACACACAAGTGTACACACGCACGCTCACAGATGCACACACTTACAAAGACAAGAGGATACTTGGGATTCTTTCATTCTTTAATGCTCACTCCTCTGTGTGTGTGTGTGTGTGTGTGTGTGTGTGTGTGTGCGCGCGCCTGTGTGTGTGTGTGCCTGTGTGTGTGCGTGCGCGTGCGTGCACCCGTGTGTCTCTCACTCTCACAGGAGTCCCCTGAACGAGGACGTGTTTGCCGCACGGAGGAACGATGAGCAGCCAGTTACCTTTGAGGAAATCAAAGACCTGCAGGCCAAAATCTACAAACTTTTCCTGCAGGTAACAGAAGAAACCCCCCTTACACACGCACACCTGGACAGATGGATTCCTCCTATAGGTTGTGTCGTTCGTGGATGTGAGGATATACTGTGTGTGTGTGTGTGTGTTGTAGCCGGTCCATAATAACGGTTCCAGCGGTTATGGCAGTCTGGGCAGTAACGGCTCTCATGAGCACTACATCAGCGTGGCTTCTTCCAGCGACAGCAACGGGAACCTGTGGGAGGATTCGCACCGTGAGCCGGTGAGACTGCTCAACACCTCCTCCATTACAACAGATCCTACTGTACTGGAAGATAGGCCTGACGTGTGTTTGTGTGGGTGTCTGTTTCTCTATGTGTGTGTGTCTGTCTGTCTGTCTGTGTGTGTGTTTCTGTGTGCGTCGGTCGGTGTGTGTGTGTGTGTGTGTAGATGACTCTGCGGCAGATCTGTGCTGATGTCAACAGAGTGAAGAGCTGGGGCCAGCAGACTTATCTGGACTCCAGGAACAAGCTCACCTCTCAGGGCAAACCTGACACAGGTACCACTCCTCAACACCCCCCCACACACACCCACACACAGACGGACACACGGACACACACACGCAGACAGACAGACACACACACACACACAGACAGACACACACACCCACACACAGACGGACACGCAGACAGACAGACAGACAGACAGACAGACACACACACACACAAACTACCACAGTTATACGAGTAGCTCAGTACTAAATACTGTGCTACCTTGTCTCACCTCCCTAGTTCAGATACACTTAAACGTTAACAACAAATGACAGTTAGAGTGTCATATCACCAGTGTGGATAACACCGTTAGCATCATACAGGGTCCCCTGCTCCTTCATACCAGCTCTGTCTGTGTCCCCCAGCCCGCCTCCCCCATGGGACCTCCAGAGAGGTCAGAGGTCACGAGGAGAGCAGGAAGCAGACCCACATTCCTTCCTACCAGCAGATTAACTGTGTGGACAGCATCATCAGGTGACTGAACGCTGTCCTCAACACTGCTCAACACGCTCATGAACGTCCAGCGCCTGACGTGCTCAGTCATGTGCTCGTGTGTGTGTGTGTCTTTCAGGTACCTGGAGAGCTGCACAGCTCCAGCCCTCAAGCGGAAGAGTGTGTGTCGCTCCCTCAGCACTTCATCCTCCTCCTCTACATCAGACGAGGACAAGCCAGCAGCAGCCACAGACACGGTCCAGGGCAGCTCCGACGGTGAGACACACTCACACACACACACATATACACACACATACACACACACATATACACACACATATACACACACATATACACAGCTGGCTATAACATCTTATTAACCCTCTTGTTTCTCTGTGTGTGTGTGTGCGTGCCTGTGGGTGGGTGTGTGTGTGCGTGCCGGTGGGTGGGTGTGTCTGTGTGTGTGTGCACCTGTGTGCCTGTGTGTGTGCACCTGTGTGCCTGTGGGTGGGTGTGTGTGTGCGCGCGCGCCTGTGTGTGCAGTGGTGGTGCTGGACAGCCAGGTGTCAGTGGACTCCACAGCAGCAGCAGTGGTGGGAGCTCCTCTCACTGACATCACTCTGTCCACTAAAGCCATGAGTGTGGTGTCTGTGACCAGCCAGTGTTCCTACAGCAGCACCATAGTGCACGTGCCCCAGCCTGAGTCAGGTACACACACATTTACACACACACATCTATACACATCTATACACACACAAACATCTATACACACTGCTATACACACACACATCCAGACACACACAAACAGCTATACACACACACACATCTATACACATACACACACAGCTATACACACACATGCATACGTACACATACAGCTATACACACACACATGCATACACACACACACACACGCGCAGCTATACACACACGCAGCTATACACACACACACACCTATACACACACATCTATACACACACACACAGCTATACACACACACACAGCTATACACACACACACAGCTATACACACATACACACACACATCTATACACACATCTACACACACATTTATACACACATACACATCTATACACACACAGCTATACACACACACACAGCTATACACACATACACACACACATCTATACACACATCTACACACACATGTATACACACATACACACATCTATACACATACCATACAAATTGATAATGGGATGAAAATGTATTTTCGATGCTCTCTCTTAAACACGCCCCCAGAGGTGACAGCTCTGGAGGACGCACCAATGGGAAGCGAGCCGGCCGATCCTGCACCTACCCCTGCTCGCCCCGCTCCTAGCCCCGCCCCCAGCTTGGCCACCGAGGAGTTGCAATTGGTGGGTCTGACGAAGGAGGTGCTATCGGCTCACACCCAGAAGGAGGAGCAGGAGTACGTTGATCGCTTCCGCCATCGCATCCTCCAGAGCCCCTACTGCTCCTACCTGCAGCAGGACAACAGCTCCATGGCCCATTCCCACCACCCAGGTACCCCACTCCCACCACCCAGGTACCCCCCTCCCACCACCCAGGTACCCCACTCCCACCACCCAGGTATCCCACTCCCACCACCCAGGTACCCCACTCCCACCACCCAGGTACCCCACTCCCACCACCCAGGTATCCCACTCCCACCACCCAGGTACCCCACTCCCACCACCCAGGTACCCCACTCCCACCACCCAGGTACCCCACTCCCACCACCCAGGTACCCCACTCCCACCACCCAGGTACCCCACTCCCACCACCCAGGTACCCCACTCCCACCACCCAGGTACCCCCCTCCCACCACCCAGGTACCCCACTCCCACCACCCAGGTACCCCACTCCCACCACCCAGGTACTGTCCTCATGAGCGGAAGGTTGAGTTCGAATCCCGGCTGTGGCTATGTGATGTTGTTGTCTTGGGCAAGGCACTTCACCCTACTTCCCTCAAGGAGAATGTCCCTGTACTTTCTGTAAGTCGCTTTGGATAAGAGCGTCTGCTAGGTGACTAAATGTAGGATGACTACTTTTACTTCATGGAATAGCTCAAATAATTCGTCCAGGAGTGTTCCATTGTAGAAAAGGTTTCCCGGGTAGTTGACAGGACACTGTTGTCAAAAGCAAGACGCTTCAAATGATACCGTATTCCATCCCCTCTGTGGTCCCCCCCCCCCCCCCCCCGCCTAGGCGACCACCTGATGAGACCAGTGAGCGCGCGTGGTGGAGGTTTGAACCGCTCTCGGATGGGGAAGCCCCGACACAAGAGGCCCAAACCTCAGGGCTCCTCCGACAGCTACGCCTCTCCCCCCGGACCCCCCCGCTGCCCCCCTCTGGCCCCCAACTCCTCCTGGCCCTCCTCGGAATCCTCCCATCCCCAGCTGGGCGTGCCCTACCCGCCCATGCCCACCATCCAGGCCCCGTACCTGCCCCTGATGGGCGCCTGGCCGGGGGAGGCGCAGCAGGCAGGAGGGGGGGGCATGCTCCTGCAGCTGGACCCTGGGCAGCACAGCTCCCAGCACAGCTTCCACATCATGCAGCCTGTGCAGAACCTGCCGGCTCAGAACGTCAGCATGAACCTGCAGGCGGTCCAGATGCAGGCGGTCCAGTCCAGCGGTCAGAACGCTCAGCCCATGCCCATCCAGAACCTCCACAACATGCCCAGCTTCCCCAGCTTGCCGGCCATGCCCCCTCCCCAAGGCCTTAACCCCTACATGACCCCAATGATGGCTGTCATCCTGCCTAATTACCCCTCCTTCCCTCCAGGCTACCCCGCCCTCTACCCCCCCGCTGCCCCTCCACTCCTGCCCCAGGCTGCCTTCACCATGTCAGGCTTCGCCCCTGACTCCGCTCCCTTCTCCCAGCCCCACTTCCAAGCCCAGCCTGCCTCCCACCCCCTGCCCCTCCCAGGCCTCATGTGCTCCCCCAGGCCCAGCTCTCCGGTGGCGGAGGAAGAGGGGGTGGTAGCCGGTCCGCCTGACTGGGCCCCCATGGTCTCCAGCTCCCGCTCCAGCTCCCCCCTGCAGCTCAACCTTCTGCAGGAGGAGCTTCCCAAGCCCAGCGAGGGAGCCAGCAGTGCGGGCCACGCCCACAGCCGCGCCGACAGCCTGCACGAGCAGCACGCCAAGGGGGTGAGCCTCTCACACCCCCCTCGCGTTCAGACTCTCAGCCGCGATGAGCATCACATGACCACAAAAATCCCCCCCCCCCCAACTCTGCTAACTCTCCTAACTCCCCCCCAATCTTCCCTCCCTCCCCCCCTGTCTTACGCCCCAAGGGTGCAGCCCCAGGGGAGGCCGGGAGCCCCGACGCTCAGTCCACCTCCAGCGAGATGCTGGACCTGCTGCTGCAGGAAGACGCTCGGTCTGGGACGGGCTCCAACGCCTCCGGCAGGTCTCTGGGCTCCGGGTCAGGGTCGGGCTCCAACAGAACCACCTCGCTCACAGGTAGGATGGAGGGGGTGGAGGGAGGACTGGGGGACACAGTGTCAGGGTGAAACGCTTCGCACAAACATTAGTTTTTCTGAAATCTATCATGTTTGAACACCTGTACTGCTAACACACACACATACACACACACACACACACACTAATCCTTCCGCATGCTCCTGGAACCCACAGGAAGCAGCAACAGCAGTAAGTACTTCGCCAGCAACGATTCGTCGGACACCTCGCGCAAGGCCCGCAAGAGCCCGGAGACGGGGGGCGGGCGCCAACATCCGCTGGAAGCGCGGGCGGAGAACCCCCTGTGGAGCATGATCCAGCACACGCCAGAGGCCGTCATGATGACCTACCAGATCCAGCCCAGGTACCCCCCCCCCCCCCCCCCCACTAGGGCCCCACCAGCCTTGCTGAGCGGACCGCAGGAGGAGGAGTTGCGCTGGGGGCTTCTGACACACTCTCGCCCCCCCCCCCCCCTTGTAGGGACCTGTCAGAGGTACTGGCGGAGGACAGGGAGAGGCTGCAGCACCTGCAGCCGCTGCAGCCTTGGTTCAACCAGCAGCAGAGGGAGGAGCTGGATGAGGTCCATCCCTGGATCCGGAAGCACTCGATCCCCCAGGAGATAGACACAGAGGTGGGGAACACACCCACAAACACACCTACCTACATACACACATGCTAGCGTCTGCATTTGTTACCACCTATAATGTTCTTTCTCTTATAGGGCTGTGTGAGTTGTACCTCGGGGGTGGCGATTCCCACTTCTGCCCGCCCACCTGATCCTGATAGCTCCTCCCCTCCAGAGTGCCCTCAGTCAGTCTCTCATCCATCACTTGACACCTGATGTGTACCCATTCCTGGAAACTCACAATCCTTACAGCCAATCAGCCTCGCCAGAACCCCTCTAATCCCTCCCACCAACAATTCCTACCGACCAATGACAGGGGTCAGAGGGGCTCTAGATCAAACCCCATGATCTGAGTGGCTGGAGCGGACAGAGGCAGAACCACCTGATGGCTGAGCTGACACCCGCATTTGGATTGGCCGGTTTCTCTGTCACTCTGCCTCATTGGACTGGCTGAATGGACCCAGACAGGATCTCCTGGTCCTGCCCCTCTGTGATGTGTGTGTTAATGGAGCCTGCAGTAGGGACCCTGGACTCTGGCTTCTGGCTCTGGACCCTGGTCCCTGGCTCTGGACCCTGGTCCTTGGCTCTGGACCCTGGCTTCTGGCTCTGGACTCTGGCTCCTGGCTCTGGACCCTGGTCCCTGGCTCTGGACCCTGGTCTCTGGGTGTGGTTACTCTGGATGGGACACAAGATGCACTGCACATGGAGCTGGACACTGGTCATGGTGCAGGCCCACACATGCACATCCGACAGGTCTTCTGTACATGTGTGTGTGTGTGTGTGTGTGAAGGAGGGTAAGGACACTGCTGTTTTCTCTCGCGTATTCAAAAGGATATCTATCTTTGCTGTTTTGAGAGTCGTTCCACAGTTCCAAGGTCGGTGTGTTGCTCTACCTAATCCCTCTATGTTCTCCATCTGGCCTCGACTCAGAACGTAGGAACCACTAGAACGATGCGGTCGGCTCGGCTGAGTCGCACCCCAACTCTCCCTTGTCGCCCGGCCCATATTGCTTACAGTTCCGTGCGGCCGCTCCTGAATGTATGCGGGGCTGCGTACCTTCCTGTGCGCTCACACCCTTGTCCACCTTCTCAACACTTTCTTTTTTCGTTGTTGTCGAATATTGTTCAATTTTTTTTCTTCTGGACGATGGTTTTGTCCTTCAGTGGAAGGGTCGGGGGGTGGGGGGTGTGCGAGAGGCCTGTCAGTTGTTGCGCTACGAGGACTTTCTTCACTGTTGCCGTTTTTCAGGAACCACCTGGTTTTGTACAATTTTTAGAGAGGGATTTTTAGATTTCAGTACAGCGTATTACCCAACTAAACAAAAGAAGCTTACATGTATGAAAAAGCCATTTGTCATGAATTCAGGGACTTAATGTGACATGAAATGATCGTGCTGAATAAAAACAATATTCGTAAAGAAGCCTTGTCTGATGAAATTTTTGGAGGAGGGGGTGGGTTAGGGCCTGGATGAAAGAGATGGCTGGTTGCCAGTTCCGATTTTTCTCCCCCTTTCAAGATGCGTAGAAACACAATAAACCACAACGAAACCAACGACGATAGCACAAACCAGAAGAGTGTTGTCCGTTTCAAAACATTTGACTTTATTCATGTACACGTGGATCGATCAGTCATATTAAGTTCATAACAGCCATGTTGCTGAGCTTGATGCTGTACACCTGACCCCAGGCCCACAGAAAGACTTGGGAGAGGAGAAGGCATGTCAGACACAGTACTTCCAAAAGCACTCAGTAGTGGTTCTCTTCCTGTAGTCTGTCCGGGCCCCCAGGAAGCGGGCCAGCGGGCTCAGGGCTGGTTTGTTCAGCAGGACCTGTCAGCAATGACATCATCACACCCCTCAGATGAATGCTGTGTTCAGGGAAGCTAAAACCAATGGATAAAGTGCTGTCAAGCAGCGTCACATTTCGCCTCAGCGTCTGCGCTCACCTCTCTCGCTGCCTGGTGTTGGTCGTGCGCCGATCTCAGCCCTGTCACGCAAAACAAAATAGCTGGAGCTCATGCAGAACAGTTGTGCGCTGTGGAATCGTGCACAACCCTCGACACAGCGAAGAGGAGGGGTCCCGAGGAAGGGCAGTTCGACTTACCATTTCTCTCTGTCAAGGAAGGAGTCCCATAGCCTGCGGCATTGTGGGAGGTGTAGGCTTGATCCGAGAGGGCCAGCTCACCTGGACTCACCACCTGGTCTTCCCCGACAGGAGCTAAGGATGCACAGCAAAACAAGCGCATGGTCCTAAACCAGGGGTGTCCAAGTGGACCAGGAGTTTCCCTGTTCCGGCACACCTGATTCTAATGAAGCATCACTATCAAGCTCTGTGGAGGTGTGCGGGAGCAGTGAAACATCTAAAACCATCAGGACAGCGGCCCTCGAGGACCAGGATTGGACACCCCTGTCCTAAACAGTGGAGACGACACAGGGATGTGTCTGTGGGAGAGTACGATGGTGAGTGTGTGCGGCTGTCACTTACCTTGTCCCTCGTAAGACATCTCACCGGAGTGTGGGACGGGGTGCGAGGAGAGAGGGCCGGCAGCCATGAGCATCACCACGCAGGAGAGGACACGCTTCCACCACATGTCTGTCTGTCTGGCTCTCTGTTTGTTTCCGTCTGTCTGGTTCTGTCTGTCTCTCTGTTTGGCTCTCTGGCTCTCTCTGTCTGGTTTTGACTCTGGTTCTGTCTGGCTCTCTCTCTGGCTATCTGTCTGTCTCTCTGTCTTTCTGTCTCTCTGTCAGCTCTATCCAGCGTTCTCAGTCAGTTATGCCATCGCTGGCATCACATGCAGCCTTTTATACCCGCCATCCGCTGGTCATCCTTTCTGCACTTTCTCTCGTTCGCTCCTTCCTCTCCTCATCAGGTTGTAAATCTGGGCCCAGACTCTTACTAAAGCTGACAGTGAGACTTCATAAACCTCCCTGCATCCCTCCTCTTCGTGTCTCTTCCCTCCCCTCGCCCATCTCTCCTTTTCACAACTTCCTCCCTCCTCTCTCTCCCTCCTTGGTATCCCTCAGTCCTCTGTCATCATCTTTTCTTTCTCTCCTCTAACTGTTCTTCTATATTCTCTTCCTCTATTTATACTCTCTCTATCATTTCTCCTTCCTCTTTGTCTCTCTCCCTCCCTCCCTCCCTCCCTCTTTCTCTCTCAGATGAGTGGTGGTTTGCATCAAAGGACGTTTTACCACCTCATTCCACTGACACAGTAAATCTTTGATCCCTGGAGTGGGAGAGGTGTGTGTGACAGCCTAGCGCGCATGTGTGTGTGTGCACTCTTCAGGTTTATAGTGAGGGTACTCTATCCAGGGGGTTTATGGGTAACGTAGTTAACAGAGTTTGCCTATGTGCTTGGATGTTTTACTGGCTGCAGGAGGCTGACTTCGCCGGATCACACGTGGCTCCATGAATACTAATAGACTTGAAGGGGAGGTGAAGCTAAACATGAGAAGAACATATAAGTGGTCTGGCTGAATTAAAGGCTTTGCCTTGCCTGTGGCAAATCATAGACTCTCAGTTCTCTCTCTCTCACGTGTTCCAGTGATTAAGAAAAAGCGGGCTAAAGAATGTGTATCAATACATTAATTCATCCTGAATGTCCTCCTGAATGTCCTCCTCAGTCTCTCACCTGTAGGGCTTTATGGAGTCAGTGATGTCATCCCTGTAAATCAAGGATGATGTGATTCATTGCAACCCTTTCAGTTGTGTGTGTCTGTGTGTGCGTGCGTGACCAACAAACAAAATAAGTCCATGTACTGAGTTTGTCTGTGACGAACTGTGTGATTAAAACGAGACAGACAGTATCTCTGGTTGATAGGTTTGGACGAACACGCAGGCTGTCTCCTCCTGGCAGACAGTTTCCTGATTGGTCACACAGACAGGAAGCCCAGCAGGACACGCTGCTGTTTACTCATAAGGATTCATTCATAAAACCGCACAGCCACTCTGAATGTATCTTTAAGACAAGAACAAAAGATGATTATAACATGGCGGTATCGCAAACACATGAATGTAGTATTTACCATTGTTGACTTGTTCACAGGGAGTCATGTGGCTCAGCGGTTAAGGCATTGGGCTAGTGATCGGAAGGTTGTGAGTTTGATTCCTGGCTGTGGCTACGTGACGTTGTGTCCTTGGGTAAGACACTTCACCCTACTTGCCTCAGGAGGGAATGTCTCAGTACTTTCTGTAAGTCTCTCTGGTTAAGTGTATACTAAATGTATTCAGTGTGTATGTGGTCTTTAATTGCGCTTTACCCACTGCACAGTTTAAACAGAAGGTATAAATTGTTTCATCCAGGTATCAGGCAACTTGGTTTAATATTGTAGGAAGTGTATTCGATACAAATCATACGTGGCTAATACACACATACAAAAATGAAGCACAGAATGCATGTTACAGTAAACGTCAGATGTCTCTGAGAACAACAACAACAGATTACGAGGATTCAGTCCATTCAAGCAAAAATAAAAATATTAATGTCAGAATACACTGGTACAAAACTTTAAAAAGTATCAAAGTGTAATGTGGATTCCATCCAGACCTCAATGTGCTTTGGTCAACCAATTATTTATTTTTTAAACCAATTCTATAACAGTTTATCCCTCACTATGGCAATGCTTTCAGTGGCCACTAGATGGAGTACTGTACCCTGTATCAATTAGATTTTTGTAGACTATTCGACATCTCGTCAATAAATAGTTGTACCAAAAGGCAGACTCAAAAAAGTACTTCTCATGACAGAAATATGAACAATAAATGAAATACTGCTGTTTAACTGTACGATATTAACAATATAAAATGCATTTAGATTGACAGTCCATAACGTAATGTCAGTTGTCTAAGTGTTCTGTGTGGGTATGAACTGGAAATAAATCAGTTTTTTTGGTTGGGAGACCGTGGAAAATACCGGACATCTTGAGTGGACTGCTGTCAGAATTAAACAAACACACAGCAGAGAGAGAGAGGGGGGAGACTAGATTTTTTAAACTGTCAACACTCTCTTTCTCCCTCTCTCTGCCTCTCTCTCTCTCCCTCCCTCCCTCTCTCTGTCCCTCTCTCCCTCTCCCTCTTTCTCTCCCCCAATGTCAAGCCTCCCCTTCCCTCTCCAAGTCTAAACACATCCATCAATCGTTCCCTCAGTCCTCCTCCTGTGCGTCCCCTGTTGGGCTTGTCTCCTGCAGGTCAGGTGGGAGGTGCCGTTGCCTCTGGACCAGCCAGCGGCTCTCAGCCGCGCTCACTTCCACATGGCCTTGTCCATCTCTGAGAGACAGTACGGAGGGTTGAGAAGAGGGACAGAGCTGTTATGAAACAACGTGATATCTCAACCCCTTTCAAGTAACCAAAACCACTTCAACTAGGCCAAAAGCTGTGTGTGTGTGTGCGTGTGTTACTACCTTTGTCAAGGTCAATGACTTTAGGCAGAGTGAGTGTGGATATCTGGGCCTTCTCTTTCAGAAGATTGTTCTTGTACTCTGAGACACAGAGAGAAAAAGATCAGACACGTGCAGACAGAATGCTAGACCACCAGACAGACCAGACAAAGCAGATACTCGCTAACCCAGAATCGTGTCCTCATGGTGGGATGTCTTCACCTCAGAGACCTCCATCTCAAACTCGTTTGAAGTTTTGGGAGTTCTGTTGGACCTTCAGCAGAGTTAAGAATATAAGAGGTTGTCGGTGGGGTCATTGTTTGTGTGTCAGTGTGTGTCAGTGTGTTACCTTTCTGATGTCTGCAGATAAAACTCCATGTCTGGAAAGCAGTATTACATGTCAACATCTATCCATCCATTCAGTCGGGCATGCATTTTCAATTCATAGTCTTGAGTCATGGTTGTACAAAGACAAGCACGAACCTCTGTTTGTGCGCCGGCGGGTGATTAGGATGATAATGAGGATGACGAAGGCCAGGAGAAGGAGTGTCGTCAGGACGTAGCCTAGCGGTAGCAGGAAGTGATGTCGCTGGTCAGGCAGGATGACATTGATGACTCGTGGTGCATCTGCTTTGTTGGTGTCTGTGAAGGAGAAATACATACTTCTTTCCATCCTTTCTTCCTTTCTTCCTTCCTTCCTTCCATCCTTCCTTCTTTCCTTCCTTGCTTCCTTCCTTCCTTTCTTCCTTCCTTCCTTCCTTCCTTCCATCCTTCCTTCCTTCCTTCTTTCCTTCCTTCCATCCTTTCTTCCTTCTTTCCTTCCTTACATCCTTCCTTCTTTCCTTCCTTGCTTCCTTCCTTCCTTTCTTCCTTCCTTCCTTCCATCCTTCCTTCCTTCCTTCCTTCTTTCCTTCCTTGCTTCTTTCCATCCTTTCTTCCTTTCTTCCTTCCTTCCATCCTTCCTTCTTTCCTTCCTTGCTTCCTTCCTTCCTTCCTTTCTTCCTTCCTTCCTTCCATCCTTCCTTCCTTCCTTCTTTCCTTCCTTCCTTCCATCCTTTCTTCCTTCTTTCCTTCCTTCCATCCTTCCTTCTTTCCTTCCTTGCTTCCTTCCTTCCTTTCTTCCTTCCTTCCTTCCATCCTTCCTTCCTTTCTTCCTTCTTTCCTTCTTTCCTTCCTTCCTTCCTTCCATCCTTTCTTCCTGATCAGTGTATTGATTTAAGAGTATTGCTTTGTTTTTGTAAAGCTCTCTCTAGGAAGTTGCTTCGGATAAAAGCGTCTGCTAAATGAATACATGTAATGAATAGGAGCTAAGTGAGTGTGTGTGTGTTTGAAGTTGCAGAAACAAATCAAATACATAAACTGATATAAAATTGTCTCTATGTAGTTTGTAGGAGTTATCTTTCTTCAAATAAATCCATCGTCTTTCTCCTTTTTGTCGCCAGGCACAACTTAAGATTCTCGGTGTGTAAGTGTGTACAGTGTGTGAAGATGTGTATCTACAGTTGTGTTTGAGTTGTTAGGTCAAGTTCCTTCTCAATGTTAAACTTTGCTGTCATACCACAACATTTTGCCACACAAAGATGTATTTCACAACTCTGGGGAACAAACAGGAAACTCCCAGTAGCAGTGAGCTGCGATGCTGACAGGTGAGAAGTAGAGCCAATCGGGAAGTCTGTTTCCTTCTGACTCATTCTAAATGAGCAAGGCTAGAGGCAGCTGTGCAGCTTTAAGCCAGCGTGTTAGAGCCAAGATGAGTTCCAGACCTTAAGTCATGCTGTGATTTACTTTTCCTGGCAGTACAAAAAGAGAGTGGCTTGGAGAAAGGGGGAGAGAGAAGAGGGGAAAGAGAGAAGGTCAGTGATAGGAAAGGAGGACGAGCAGCTGAAGGAGAGGAGAGGACTGCTTCATGCTGTATATTCTGTCGGCAGACTCACACCGTTTACACAATGTTACACACAAAGGAAGCTTGAATACCATAACCATAACCACCTAATAATGTTCGGCACAAAACTTAATGGCGGCTTGTGCTTGCCTTTATTTTGCAGCGTGTGCGTCTATAGCTGGATCACTTCCACAACAGCACTATGCAGAGGACCTACAGGGTGGGAGGGGTGACCTACATCTTTCACTCCATGTTTCAGACACCTCCCTTCATCAATCTCTCCCTCCCTCTGTCTCTCTCTCTCACTCTCTCTCTCTCTCTCTCTCTCCAGCTGCTGTACAGATGAAGCATGAAGAAAACTTCCTGTGACAACTGGAATCCTTTTATTTATTTATTTTTGAGAAAAATAGAGAATGAGATTACAAAAAACAAATTTTTGTCTGGGGGAAATCTTTGGGGAAAACCGAGAGAAGAAAGAAAGAACCACGGAAAGCGTGGTGGGATGTTACAGTAACAAAACTGAGATCTTCAAAGGCGAAGACGAGAAAAACAGAAATGAAGAAAGAGAGCGAGAGACAGAAAAGGGGGGAGGGAGAAAAGAAATGCTGTAACTCCTTCAGAATGTTCTGTCTGGGCCAAAAGCAACAGCCGAGCAGACAGAGCTAGATCAGAGGGCAGCTAGCTACCAGGGCACTGCAGCAGACAGGAACACTAGAGCTACCAGGGCACTGCAGCAGACAGAAACACTAGAGCTACCAGGGCACTGCAGCAGACAGAAACACTACAGCTACCAGGGCACTGCAGCAGACAGAAACACTACAGCTACCAGGGCACTGCAGCAGACAGGAACACTAGAGCTACCAGGGCACTGCAGCAGACAGAAACACTACAGCAGACAGAAACACTACAGCTACCAGGGCACTGCAGCAGACAGAAACACTACAGCAGACAGAAACACTACAGCTACCAGGGCACTGCAGCAGACAGAAACACTATAGCAGACAGAAACACTACAGCTACCAGGGCACTGCAGCAGACAGAAACACTACAGCAGACAGAAACACTACAGCTACCAGGGCACTGCAGCAGACAGAAACACTACAGCAGACAGAAACCCTACAGCTACCAGAGCACTGCAGCAGACAGAAACACTGCAGCAGACAGAAACACTACGGCAGACAGAAACACTGCAGCAGACAGAAACACTACAGCAGGCAGAAACTTTGCAGCAGACAGAAACATTACAGCAGACAGAAACACTTCAGCAGTCACTAAAGCACTAATACACTCCTACTACACACAAAAGCCAGCTGACTGAACCCCCATCTAAGACATTGCTCAGAGATCCTTAATGATTCAGCCAAATTCACCTTTGAGTGGCTTTGTGAGAAGACCGACAAACTTTTTCCTATTTTTGTTCAACCTTTTTCTTTTTTTCCTTCTTTTTTTCTCAAATGGAATGTGTGCGTTTCCACAGCCATTGGCTTGGCTTGGCAGACTGTACTACAAGCCCGATACCCACCCATCTTTTTCTGTGTGTGTTTCCCCAGCCCTCTCCCCTTCCTCTACACAGGCAGGACGAGAGAAACAGATGATGAAAGGAAATGAACTAGGAATGCGACTTAAAGGGAGTGAGAGTGGATAGGAGGGAAAGCGAGAGACAAACAGGAGGCGAGGGAGTTCTGTGGAGAACCGAGTCGGTGAAGACAAAACCAGACCCTTAGAGTGGCTTTAGACAGTTCAACAACATCCAGAACACGCAGGAAAACATGTGCATGTGCACATACACAAACACATTCCTTCACCCTTTCTTGTTTCCCATCTGTAGGATTTCATGGGATTCCACAAGACGGTAAAAAAGGGGGAGGTGGGGGGGGGGAGGTTTAGTGTTGGTTGTGAGGAGGGTGGTGCTTGGCTGAGGTTTGGAGGGCTGGGGTGGGGCGGGGGGGGGCTGAGAGTGGTTTAGGGGTCTGGCGCCGGACATGCTGACAAGGCAGTATGAACTGCTCATAAAACACATATAATCCTCTTACAAGAACTTGCAGCCCCCACCCACCTCTTGCCTTCTCCCTCCCTCACCCTCCCTCTCCTCTCCCCTCTGCAGGGAGAAAGCGGTGTACGTCCCTCATGAGGACGGGGGTTTTGGAACGGATGAGGGAGGCAGAAAGCAACAGAGCAGCAGCTGGAGGTCTCTGCTGCAACGCCACACACACTCACACGCAGTGTCATACCAACATTATGGCTCGTAGTGTGAAGGGTGGTCTGTACGTTTGTGTTCATTGGTTAGTGTTTATTTGTGTGCATGTGTGTCTGTTTGAGTGTGTGTGTCTCAAACCTTACCTTTATCTTCGTTGGGCAGTGCTCTGGGTGGTTGCGTGGGCTGGGGCTGAGGCTGGGGCTGAGGCTGGGGCCGGGGCCGGGGCTGAGGCTGGGCTGGTCCAACAGTCAGCTGAAACTCTCGTCTCTCATGAAGACCACAGTAGTGGTGGTGGAGGTGGCAGGAATACACCCCTTGGTCTGATGGCTGGTGAACACACACACAGTCAGACATTCAACACACCGGCTGTGGTCATTTGAGTAATATGGATGTCAAAATATCCTCAGCCATACAGTATGAAACTATTGCACTTTCAAAAGGACACACAGACCTGTAGATCAGATATAGCCAGAGAGAAGTCTCCCTGTGAGAAGGCCTCAGAGCTGATGTTCATCTTCCTCTGGAGGAAGAGGGGCCCGTAGCTGCGCTGCTCCCCCGAGGCGTACAGGTCCACCAGGCGGTCAGCGCGGTCGTGACGGATTCCCGGGGGCTGCCGGTCCCAGTGGACCACCTGACCCAGCAGGAAGATGCAGGATACAGGGGAAGGCAGTCACACTCACAGACAGATGAAGGTCACCTACCTCTAGAGTTCATAGAGCATTCTGTTTTTAAAATGAAACGTGTGTGCAGTGCTGTGTACACACACCCATTGTACCAGACACACACACACGGTACCAGACACACACATGGTACCAGACACACACACGGTACCAGGCACACACACAGTACCAGACACAAACACAGTACCAGACACACACAGTACCAGACACACACAGTACCAGACACACATGGTACCAGACACACACACGGTACCAGACACACACACAGTGCCAGACACACACGGTACCAGACACACACACAGTACCAGACACACACACAGTACCAGACACACACAGTACCAGACACACATGGTACCAGACACACACACGGTACCAGACACACACACGGTGCCAGACACACACGGTACCAGACACACACACAGTACCAGACACACACACACGGTACCAGACACACACGCACGGTACCAGACACACACACACGGTACCAGACACACACACACGGTACCGGACACACACACACGGTACCAGATACACACACGGTACCAGACACACACACGGTACCAGACACACACACTGTACCAGACACACACACGGTACCAGACACACACACGGTACGAGACACACACGTTACCAGACACACTGTACCAGACACACACACGGTACCAGACAGACACGGTACCAGACACACACATGTTACCAGACAAACACATGTTACCAGACACACACACCTGCTGCTCCTCCTCACTGCCTCCCTCCGTCCAGACGCTCTTCCTGTTGACACACGGCAGCATCACTGTGCTGCCTAGCAGGACTACATAGACCGCCTTGTGACCATCCCAGAACTTCTGCTCCTTACGGCCTGGAACACAGAGACAGAGCCGACGTAACCACACAGCCACCCTGACCACAGGTTAGAACAAGGGGTGGGCAATCCTGGTCCTCGGGGGCCACAGTCCTGGAGGTTTTAGATGTTTCCCAGCACACCTGATTCAAATTAACTTTTCTGTTTATCAAGCTCTTAGAAAGCCTGAAAATTACCGTTCATTTGAATCAGGTGTGCTGGAGCAAGCAACAGCTGTAACCATCAGGAACCACCCCTGAGTTAGAAGAACAGCAGAAATAGACATGTTAGGACAGTTAACTTTTCACAACCGTCCCTTTGACCGCAGACAGCGTGCTGGTGAGGAGTTCAGAGGGACGGAGGTGACCAGAAGTGAGTGAGGTGGAGGTACTCACGAGATTTGGTAACGTTAAGTTGTATCCTGACTGTGTCATACAAGTGACAGTAGTGATGATGTAGATTACAGGAGTACAGGCCTCTGTCAGTCATAGCCACGTCTATACACACACACACACAAACACACACACACAGTAAGTACAAGCTTATCCAACACGGTACACTGTAAGCAACATGACACAGGGGTCACAGCCCATGAGCGTGACATTTACCCTCTCACCTCTGATGACCAAGGAGAAGTTGCCGTTGCTGAAAGCTGATTGGCTGAGGCTGACCCTGCCCTGGTTGTAGGAGTTGTAGATGCGCTGGTCTCCAGCTGAGAACATGTCCGCCACCCTCTCCATGGCGTAGTCGGGCCCAGCTCGGTACAAGTCCCAGTGCACCACCCTCTGCCTGTCCCTCAGCCTGTCTCTGGTCCACACCATCCTCCCACTCACACACTGCAGTACCACCCTGGAACCAGCAGGGGCGCTCACGTTGTAGCCTGCCACCACCACACTACTGCTGCTGTCTGACTGGGCCAAGACTGAGACAGAGGCAGAGACAGAGAGAGAGAGGTGGGGGGGGGGCACCACCTATTGTCAGGCCAGGCATGAATGGCAAAGCATGTCAACACACATACCACAACCCCAAACATGAATACACTGAGCCACAAACATACACACAGGCAAATGCACACAACACCCAGCTGTAGAACAGTAACGCTGGGAGAATTCTCACCGGCAGGGATGAAGAAGGCAGCTGGGACTGTGAAAGAAACATGAAACAAACACAAAATCACTGACCCAGACACACATTCACACAGGGATGCAACACCAACATTTCAGACACATCAATCGATCCAAACTGGTTCCCTCATGTCACATTGAGCCCCCTAACTCGGCAGGACTGTTGACTAATGAAACACACTAGCAAGACGCTGCTGTTTTACTGCTCCTTTAAGCACCCCCATCTGGAACACTGTGGAACATCATCACTAGGAGGCACCTCACAGACCTTCCAGGAAGTCTACTTCCTCTTGCTGCGTTGACTCTGTAGACCTGAGGAGTGGGGTAACCACACTGCAGCCCTCCTAGTCTGGCTGTGGGTCCGACAGATGTAATTGGACAACATCCATGAACCAGAACTAAAGTTGGACTGTGACAGCATCACTTCCTAATGTGTGTTCCTGACGGTCAATCTGTTAACACCTGCACCGAGCTGTTAGCTGGGTCTGTCTGTTTGGCCTGGACATTGTTTGGCCTGGACATTGTCTTAAGAAATTGAGAGAGAGAGAGAGAGAGAGAGAGAGAGAGAGAGAGAGAGAGAGAGAGAGAGAGAGAGAGAGAGAGAGAGAGAGAGAGAGAGAGAGAGAGAGAGGAGAGAAAGAAAGAAAGGAGCTAAATGATAGAATGTCTTAGGATAAACCTTGTCACTTTTAGGTGTGTTTCCAATATAGGTATTTAATTACTCTACATCATGTATGTAAGATGTCTCATTTGGAACATGCAGTTTTCTTTTTGCGACCCAAAACAGCCCATTAAAATGCCCACACACGTTCTGTAGTACTCACACTAAACAAATCGTTTGCGGAGCAAAAGGACAAAACAATTTTTTCATCGAAAAGTTACTCACTTTGAACCCAGAGAAGGCAATAGGCAGTCAGCTCCGCCAGAGTCTTCATTTCGAAGCGCTAATTATTGACACGGCGGAGTTTCACCGGAGAGCGAAAAGTAATATACGGTCTGTCATCCACTGGCTTTTCTTCAGACAGCGACAACGGCAGGAGACTCTATCGTTTATTGACTGATGAACCACATCAAATGCAACTGAACAGATGTGCCGCTGAAAATGGACAAAACTTTATACCGTCTGCTTGTCTCGAAGCCCACCCCGGGTAGCCCACTATAGGCCTACCCCAACTCCAGCCCATTGCCCCCCCATTCCGCCCCCTCTCCCCCCGGTTGTGCTCCGGTTGAATTACACCGATTTTTTTTACACGTTTTCACGTTTTCTCTCTGCAAAAATGAAGTTCACCTCATCGGATCGTCATCAATTCCCAATGACTTTGTCCACCCAGGGCAACATACCACACAACTCTTTTCTTCTCCATCATGTGTTTTTGTATCCCACACCTATCCAGTCTAATGTGGGCTAACACTACGTTCAAGCACATGTTCCCAGATGGACACATACCAACTTCAAATGTGTACAGAAAGATTACTGTTTACAACTTTGGACTTCTCTTTCTCAATTATAGAGATAGAAACACACACACTGCATCTCCTTTTTACTTAATCTCTCACTGTAGTTGGGTAGAGGGGCAACGACACTTTCTCCCGTTTCTCCCATTACTGAAACTCAGAGAAATGATGCCCTCTATGGGGCTCAAACCAAACCTGCGAATATAACAAATATTGTACATAAAGCACATTTGTTTTCAGACCTAGTTTATTGCGCTGGTTTGGTCTGTTTCCTAAGAAACCATAATTTGTCTATTGTCAGGATGTCAAATGAGACGAATGTTCATCGGCCATTACACTGCCAGAAAATAAGGCATTCATGGAGTTTTAATTCACAGACCTGTTAGTATATTTGAAATACAAATGATGTAGGCCTATGTAATTTAATACACATTTTGTGTATATTATCTATATATTTGTATTAGTTTATTAAGCAGATGTCGATTTTTTTAGATCAACATTAGGTTAAATAAGGTTAAAACATGCTTTCTGTTCAATTAAACTTTTAATAATTAAAGAATTTCCAGAGTGTGTTGGTGTTTAAAGATGAGCAGAGACGTGTACTATCAGAGTTGTAATAACCCTGTATGTTCAGTAGATGGCGCTATACCTCCTTCTGCTTGCACCCTGTGTCCCCAGCCACAGCTCTCTGTATCTTTTCTTGTGCGAACAGAATCACACCTTACCCAACAACAGATGACAGTATAAGGAAAAATCCAACATCAAATATCCCATTGGTTGGATGAATACAGAAGCGAAATTAAAGTTATGGTACTTTCCCAATCACATTGAGGAAATACCGAATAGAAAAACAACAATTAAAACTGCCTGCCCCATCCAGTCCTTTCATATACTTAACCTTAATTCAGTCCAGGACTTTGGCATAAATAAATACAGACTAGTGGAGACATGACCATACAACCATACCAGTGCAGGTATAGTTAGGTAGATCAATGGGTTATACCTATCTACAATACACGCAGGCACACATTCACACTCAAACACCTACAGAATATACACACTAAAACACATGTGCCCTTTCTCTCTGTAATGCATTATATGTTTTCTACTACACATAATATGATTCATGAGAAGTGATGAGTCCAGTAGTAGCTACTCTACTTTCTCTTTGATGCTGGACTCATCAGTTCATGTTGCTTGTCATGCTTTGTGAATGTAAGCTTCTGAAGGTGAAACAGTCCAAACTGTGTTTCACTTGCTCTTCTTAGCGTGCATTTGTATTATTTACATGTAGTCATTTAGCAGACGCTCTTATCCAGAGCGACTTACACCACGCACAGGGACATTCCCCCAGAGGCAAAGAGACACAATGTCATGTTACCACAGCCAGGAATCAATCTCGCAACACCTTAACTTCACCTGACCCCCTATCATAGTATCATCCTGTCTTCAGTCTGTATTGTTTGGTGTGTTTGTACTGAGTTGGCAAACTGTCCCCCCTGTTGTGAACGTCATTTTCACTTCACTGTTAGCGAACCTGGAGGATCATTTTACCAGGACTTCTATGAAACCCTTTGAAGGGTTTGACATGCCCTCTGTAGGGTTCACGGACAATCATTAACACACTCTTAAACCCAATGGATCACATAGATGCATGGCCATCTTCTTGTAAGGACCGTTAATGCTGAAAAGTAGATGCTACGTAGCTATTGTCCTGCTGAGACCCTGCCATGGTAAACCCTTTCACCTCTCATATAGCAATGTCAGAAAACTACTTTATAGCAACAGATGACAAACCCATATAAAAGCTCTCATCGGCTGGTGTGGTTACTGAAGTGAAAGTGGCATTAGTGGGACTTCCCAGAGCTCATGGAGCAGTGGTGATTTGATGTAACCACCCTGCTTCCCTAGTTGAGGCCAGTAATGAGGAACAAGGCAGACCACAGGGTAGCACAGGGCACAGAAACAATCTGCCTAGACAGACTTCCAATCACACCGTACCTGCATGGTTCAAAATGTTGAATTAATTAAGATGGGCTGGAATACATCACCTCTCCGTGAATCGCCACCTTAACGTGGTGGAGGGGTTTGAGTGCTTGGATGATCCTAGGAGCTATGTTGTCGGGGGCATTATGCCCCTGGTAGGGTCTCCCAAGACAAACAGGTCCTAGGTGACTAGCCAGACTAAGAGCGGTAAAAAAAACCCCTATGATGACAAAACCAAGGAAATCTGTTACGTCGCCCGGATCGGCGTAACAGATTGGAGCCAGGCCCAGAGTGGGAGCTCGCAGGCGAGCGCCTGGTGGCCGGGTATTTTCCCATGGGACCCGGCCGGGCCCAGCCCGAAAAGGCGACGTGGGACCACCTTGCCCGCAGGCCCACCACCCGCAGGAAGGACCGTAAGGGGCCGGTGCTGTGTGATTTGGGCGGTGGTCAGGGGCAGGCGCCCGGACGACCAGGGCCGCGCACACAGTCTCTAGCGCTAGGGACATGGAATGTCACCACACTGGCGGGGAAGGAGCCCGAGCTTGTGCGGGAGGTCGAGCGTTACCGGCTAGATATAGTCGGCCTCGCCTCCACGCACAGCTTGGGCTCTGGAACCATTATCCTTGAGAGAGGCTGGACTCTTCATTTCTCTGGCGTTCCCCGTGGGGAGAGGCGGCGGGCTGGCGTGGGTTTGCTTATAGCCCCACAGCTCAATCGCCACATGTTGGAGTTTACTCCTGTGAACGAGAGGGTCGCGTCCCTGCGCCTAAAAGCCGGGGACAGGTCTCTCACTGTTGTGGCGGCCTACGGGCCGAACAGCAGTACAGAGTACCCGGCCTTCTTGGAGTCTTTGGGAGGCGTACTGAACAGTGCGCCGACTGGGGACTCCGTCGTTCTACTGGGGGACTTCAACGCCCACGTGGGAAATGACAGTGACACCTGGAGAAGGGTGATTGGGAAGAACGGCCCCCCTGATCGGAACCCGAGTGGTGTTCTGTTTTTGGACTTCTGTGCTAGTCACGGTTTGTCCATAACTAACACCATGTTCAAGCACAAGAGTGTCCATCAGTGGACGTGGCACCAGGACACTCTAGGCCAAGGGTCGATGATCGACTTTGTTGTCGTGTCTTCTGACCTGCGGCCGTGTGTCTTGGACACTCGGGTGAAGAGAGGGGGCGGAGCTGTCAACCGATCACCACCTGGTTGTGAGTCAGATCCGCTGGCGGGGGGGGAAGTTAGACAGACTTGGCAGGCCCAAACGTATCGTGAGGGTCTGCTGGGAACGCCTGGCGGACCCCTCTGTCATAGGGGTTTTCAACTCACACCTCCGGGAGAGCTTCTCACAGATCCCGGGGGAGGCTGGGGACATCGAGTCTGAATGGACCATGTTCTCGACCTCCATTGTCAATGCGGCAGTCCGGAGTTCTGGTCGCAAGGTCTCTGGTGCTGGTCGCGGCGGCAATCCCAGAACCCGGTGGTGGACACCGGAAGTAAGGGATGCCGTCAAACTGAAGAAGGAGTCCTTTCGAGCCGTTCTGGCTTGTGGGACTCCCGAAACAGTTGACCGGTACCGGCAGGCCAAGCGTGCCGCGGCTCGGGTAGTCACAGAGGCAAAAACTCGGGTCTGGGAGGAGTTCGGGGAGGCCATGGAGAAGGACTATCGGTCGGCCCCAAGGAAATTCTGGCAAACCGTTCGGCGCCTCAGGAGGGGGAAGCAGTGCTTCACCAACACTGTTTACGGTGCGGGTGGGGAGCTGTTGACGTCGACTGGGGATGTTGTCGGACGGTGGAAGGAATACTTTGAGCATCTCCTCAATCCTGCCGTCACGTCTTCCGAGGAGGAAGCAGAGACTGGGGACTTCGGGGCGGACATGCCTATCACCCGGGCTGAAGTCACTGAGGTAGTCGATAGGCTCCTTGGTGGCAGGGCTCCGGGGGTGGACGAGATCCGTCCTGAGTACCTGAAGTCTCTGGATGTTGTGGGACTGTCCTGGTTGACACGCCTCTGCAGCATCGCGTGGCGGTCTGGAACAGTGCCTATGGATTGGCAGACCGGGGTGGTGGTTCCCCTATTTAAGAAGGGGGACCGGAGGATGTGTTCCAATTACAGAGGAATCACACTCCTCAGCCTCCCCGGTAAGGTCTACGCCAGGGTACTGGAGAGGAGAATCCGGCCGATAGTCGAACCTCGGATTCAGGAGGAGCAGTGTGGTTTTTCGTCCTGGCCGCGGAACACTGGACCAGCTCTACACCCTCTACCGGGTGCTCGAGGGTTCATGGGAGTTTGCCCAACCAGTCTACATGTGTTTTGTGGATCTGGAGAAGGCATTCAACTGTGTCCCTCGTGGTGTCCTGTGGGGGGTACTTCGGGAGTACGGGGTCCGGGGCCCTTTGTTAGGGGCCGTCCGTTCCCTGTACAACCGAAGTAGGAGCTGTGTTCGCATTGCCGGCAATAAGTCAGACCTGTTCCGGGTTCATGCTGGACTCCGCCAGGGTTGCCCTTTGTCACCGGTTCTGTTCATTGTTTATATGGGTTTCCGGTTCTGGGAGCACGGGATCTCATCTCTGCTGTTTGCGGATGATGTTGTCCTGTTTGCTTCCTCGAGCCGGGGCCTCCAGCATGCTCTGGAGCGGTTTGATGCCGAGTGTGAAGCGGCTGGGATGAGGATCAGCACCTCCAAATCCGAGGCCATGGTACTCGACCGGAAAAAGGTGGCTTGCCCCCTCTGGGTGGGTGGGGAGCCTTTGCCTCAAGTGGAGGAGTTCAAGTATCTCGGGGTCTTGTTCACGAGTGACGGAAGGACGGAACGTGAGATTGACAGGCGGATCGGTGCAGCGTCTGCAGTGATGCAGTCTCTGTACCGGACTGTCGTGGTGAAGAAGGAGCTGAGCCGCAAGGCGAAGCTCTCGATTTACCGGTCAATCTACATTCCTACTCTAACCTATGGTCATGAGCTTTGGGTCATGACCGAAAGGACAAGATCGCGGATACAAGCGGTCGAAATGAGTTTCCTCCGCAGGGTGGCTGGGCGCTCCCTTAGAGATAGGGTGAGGAGCTCGGTCACACGGGAGGAGCTCGGAGTAGAACCGCTACTCCTCCACGTCGAGAGGAGCCAGTTGAGGTGGCTCGGGCATCTGTTTAGGATGCCTCCTGGACGCCTCCCCCGGGAGGTGTTCCAGGCATGTCCCACCGGGAGGCGGCCCCGGGGAAGACCTAGGACACGCTGGAGGGACTATGTCTCTCGGCTGGCCTGGGAACGCCTCAGGATCCCCCCGGAGGAGCTGGAGGAGGTGTGTGCGGTGAGGGAAGTCTGGGCTTCCCTGCTCAGACTGCTGCCCCCGCGACCCGGCCCCGGATAAGCGGAAGATAATGGATGGATGGATGGATGGATGTAATACATCATTGTACTGTGCTTTTACTTAATGAACTGCACATTGGCATTGGAAGATATTTTAAGCCAGGAGTTAAGATTTAACGTTTTGCAGTGTTGGTTGCATGCCAGCATCCTTCAACATGACCTAATTCCAGGTCAGCTTTAGCTACAGTAACTGATTCCAGGTCAGCTTTAGCTACAGAAACTGATTCCAGGTGAGCTTTAGCTACAGTAACTGATTCCACGTCAGCTGCAGCTACAGTATCGTTTAAAGGACCGATATGTTGTGAAAATAATATTTTATTGACAGTATCAGAAATTATAATGTGGTAGTTCATGATTAATACTATTTGTTTAGGATGCCCTTTGATAGCCTGACATGATCTCTCTGCATCCATCCTAAGGTAGTACAAAATTCAGTAAAACACAATAAAAACACAAAACATGTTTAACAGGCAGTTAGATGTTAGTTGATGTTGCTTAAACTGTTTCTCACCATGGTGACCAGCAGTGTTTCTAATAGTTGGAAGTTTTGTTTTGGTTCAGCAGTGTTTCATAGGAACTCATCCAGACTGGTTACACTGGACAGGCTGGTTATCTCAATCCGGTTTAATGTTTTAGGGGACTTCCAAACAATATGATCTGCTAGATAAAGACCCAGATCCTGGTGCGAATCCATTGTGTTTTGTCATGAATGGCTTTGAAATGCAGTATTTATATACATTTAGAATAATTCGTTGTATACTAGTCTTAATAACTTATCACCTACAATAGAGTATTACTGTAATGCAATAATAAAGTGCCTTCAAAATGCATTTTGAAATGCTTAAAATGCAAAATAGCTCAACTTTAAAAAAGAAAACTGCCACTTTCCACATGCAGTGTGAAGTGTGCTTCATGTGAGATACACATCAAGTCCACATTAATCGAACAATCAGTTGGTCAGAGATAAGCGTCTGCCACCCCCCCCCCCCCCCCCCCCCCTCAGTGTCTTGTGGTGGACTAAAACCTATCTCAACTGCAGTACTCTATTCTAGCCTATAATGAGAACTCATCAGCATCCACCCTCTATGTACAGTTCAAGCCTGAACAGCCATATGGGAAACACTCTACCTAGAAACAGCTGAGCAGGCGTGTAACCAGACCAATGACAGACAAGAGACCGTTCAGAATAAACAAAGTCTCAGACTGTAACTGAAGTCTGCTCAGTTCTCCTCTCTATGAAGTCCAAACATGAAGGGATTTGGAACTGCCCTTGTGCTCTCATTTCTACTCTGTGTAGAAGCACTATGTAAGTAGACTGTGTTTATGTCGACTGTCTACTTTAATTCATCTGATGTAGTGTATTTTACATTGTATTCATTTTTTATTTTATTGGTATGCCACATTATGTTTGCTAATTCCTGCCAAAGTGAATTCTATGTTTGTTAATCTTGCATAGCGAATAAACCCCCATTCTGATTCTGATTCTGATGAACTGTCTAAAGTAGTTTTTCTATGGACAAAACTCAATCTTCGCACTGTCATGATTTCCTACTGTATAACGACTGATATGGAAATAAAACATAATTCAGGCACATTTCTAGATGTTAAGTCGCTGGTATTTTACCTCATATACAAGTGTGCTGTGATGTGTGCAAGTCTTTACCAGAGTGTTCTCTTGTCCCTTTTTTCCAGTTACACATGAGGAAATCAATATCCAGGGGTGCTCTGATACAGATACAGAATATATGTATGGACTAGATGGTGAAGTGATGGAGTACGCAGACTTCACCCAGCAGAAGGCTGTGAACGCAATGCCTTCGTTTGCTGACCCGATGACTTACCCTGGACTTTATGAAGATGCTCTGGGAGCGCAAGCTCTCTGCAGAGCAAACCTAGCTACGATGAGAAAGGTTTATAAAGACATTCCCCTGGACCAAGGTAAGAGGAAATTAGGTGCCGTAGAGGCATCATGGTAGTTTTGAAACCACAGCCAAATGAAGGGACGGAATGATGACAGGTGTGTTTCTCTACAGACGCCCCCCACAGCACCATCTACACCAGGGACGAGGTGGAGCTGGGGGTGGAGAACACTCTGATCTGTCATGTCACTGGGTTCTACCCTGCCCCTGTGACAGTCTGGTGGACCAGGAACGGTGAGAACGTGACAGAGGGGGTCAGTATCAGCCCTCCCTTCCCCAACAAAGACTTCACCTTAAACCAGGTCTCCAGGCTGACCTTCACTCCTGGGGAGGGAGACATCTACAGCTGCAGTGTGCAGCACATGTCCCTCACTGAACCTCTGACACGGATGTGGGGTGAGGCACACTGTCATCAATATAGAAAAGCCTGCAGTTTAGACATTGTATGAATTGAGCTGTCAAGTCAACTGTGTGTGTTCCTTCATAGATGTGGAGGTGACTCTGCCCAGTGTGGGTCCTGCTGTGTTCTGTGGTGTGGGCCTGACAGTGGGACTGCTGGGAGTGGCTACTGGAACATTCTTCCTCATCAAAGGGAACGAGTGCAACTGAGTGCCTGGATAAGATCTTAACCTTTTTCAAAACCATTATAACTCATATATCTTATACATACAGAATTAATGTTGGGGTTACCTTTGGAGAAACTTAATTGAATAATTTTTTTCTCAAACAAAACAAATTCTCATCTAAACATGTAAACTATTATTTTGCATTTGGCTTGAATAGCACACTAAAAATACTGATAAAGATAAAACTGTGCATCCTCCTTTATGCAAAAATTCAGTTTGTAATCTTTTTAAACTTTTTGCATTAACACTGAAGATCCAGAAAATAAATTTGGATTCATGAGCACCATATAATTCAAGCAATGTGGGATTGATGTCACAGGGTAAATGGGTAAAGCTAACAAATAATATGCTTCTGACTGAAATAACTAACAGCTTAACAGTTTACCAGTTTATCAATAAAATAATTTCAATTTTATACTTTCTATCACTGTTTTATTTCAGTATATATTTTTCTGCAACACTTTCAGTTGGATTTGACTGGATTCTAGTTTCTAAGCTACATTCAGACATCTACCCAAAACAGTTTTATTTTGGACCACTTCCTATTTTGAGCTGATTGTTAAGTGTTAGCTAGTTGGATGACGAAGCTTTGTTAAGTAGCATTTCTGCACATGATATTACCCTATATGGGCTCTTATTTATGAAATATCATATCTCTGCTCTTGATATCTGATAGCAGGTCATGCTGTATCATAGCAAATCCTTTGGTCATGTATTCTTTTGAAACATTATGTAACATCCTTCTGTGGACTAGTGCTCAGATACAGCATGTTGGAAAATACAACTCAGTTTTTATTTCGTAGCCTTTTAAACAGATATCACCATGTAGAAAAGAATACATTATAATAAAGCCTATCCCAAACACAATAAATATATATATATATATATATATATATATATGATAACATAACATGGAGTCATGTGGCTCAGTGGTTAAGGCATTGGGCTAGTGTTTGGAAGGTTGTGAGTTTGATTCCCAGCTGTGGCTACATGATGTTGTGTCTTTGGGCAAGGCACTTCACCCTCCTTGCCTCAGGTGGGAATGTCCCTGTACTTACTGAAAGTTGCTCTGGATAAGAATGTCTACTAAATGCAATGTGAATGTAACATATATAATATACATGTAATTTAAATACACACATTAATATATTCGGATGTATATAGAATACATTAAATCCAAGAGTTCTAAGCTTATTTAAAATAGCATTCTATATGAATTAATTCTGAGAGCCATCTATATAAATTAAATTTATAGTCTCAAAATTATAGAGCAGATTAGTGATTAGTACAAAAAAGACTTCTTACAAATCAAATTCAAATGTTGAAATTACAATAAAGAACAACATGCCACATTTACAATGCATTAACATTTAGCCTGCAAGTCACTAATCATCAGTACCAATTCAAGTGTGCCTGGTAACATGTGATGCAATGATACTGGAGCAGAGGATTGGTTTAGTTGGTTAAAGTCAGTGTATTAACTAAAGTCCTGCTTACTGTCCTCTTGTTGAGGATCTGAGAGTTGGTGAAGAATCATGCATCTGTCTAAAACCTTTTACATTTACTTTGCTCTGGTTTTGTCAATTGAAAAAACAGGTCAGTTTTTATGTTACAGTTACGAGTTGTACGTTAAGTTCAACAGCTTTTTTCGTATTTGGTTATGGCACCGAAAGTAATTTTTTTTGATTAGTTTGATAATTTACTGTGTTCTCAAATGTTTTTGTGTATAGTGGACCAATTGTGTCCTTAGACACTATTTTATGAAAATTATTTCATGAGCGATGAGATCTTAATGCTAACATATTTAATCTTATTCAAACTAAAATCAAATCCCATTGGATCTATCAGTACTTCAAATAGTTTCTCAATAGACACGTTTCAAATTATATGTTACATTGAATGTTGTCCTTGTCTTTCAGATGGATATGACATGGAAGTGATCAGTCATTGTACATTTTCCTCAAAAGACTTGCATAATGCAGAGTATATATCGTCCTGGATTTTCAACAAGGTTGAGTTTCTCAGATTCAACAGCACTCTGGGTCTCTTTGTTGGATACACTGAGATTGGTATTACGAATGCAGACCGGTTGAATAAAGGACCAGAGCTGGCTCAGATGAAAACCAATCTGGAGGGTTACTGCAAGCATAACGCTGCTATTGAGTACAGCAGTGTACTGGATAAACATGGTGAGCTGCTTCTACTCAGCACCACACCACTACCTCACCTGATCACATCACACTACCTCACCTGATCACCTCACACTACCTCACCTGATCACCTCACACTACCTCACCTGATCACCTCACACTACCTCACCTGATCACCTCACACTACCTCACCTGATCACCTCACACTACCTCACCTGATCACCTCACACTACCTCACCTGATCACCTCACACTACCTCACCTGATCACATCACACTACCTCACCTGATCACATCACACTACCTCACCTGATCACATCACACTACCTCACCTGATCACATCACACTACCTCACCTGATCACAACACACTACCTCACCTGATCACATCACACTACCTCACCTGATCACATCACCACCTCACCTGATCACAGCATTATTCTTTCATCTGTTCAACACTAACTTTTATCATAATTTAATCAACCTTACATGTAATTTTTGAGTGCTCTTAACCAGAGCGACTTATAGCAAGTACAGGGACTGAGACAAGTAGGGTGAAGCATCTTGCCCAGGCACACAAGGTCATGTTGCCACAGCCGGGGTTCAAACCGGGGACCTTCTGATTACTAGCCCACCGCCCTAACTGACTGTGCCACATGACATTATCGTAGTCAATGAGGACGTGCATTGGGTCAGTTTAATTCACACACACGTCAATATGTTTGTTTACTCAGTCTTTTATTTAATGGTGTTTCCTGGAACAAACAGACAGTAATATGGTGTTGTGGTGCTACTATTGATAACTGTGTATGTGAAATTGTTTACTGTAATCACTGATTTGTTAATGATGTTTCTTCCTTTACAGTGAAGCCCTCTGTCAGGCTCAGCTCAGGGTCGCCCTCTAGTGGCAGACACCCCGCCATGCTCGTGTGCAGTGCCTATGACTACTACCCCAAACAAATCAGGGTGACCTGGATGAGGGACGGACAGGAAGTGACCTCAGACGTGATCTCCACAGAGGAGCTGGCTGATGGAGACTGGTACTATCAGATCCACTCCCAGCTGGAGTACACGCCCAGGTCTGGTGAGAAGATCTCCTGCATGGTAGAGCATCCCAGCCTGGACAAGCCCATTGAGGAGTACTGGGGTGAGCTCCATATACTACGACAGACCTAATCACAATGTCACTTTATTAAACTATAGTCAAATGATATTAGTGATCTTGGAAGTTTCATATATATTGTGGATTACCATCTTGTCTTAATGCAGTAGATCTATCAATGCATGCTAAGTGAGATGTAACATGTTCTGACAGACCCGTCCCTGCCTGAGTCTGAGAAGAGTAAGATTGCCATTGGAGTGTCTGGGCTGGTGCTTGGGCTGGTCCTATTCCTGGCTGGACTCATCTATTACCAGAGGAAGAAGTCCAATGGTGAGTCATAATGTGATGAGGACATGCATGTTCCAAATATAGGGGAATTAGAAAAATTAGATGCAAATAATTTTTTACATTTTTAATAAGGTAATAAGGGTTTACATTGAGCTTATTACCAGGCTTGTCAAAATATCTGATTTTTATTTTCTTCTTCGTCCAACTCTCTTCTTTCTAATCTCTCTCAGGGCGGACACTGGTGCCAAGCGCCAAAGTGTGAGAGAGCAGTTTGAAAGATCCTCAAAGGGCCCCAGTAGTTATTTCTGTCAATTTTAAACATTTTTCCCACTCTTTTTTCACATCAGCTACTAAACATGGACCTGACAGTGTGACTTCCTTCGAAATAGAATCATGTTCTTTGCAAACCTAAAACAACAATGGAGTGTAATATATTTACTGAGTAGGAGCAATTCTATCTTTTCTGGTCAGTTTTGTGATGTAGGCCAATTCAAGTGAGTTAAATGCAAAATTAGCACCAATGATGATACTCTTTAGATTCACACAAAAAGAATGATGAATTGAATCTAATAAATAATTTGTGCTGATATATGTTGATCAAAGTAATAGCTACTGAAAATGGGTTGGGGTCCATTTAAATTCAAGTGTTGTTGTGCATCAACGGAAAAGCCTGAACAGATCCACTGATGAGGGTCAATTATAAGTCTGACACTCAACATCTGAGACGCTGTGTGATTCCGTCAGAAACCAACTACACTATAACTTTACTGATCCCCTGTGCACAGAATATACATCTAATATACTGTCATTTATAGATATGGGTAAGAAATACCTTGTGCTTGGAAGTGGGTTTTTTAAGTCTCAGTTATATTCAGTGTATTGGTCAGGATACTTTCTTTCACTACTTATTTACATTAGTTTAAAAGGTGTTTTAAAAGTGTTTGATAAGGATGGCTTTGTGGGAGAATAACATACTGTCAGCCAATCAGAAATCTAATAAATTTGTTTTTCCATCTTTGTGAAATATAGTTTAGTGCATTTAGCTTGATAAGAAATGTGGTGGTTTTAGATTCTGTCGTATGCCTAAATCATTTCTGCTGTCTGATTGCATTTTTTGAATAAACTGCAATACATCTTTTGATCTTATGCGTTTGTACTTGAATCATATTGAGGTACATCCCAGCACAGTAAAACATGACAGGAAACTGATAATCTGTGTTTATGGAATGACGAGACCCAGATCAGAAGCATTTGCAGTGTGACTGTTCCTCTCAGCTGTTGAAACAGTCAGGAAACATGGCTGTAAATGACCATAGACCAACGCATCACGCAGTTGCTCTGGATAAGAGCGTCTGCTAAATGACTAAATGTAAGAGATGCTCACTTACACATACTGGATATACCCTTTACAGTACTGTACATTCATTGTCAAATTCCTCAGTCATTGCACATGAACACTTGTGAAAAGATTTCACAGTATTCTCTGACACAAATAATTTACTTTTATGAAGTGGCTGGAAGAATAAATGTGATATAGTTGTTCCTAATTTTGTTGACTAAATAAGATGCCCTAAAATGACAAATGTGATTTTAAAAAAAGTCAGCTCAGGTTGCTTTTAGCCATGCAAAATATGATCTAATTCCCATAACCCATTTCAAATTTTTTGTTTCCCACATTTATATTGTAAGCCCAATGTTATATTATATATTTCTGATTCAGTGCCTGTACACAATATATAAAATGCCTGATGTGCCTAGTTGAAGTCTCCAGAACAGCTTCCAGCAGGGCTGTTCCAGGTGAGCTGCAGCCATGAAGCACCTTTTTCTGTTTGCTGCTGGACTCTTACTCAACGATCAAATTCTGTAATTAATCAAAGAACAGTCAGGACATGTTAATAAAATAATATGTGTTATAATTACTGTTCATATCATTTATATACTCTGTGTGTTATGGTTGTAGGTTTTGAGTAAAGTAATTTAAACTGATTAACGTGAATAGCCTGCATGTGTTTGGACATATTTTGAGACCCCAGCAGTTCTGGTCATGGCATTGCTTAACCGCACCACTAGATGGCGACATGGTACCGTGACAGAACCTCTAAAAGCATCTATGTGGACTCAAAATAGCTTTAACTGATAATTAATTAACGTGTAACTAGTTAATATTACAAATGAATGCATTCGTTCTTTATCTCTTCCTTCCTGCTTTACCTTATCGTTAAAAAAGCAAGCTTATTTGGTTATTACGGAACCTTTATTTTATGAACGTACACATCCACCCGGGTCCTTTACCCGTGTCACACAAGAACATACTTCCTTCCTCGCGAAACAAGCGAACTCATTGAATCTAAAGCCGGAGGTAACTGTCAGTGATAAGTGGCAAGTGTGTTCTCTAGATTACGTTTCCTTGGTAGTTTCAGTCACAAACAGTTTGTATATATATTTTAGAAATGTTCAGTGTTGTATTGTTTGAGTTATTTAAGTAGTTTTTTTCTTCCAATCAGCAATCTAAGGCTAACTAGCTTCTGCGGCTAGTGTGTGTCACATCTAAATCCGTCTCTAGTTCGCCAACTACCTTTATATTCTAACTCTTTTAACTTTTTCTGCCTGGTTTATTGTTTGTGTTTGACTAGCTGCATTATCAGTGTATCTACCTCTTATTTCTTTTAGATCTGGTGTACAGAAGATGTTTTTGACCAGATCGGAATATGACCGGTAAACCCTGACAATGCTTTGTCATTATCTAGCCTGTATCCAGCTACAACTAAACCATCTATTCAAGCTCCAGATTGGACTTGCATTAGAAGTCAGCTAACATGAGCTATATTAGCCCCAAACTAATGTAACCTTGTTTACTGTAAGACTAACAGTTAGTCAGACCAAATGCACGTCATTAATCCACTTTAGGTTGGTTGTGCTGAACCCTAGCACGCTTTCACTTTCAGTTTGGAAGTAAACGCGTTGCAACCATAACGCCAGCAGACCCTCTTTAAATGATTCCTCTTTGAGTCAGATCGCTGAAGTCTCATCTCTTTTAGGGGAGTGAACACCTTTTCTCCCGAGGGAAGACTGTTCCAAGTGGAATATGCCATCGAAGCAATAAAGGTGAGTAAAGGGTGATATTCTACTGTCATAACCACCAAGCCCTGGATCCTGCCATATCCTGAAACTTTAATGACAATGACTAATTAGCTGGGCTTTGCTGCAGAATCAGAAAGCAGAAGCCAATCAGATCTTCTGGGGTTGTTTACCCAGTGAATGATGTCGAGCCACTGTGTAACATGAAAAGCCTTGTTCACTGCACCTCATGGTCGTACCTCACATGTTTCTCTTTGCTGTTTTCTTTCCCAGCTTGGGTCCACAGCCATTGGCATCCAGACATCTGAGGGGGTGTGTCTGGCTGTGGAGAAGAGGATCACCTCTCCTCTCATGGAGCCCAGCAGCATTGAGAAGATTGTAGAGATTGACACTCACATTGGTAAGTAAGCAAGGAATACTGCAGCTAATAATTACAGGGAAAATATACTGTGTTAAAGAGAGGATTTCATTATTCTGTTAATATGGATGTCTGCTCTGTTCCAAGGCTGTGCTATGAGCGGCTTGATTGCTGATGCCAAGACCCTCATCGACAAAGCCAGGGTGGAAACACAGGTTTGATAAGTACTCTTATTCTGAAGCTCAAAAAGTCCACTGCTAAAACAAAATACTTTAGTTGTTCATCTTTGTTCTGTTTGTCCACCTCCAGAACCACTGGTTCACCTACAATGAGACCATGACTGTGGAGAGTGTGACCCAGGCTGTGTCTAACCTGGCCTTGCAGTTTGGAGAGGAGGACGCAGACCCTGGAGCCATGGTCAGTAAACACACTCCCTTCTCACACCTTCTCCTCCAGCTGGTACTCACTGTGCCATAAGAGTCCAGTGATATCTACTGCAACAGAGTCCTGTTTGTCTGTTCACAGAGCCGGCCCTTCGGAGTGGCTCTCCTCTTTGGGGGACTGGATGAGAAGGGACCCCAGCTGTATGTTTACCTATGGTTTTTACCAGCTGTTTTGCCTTGTGTGTTGGTAGAGGCCCATCCTGCAGCTTAACACCCAGCTATACTGCATATTTGAATATCTCCGTCTCCCTGCCTTGCCCATAGGTACCACATGGACCCCTCAGGCACCTTTGTGCAGTGTGATGCCCGCGCCATTGGCTCAGCCTCTGAGGGAGCGCAGAGCTCTCTACAAGAAGTCTACCACAAGGTAGCACCACACTCCTTACCGCTCTGCTCGCCATCGCTCCCTCCTCTTCTACCTCCAGCCCTCCTCTTTCCTTTTCACCTGCATCTCGGTCACAGCCATTCACTGCCTGTAACTTTTGTCGTCGTCCCCCCCCTCCTTTATTGGTTCGAAATCCCATTACTTTGGACATACGGGTCTAACTTCAACTGTCTTCTCTCCTTTTAGTCCATGACGTTAAAAGATGCCATCAAGTCATCCCTCACCATTCTCAAGCAGGTGATGGAAGAGAAGCTCAATGCTACCAACATCGAGGTCAGTCTCTCATGTTCCTCACTGATGATGAATTAAATGAGTTGTTAATGCTAAGCTGTAACCACTTGTGAAACCCCATGGCAGGATTTAGGTTAACAGCCCCTTGGACTGATTGTTCACTTGGTGGAATATGATGCTTAAAGAGGATCTTGGTTGTCTTTTGTACCCCTTAGCTGGCCACCATAGAGCCAGGGAAGACCTTCCACATGTACTCCAAGGAGGAGCTGGAGGACGTGATCAAGGACATCTAGAGAAGATTCTGGCCTCCAGAGAGGGATCTGACCAGGGGGAGAGGACAACCACACCGCAACTACAACTACATTTCCCATCAGCACCCATGTCTCCAATTACTTTCAGAGCTTCCTGGTTCAGACAGGAGGCGACTTACTGTGATGTCTTGTCATTGTTCTTCTGTCTCATACTGCAGGTTTCTACAGTTCTATACAGGTGTCAGTCAAATCTGAGTGACATTAAACAAGGGGGGGTGGGGGGGGGTAATTTTTGTTACGGATCAATGCCACAATTAAACAGTTGTATTCTGAAATAAGATGGCTTGTGTGTTTTTTGTTGTTGTTTGTTTTGCAACACAGCGCCTCCCACACACACCCAACCAGACTGTACATATTGCTTTATTTATCGTCATATTACATCACAATTTTAGACTTATTGGACAAATGGAAAAAGTTATATTTGTGTTGTCATTAGATGATACTGCATGGCCTCCAGTAGGTGATTTCTACGGAAACTTGGCTGTACTGGTGTGCCACCAGAGGGCAGAGCAGCACCGTATAGCGGGATGGAACTAGTCGCAATATATAACCTTGTTTGTGAGAGACCAATCAAAATGCGGATCATCACAGTGTTAGCCAATCATCTGTCAAGGTGGACATGCCGTTTTAAAACGATGTCCAGTACCCCCTTCTGCATGTGACGATGATCAGCGGCATGTGGACGATACAAAACATCAAGCGGCTACGCGATTGACTCCAAGTTTTACGTTGTATTCAACTTTCAACTTTTCAAAATGATCCTGCTACATTCCATTATTTACGCCTTCTCGTTCCCTTTTGCACTTAGCACGAATGTGCACGGAGCCAACTTGGGCTCGGGAATGTTGGAGAACCCGGAGAGAGCGCCGGATGAAGGCGGGATCCGTGCCGGAGAACAGTTGGATCATGTTGGGATCGAGAAACGAAGCGCTGAACTCGACATCAAGTCGTGCAAAGGACTCCCGGGATTTGAGGCCGAGCTCAAGGAGAACACGCATTCCGTAAGTTAGTAAACTCTGCAGACAGACATGGCCTCCAAACCCTCTACGGGCATTCGAACCTTAGAACCCTTTGGTCATGTGTTCCATCGAGATAGAACAAGTTTTGGAGCCTCCGCTCAGCATGTGGGAACATCGCATTTCGGAGGGCCTTTCTGTCTGCACTTCTCACCCATGCAAAGTCCTGTCAAAACGTTTTGACGTAACTTAACTGACGTATTGAAGTTAAAGCTAACTGCGTCTACCAGTGTGGCTGCGGTGAGGCTTGGTGTTGGAAAAACGTTGTGATGTGTCACATGGACAGAGTCATCGGAAGAGTCAGGTGATTCAAGTAATTCAAGCTCAAGCCAGCTGTTATCAGATGCTGGTGTTGTTTTAAACTTTACAAGACGTGTTGTAGACGCTGCTCAGTCATGGCCATATCAAGGATGCATGGAGACGAACCTGTCACATCAACTGGCTCAGTCATCCCATCTCCTCTATGTCTAGCTGTCAACAGAGGAAGCGAGCTGCCTTGTTTTGGCAGTTCTATCACCATGTCCAGTTCTCCATAGGCTGCACCCTTGTAAACATTCCACTGCATGTTTCATTTGGACGGAAGTTCTGCTCTACAGGGAGGCAGGTGGCTCAGCAGGTTAAGACGTTGGCCTCATAGTCGGAAGGTTGTGGGTTCGATTCCAGACTGTAGCTATGTGATGTTGTGTCCTTGGGGAAGGCACTTTACCCTACTTGTCTCAGGGAGAATGGCCCTGTACTTGCTGTAAGTCGCTTTGGATAAATGAATATTTGTTTATTTATTATGTAAAGTCTGGAGTGCCTTAACACAAGCCCCCAGGGCAGCAGTGGATCACCAGAGATCCTAAAAAGCTCTCGGATAGCAGGGGATCTAGCTGTGTGGTTACCTTTGAAAATCTCAGACTGGAATAAGACAGATGGAAACATTACAAACGCGGAGGCCAGCAGGCTGATGAATCACGTTCAGCAGACACAGCAGTAGTATAGCCCAACTATATTGTTGGCTTTTTTTTCCCCTCTGCGTTGGTCAGTTGGTTTTTGTGTTTGAATGTGCAATAACTTGAGCCAGTCTAGCTTGGCCTTCTTTCCTCCTCTCTTACTTTTCTCCTCCCTCCTTCCCTCCCTCTGGCCAGAATGTACAGAGAAAACACGTTCTGTTCTCTGTGCGAAGCTTAGCTGGGAAGCAGCCAGCAGCAGAGAACCGAGACAAGCAGCCGAATGATGTTCCACATGGTGTTTCTGTGAACAGGGAAAACAGAAGGGAGCGACAGGGGAGACAGAAAATGTAAAGAAGTTGTATTACGTTAAGTCAGTCAGCCCACCTAAATGATCTCATCATATTCATACCACAAACGTTGGTAGCTCTGTCTCAATAATGAAGCATCAGACCCTGGCCTGTATTGCTGTCCTAGTCCCTGAGCCATAGCCCTCAGCCCCCAACCCCAGCCCTAACCTCATACTAGTCTTAGCCCCAGCCCTGGCTCCACACCAGCCCTGTCCCAGTCCCACACCAGCCGTATCCCCAGCCCTAGCCCCAGTCCCAAATCAGCCATATTCCCAGCCCCAGTCCCAAACTAGCCGTATCGCCAGCCCTAGCCCCAGCAGCCGTACCTCCTTCCCTAGCCCCAGTCCCACACCAGCCCATGACATCTATCCTAAGCCTTCTACCCAGCTTGTTTGGCCTCCTTCTCTGAAGTTGTATTTGTGTAAATATTGATGTAGCAGTCAGTTTAATACCCAGAGACCTGTGGAAGAAGGCTGTACTGTTGGAGCCTGTAACCTCTGAACCACACAGCTCTGCTGTGCCCGTGTGTTTTGTGTGCCTGAAAAGAAAGGAGGCTTGTTTTGAGTGTGTTCCTGGATCCTGGTATGTCTGTCTTGTTGTTGATGTTGTCTAGAAGTCTGTTATTATCAGTGATGCAGTGGGTGAGAAGAGGAAGCCATCACAGATCGTCGTGAAACATCCTCGTTAACCGGCTGATGTAACCTGGTCGGTGACGTCACATCCTGTCTGGCTGACACTAGTTTAATTGGCTGCCTGCTCCCCTCCTCTTTTCCCACTTCCGGATTTCTTTAACTTTCTGCTCAGTGGTAGGAGAACAGGAGATCTCACTGAGACAGCCTCTCCTCCCTCCCTCCCCTCTGTCTTATTCTAGGCAGACTTGTCCCATGGTGAACTACTGTTGTGTTTGGGTTTGGAACCCAGGGCAGGATATCAAAGCAGGCCTTGCCTTGAACCATGGCGTGTAAGCAGTCTCCTTAATGTCCAACACTTCATCACCGTAGTCATCTTTCAGGTAGACAGTCAACTCCAGTACAGTTTGAGGGACAGGAGGATGTGATGGGGTGGGGGATGCGGGTACGGACAGACGGAGAGGGGAAAGATGAGCAGCGGGGAGTGACGGAGGCTTCTTGTAAAGGGGGGATGGAAACTTGTGTTCACTCTTGAAAAGATGCCGGCTCCTTTTCCCCTGGTCTATTTACCAGTACTTTCCATCAAGCATCCTGCCTCCTGTAGCTTTTATGGACCTACATGCACACACACACGCCTCTCTAGGGCCTACCCTACCTAGTAAACAACAATCGTCTCTCTCTCTCACTTTCTTTCTCTCTCTCTCTAGCTCTCTCTCACTTTCTTTCTCTCTCTCACTTTCTTTCTCTCTCTCTCTCTCTCTCTCTCTCTAGCTCTCTCTCACTTTCTCTCCTCTCTCTATTCCTTTGGGGCTAATCCCCTCTCCACACATATTTTGTCTGCATCTGTGGACTAGACCAAGGGGCCCCTCACAAAGACCTTTGGTCTTGGTATTGTGTGTGTGTCTGTGTATGTGTGGATGCACATGTGTGTTGGTGCCCCCCCCCCCTCCCCACCCCCCCCAGGACACCAGTGACTCTCTTGTTCTTGGAGTTCTCCACTTGTCAGCCAGGCAGGAATGTAGGTCACACACAGCCTCACTCCTGGTGCCGTGAAGGCTGCAGACTGTTGATCCAGTCCTTCCACCCTCTTGGCCTCCGAGTGCGTTCTGTGTGTCGTCCCCGGCAGACCACACACACGGCCTGAGCGCATGACTGAGAGGTGTAGTATGTTTGTGCGTGCGCACGTGTTAACCACGTGGGGCCTGCCGTTCAACTTTCGCAGAAACATTTGATACGATACCATTTTGATTTCATTCAAATAACCTAAAGGCAGCGCCCATTACACTTTTATTTGTTGTTGCTAAAGTTAAAATACACACACAGCAGCAATAGGAATCGGATAATGGAGTTTCTGTGTATGTTATAGAAGAGTTATAGAAGAGAAATATCTGATGCAAGTAGTCAGTGCTGGCTTCACACTGTCACAGTGCAAAGAATTACCAACTTGTGTAAACCAGTGGAATTTATTCAGATAAAAAAGCAAGTCAACAAAAGGAACTGGTTAAAACCGGTTCAAGGTGAAAATCAATGCATTTATTCCACAGACGGGAGGTGCAGATGTCTGTTACCCTCAAGTTGAGTACCACAGAAGACTGCACAGACTCTCCAAATCAGAGAGCTCAGGGTATCACAACAGGGGAGGATGCAAGACGATCAGCGTATCCTTAGCAGGCACAGAAAGATCTATGTGTGCTAGATAGCTTTTTTGTTTGGGTTTTGTGATGGGGCTCCTAGAAACAGCCTTGCACTCTCCCCCTACTTTCCTGAAGCTGCATGTCTGTAGCAGTGACATCATCAGCACATGTGCAGTCTTGCTAACCCCTCATGTCTTTCTGTCTCCCTGCAGTTCACCTTCAATGTAAGGAGCATGGGCTCAGTGTCTCTGGCCTGGGTTGGAGATGGCACAGGGGTGAGTGGTCACAGAGATCGTGTGTGTTTGTTTGTTTGTTTGTGTGTGTGCTTGCGTGAGACACATGGCACCATGACACAGCAGGTGCACAGCCACATGTCAGATGGTGTGTGTCTGTGTGGGTGTGGGTGTGGGTGTGTGTGTGTGTTTGTGTTTGTGTGTGTGCGAACGCGCGTGTGTGTGTATGCGTGTGTGTGTGTATATGATGAACTGAGTGCGACATGTCACCATGCCTTGTCACTTAGGTGCACAGCCATGTGTCTGGTGTACCTTAACACCCCCCTGTGTCCTCAGGTGCTGCTGGCCTTGACCACGTTCCAGGTGCCCATGTTCATGCTGCGCTTCGGCCAGTCCACCCTCTACAGGAGGTAGGAGCTCCACGCACACTCTGCCTGGTCACCAGACCTTTAGCTCCAGGGCACGGGTGGGCAACCCTGGTCCCCGAGAGCCACTTTCATGACTGTTTTAGGTGTTTCCCTGCTCTAACACTCCTTATTCTAATGAAAGGTCGTTATCAAGATCTATGGAAGCATCATAATGACCCATTCATTCGAATCAGGTGTGCTAGAGCAGGGAAATATCTAAAATCTTCAGGACAGTGGCTCCCTAGGACCAGGGTTTGCCTAGCTCTGTTCCAGAGTTTCCCTGATTACAGAGGATCCTGACCCTCGCTTGTGCCCCTGTCTGCCAGCGAGGACTATGGGAAGACCTTCAAAGATGTCACTCACCTGATCAACCACACGTTCGTCCAGACCGAGTTTGGCATCGCCATCAGCCCAGACCACTCTGGCAAGGTCTGAAAAATGGCAAACAAGCTGAAATCTTCATATGTTAACATGAAAACAGCTTTAGCCTATTGAGTCAGTCACGTTAAGTCAATATGTATCGTTTTCGGGATAGATTGAGCGTGTTTGTGAGACTTACAGTAGGTACGGAAAGTATTCAGACCCCTCTACATTTTTCCCTGTTTCATTGCAGCCATTTGCAAAAATCTAAAAAGTTCCTTTTATTTCTCATTAATGTACACCCCAGCACCCAATCTTGACAGAAAAAAACTGAAATATAGACATTTTGGCAAATGTATTAAAAAAGAAAACTGATATAGCACATGGTCATAAGCATTCAATGAAACAGTGAAAAATGTAAAGTGGTCTGAATACTTTCCATACCCACTGTATCCTGCAATGGTTTGGGAACCAGGAGCAAACTAAATAACCTGAGCACCTCTGCAACGCTGTGATCAGCAGGGATGTTCTGTGGTGTTTTGTCTCCATCAGGTGATTCTGACAGGTGACCTGTCGGAGAAGGGCGGCTCGCGTCTCTTCCGCTCGCAGGACTTCGGCCGCAGCTTCGCTCCGTCCGACCTCCCGTTCGAGCCCCTCATCCAGATGCTGTACAACCCTGGAGACTGCAGCGTGCTGCTGACCCTCAGCATCAAGGCAGGGACCCTCTACACGACCTCTGAACCCCAGCCTGCCGTCTGAGGGGCGGAGCTCTTCTCACGGTGTCTTCTGATCTCTCTAGATGGATTTGTGGCTGTCTGAGGACTTTGGCGCCACCTGGAGGAAGATACACGACAGTGCGTGTCTCGTCAGATGGTACGGGAGGGAAAGATTGCGTGTGTGTGTTGCCTAAGAAAGTGTTTTCTCCTTCTCTCCGTAAACGGAGTGACCTAGTTCAGTTGAGTTCTGGGTTTTAATACGTAGTTTATCAATCAGCAGATCTCTGACAATAATGGAAGATGACATCAGGTCTCGATCATGTCTCATTCTCAGCTCTTCTCTTTTAAAGGGCACAAGTATGTAAACCTGGATAGTGACAGTCAGGCAGTAATGATGTTATAACATTCACAGAGAAACACAATCACGGCTCTCAACTCATGACCACAGGAAGTCCCAATTTCTTCCACAGTGTCCACACTTGCTGTTTGAAGTCCTCAGCTTGTTATTTCAGCTGTGTTTCGTAGCCACTTTCGACCACGTTTGGCGTCTCACGAGAGCAGCAGGGTTCAGTTCAGGACTAAGTGTCACGCTTGTTACTGCTCCCACAATGCAGTGCGATGGCCGGCTTTGACTGAGGCTCAAACTCCTTAAGATAAAAATCACTTCAGGCTCTTCTGGGAATGGTGAGTCAGCAGAATATTCATCAAAAGGATGGCAAAGGGATGAAAACCTTGGTGTATTTGGCAGACTGCTTAGTGGTGGAAGAGGAGGGTTTGGGGGGGACTGTACGCTTGGGCTGGAGGGGGGAGGGGGGAGGGGGGGGGACATTGCAGCCATTATGGAGAGCTATGTTACTCTGGAACTTCTCAGGACATGTTCCAGTCCTTTCCAGACAGAAAAGCGGTCTAGATTTGAGTTGGGTCATCAGCCCAACCATTCTGTGAATTTGAAAACCTTTTTTTCCCCTTTTCCTCCAGGGGCCCTAAGAACACCCTGTACTTCACCACAAACCCAAATGGCTCCTGCAGTGAGTGATAACAGATACTGCAGCCTTACGCTCATCACCAGCGGAAGCACAATGGAAAATAATGTTTTTAAGCTTATTAACATTTAATATTAAGCTCTCCATTTCTCTCTTGCTGTCTCCTACTTTCTTACCCCCCTACCTCCCTCAATGCAGGCGATAGGGGAATGTTGGAGTTAAAGAAGACTGTGGATTATGGTAGAACTTTCCGGACCATCGCCACCAGAGTCTACTCTTTTGTATTAGGAGGGAGATTCATCTTTGCGTCCATCATGACTGGAACGGTGTGTGTGTGTTATTTTGTGTGTGTTTGCCATGGTGTAATACACATCTGCCTTCCTGTGTCTGTTGTGTGGCGTCTGGTCATATAAAGTGTGTGTGTGTGTGTGTGTGTGTCCCAGGGCACCGAGCGTATGATCCACGTGTCTGTGAGCGGGGGAGAGGACTGGAACATGGCCCAGCTCCCCACCGTGGGACACGAGCAGTTCTACTCCATCCTGGCTGCCAACGACGACATGGTCTTCATGCACGTGGACGACCCCGGAGGTCAGAGTTCACGCGGCCGAAGCAACTGTGATGAAATGACCACCAGCCTGACTGTGTGTGTGTGTGTGTGTGTGTTTATATGAAGTGTAACAGCGGTGTGCTACTGTGTTGACAGACACTGGCGTGGGCACCATCTATGTGTCGGATGACCGAGGCGTGCTGTACTCGCGGTCTCTGAGGCGCCACCTGTACACCACCACAGGGGGCGACACTGACTTCACCAACATCACCTCGCTCCGGGGGGTCTACATGACCAGCGTGCTCACAGAAGGTGGGTGGGCACCTGCACACACACCGGAACACACACACACAGTCTGTATAGGTTCTCTGTACCCCTATACCCTCTTGTAGGAGGCTCAGTAGAGACGGTAGTGACCTTTAACCAGGGAGGAGAGTGGCAGCCACTGCATCACCCCCGGAACAGCCGCTGTGACACAGACACGTCCACCAACCGGCCTAGCAGGGTGAGACACGTGCTCACACACACACACACTCTCATACACACATACACACACTCTCACACACACACACTCACACACACATACACTCTCTCACTCACACACGCACGCAGAGCTGGTCGTTCACTGTAGGGTTTAACAGTAAGGCTGTATGTTCCTGTTTGTACAGTGCAGACTGCACATCCACGCCTCCTACAGCACCACCATGAAGATGAACGTCCCCATGCTGCCTCTGTCACAGCCCAGCGCTGTAGGCCTCATCCTGGCTCACGGTAACACACATACACACAGTCACACACACACACCCCTTTAGCTCCTCATCCTTCTGTTTCATACAACCTTCCTCCTGTCTTCCTCCAGGTAGTGTTGGAGACCCAGCCTCTGTGTTGGCTCCTGACGTGTATGTGTCTGATGACGGCGGCTACACCTGGCTGGAGGCCCTCAGGGGCCCGCACCACTACACCATCCTGGACTCTGGGGGGCTGCTGGTGGCTGTGGAGCACACCCAGTCACCGGTCCATCAGATCAAGTAAGGGGGGGGGGGGGGGGGCATGTGGGCGGTCGCTTCTTATCTTGACTACAGCGGTTCCGAATGATGGAGGTGTCATGGTCTCTGTCTAACATGACACCTTTTAACTTTGTGTCCAGTCCTGTTTTACCCATGACCCTCTTGCTGGTCTTCTCCTGACCTCGTGCAGGTTTTCCACAGACGAGGGCCAGTGCTGGCGTGTGTATAACTTCACCAGCGACCCCCTGCACTTCAGCGGCATGGACTCAGAACCCGGCGCTCGCTCCATGAACATCAGCCTGTGGGGCTTCAGGGACCGGCCTGGGAACTGGGTGGTCATCACCATCGACTTCCGACAGCTCCTCAACAGAGACTGTGAGCATGTGTGTGTGTGTGTGTGTGTGTGTTGGTCCTATTGCGTGATGCTGTTAACCGTAACGCTTCAGAGAGTGTGTCTGGTTGTTCCCATGTTGCGTGTCTCCCCCTACAGGTGGAGAAGGGGACTACGTCCAGTGGCTGGCCCACTCCTCTGACCTCAACGACCCCAGCGACGGCTGCCTGCTGGGATATAAGGAACACTTCCTGCGCTTGAGGAAGGACTCCATCTGCTGGAACGGGAGGGATTACGTCATCGCTACCCAGGCCGCCCCCTGCTCCTGCACGCTGGATGACTACCACTGGTGCGCTCCCTTAAACCTTCCCCCGTTAGCCAGCCTTAATCACTCCTTCGTGTTTCTGAGTAATGGTTCCCCCTTCTTTCTTTGGCCTCTCCTCCCCTCTACACCCCCAGCCCTCAAATCTGTGTATCTGCTCTGCCTCGTTCTGTGCATGAGCTATGAGCACCGTTCATCACATAGCTAACTTTCTTTTTTCTTTTTTTTTCCGCACCTGTTACAGTGATTTTGGGTTCTACCGTTCCGAGAACAGTTCAGAGTGTGTGAGGCAGGTGGATTTGAAGGGCCACGACCTGGAGTTCTGTCTGAACGGGACCACAGAACAACTGCAGACCAGCGGGTACGAGCCCCTGTTCACACCTCTCTCTCTCTGGTCAACGACTGGACTTGTACTGTGCATCATCGATTAAACAGAAACACGTCCGCAACTCACACACTCCCTTCCTTTGGAAAGGTACCGGAAGATTCCAGGGGACCGCTGTGTGGCTGGTATCAAGCCGGAGAGGAAGGAGATCGACCTGAGAAAAGTCTGCGTTAGCAGTGCCCTCCTTCCCAAGCCTTTGGTCAGCCTCAGCAGCGCTTGCATGCATCACAGTCAGACTTGAGGGGATGGAGATGGCTCTAATACTCTGTTTCTCTCTGCTTGTCTCTGGCTCAGGCTGAAGACGGCTCTTTCAATCCTGCTCCAGTAGTGGTGATCGTCATGTTGATTCTGCTCCTGAGTGCTGCTGCGGGCGTTTTGCTCGTAAAGAAGTATGTCTGTGGAGGCAGGTATGGTTATCCCTCCACACTAACACACACAAACACACTAAGCCACACCTCTACAATAACACACACCTCCACACTATCACACACTTCCACAGTAACACACCTCCACACAAACACACGCCAACCCTCACACTAACACACACACACCAACCTCTGCACTAACACACACCTCCACACTAACACACACACCCACCTCCACACCAAACAGGTTCATTACCCATGTTTCATCTCTCCAATGTGGCCCTCTTGTCCCAGGTTCCTGGTACATAGGTACTCTGTACTGCGGCAGCATGTTGAGGCCAATGGGATTGAGGGGGTGGATGATATGGACACCAACAGCATGGAGACAGGCAAAACACACTACCACGATGACTCAGACGAGGTACCTCATGATGACATGCAAGGTTTAGTGCAGGTGTGTCCTCGAGAGCCATAGTCCTGAAGGTTTTATATGTTTCCCTGCTTCAGCACACCTGATTCTAATTATGAGGCTTCCACAAAGCTTGATAACGAGCCGGTCATTAGAATCAGGTGTGCTGGAGCAGGGAAACATCTAAAACCTTCGGGACTGTGGCTCTTGAGGACAAGGGTTGGCCTCCCCTGGTTTAGTGTATGTTGGTGTTAGTCAAAATGTATCAGCTTGCAAATAACTAGATACTACAATATCCCTAAATTGGATTACTGAAGGAATGTTTTATTTAACTCCCAAATTGTTGTGTTCTGTTCTGTTTTAGGATCTCCTGGCTTAAAGGTGGACTGAAAACCTTCAGATTTCCAACACTCTATTTTCGAAGGCTGTCCAAGACTCCTTGCTTGCTATGTCTAAAACATTGCCTTTCCTTTTGTGTGTCAACTAATGTTACCTTCGCCTCTCAGCGCCCCCATGTGGCTGGAGAACCCAATGACATCTTTTGACGTTCCTCTCCAATTTCAAGTGAAATGTGTGTTGACCTGAAGAGACGAGGGTTGGTGGAAAGGACAGACCGAGACCGCTGATGTCTCTGAAGTGCCGGATAACAAATAAAGCGAGACACATGCAGGGACTGGGACCTGACTGGATCAGGAGAAGATGAGAAAATAGTTGATGTTAATATTTTATCTGAGAAAGATACAGACTGTGGTCCGTGGAATTTGTAGCGTATTGAACTCAGTGAAGATGTAAACAGTCACATGAACTATACAACATTTCTTATCCATATTGAGAATAGCTAGTGTTCTCCTTGCTTGTTCCGTATGAGTGGGAAACTTGAAATATGCCACCAAAGCACTTTCATTGTACAGTGTTATAGAAAGGGCAGGTGGAAGGGATTGTAAGTATAATGTTCAACAGATGAAGGAAATATACTAACTAGCGAATTACAAGGTACCATAACTTCTCTACTTGAACTGTCCGTTGTGCCTCATGATAAAAGGTCACAAATGTCTGACTTTGATGGCTAAAACGGATGTCTAGCTCATACTGATTGTTGACTGCCAAAAACAGATATCAAGCAGGTATTAATTTGTTAACATTTCATATCAGTGGTAACAGTGAAATATGCAGCACCTAAATTGTGCTTAATGTCTAGCAGTAGAGGCAATATTGTATAATCTGGATACCAACTAGCACCAGTGCATAAACCGTAACCCAGTGAATAAGCTGTTTGGTTCTTGGCTGAACAATAACCCAGGAGGTACTATGACTAATGATGTTGACTGTGTCATCTTCATTAAATCCAACAAGTCATTTTGTATGTTTTAATTCCTGAGTGAACAATGTTTTAGTTTTTTTAATGGAAGAATTGTGATACCAAATGAATACCAAACTAAGACAACAATCCTGGGAATCCAGCGTAAATTTTTTTTTATTACACTGTTACTACAAGTTACATGGTTCCTTTAAGACATGCGGTCCTAAATGGAGAACCATTTTCTCGAACACGCGTTTTTAAAACGAACTACGCATGACCGCATGTTAACGAAATGTTCTGAATGCGTATATTGAATAAAATAGGCCTCCTGGTAATTGTTACATTTATCATGTTAACATTGATCCATATTCATATTGCAACTACAGGACGCGCACGAGAACATGGCTCGCGATGGTAGCTTGGCTACGTGACGCCACACTTTCCTGAGCTCTGTTGACCGGAAGTGTCGTCACACTTAGACCTCTGTTCAGTTTGAATCCCGGAAGCTGCTTCCGCTCCGTTAGCTCATGCTAATGCTAATAGCTAACTAGAAAACCTTCTTGTTTCACACTTTAGCTAAACAGCTGCAGTTTAGGTATGAATAACTTGGCCTGCAACAGTGTAGACACCTTTCCAACGATGTACTACTAACGGGAACGCAAAGATATCGAGGTAAGATGTGCCGACACGGCAGTGTTACTTTATTAGCTTCTCAAATAGTCCAATATGTCCACTCTTAACGAGCTAACGAAGCCACCTGCCAGTAATGTGGGAACCTGAGGCAATCATCTACCTGTTAACTAACGTCCCCATCATCTACCTGTTAACTAACGTCCCCATCATCTACCTGTTAACTAACGTCCCCATCATCTACCTGTTAACTAACGTCCCCATCATCTACCTGTTAACTAACGTCCCCATCATCTACCTGTTAACTAACGTCCCCATCATCTACCTGTTAACTAACGTCCCCATCATCTACCTGTTAACTAACGTCCCCATCATCTACCTGTTAACTAACGTCCCCATCATCTACCTGTTAACTAACGTCCCCGTCATCTACCTGTTAACTAACGTCCCCATCATCTACCTGTTAACTAACGTCCCCATCATTTACCTGTTAACTAACGTCCCCATCATTTACCTGTTAACTAACGTCCCCATCATCTACCTGTTAACTAACGTCCCCATCATTTACCTGTTAACTAACGTCCCCATCATCTACCTGTTAACTAACGTCCCCATCATCTACCTGTTAACTAACGTCCCCATCATTTACCAGTTAACTAACGTCCCCGTCATCTACCTGTTAACTAACGTCCCCATCATTTACCAGTTAACTAACGTCCCCATCATCTACCTGTTAACTAACATCCCCTCACACCTTAATCCACACATGGTGGAGGCGTTAACAATGGGAAGATAACGTCAGATTTGTTGTGGTTCATCTTGGAGTTTGAGTTATCTAGAGAGCTAACTAGCACAGGAGCATAGCCTTGTTTAATGGAGCATTTCGGAGAAAGGAGCAGTGCGGTGTCAGCCCTGCTGTGTTAGTATCGTGGGGTACATCCAAGTTTGTATCGTACCTGCATTTATGAAAACCTGTTCTTTCAGATTCGGTCTGCTGACTATGAGCTCGTCATCATCACACCAAGCAGCAGCAGCTGGCGCAGCATGCAGGGTCCTTCCAGGGGAGGGCAGTCAGGTGAGGTGATGAAGCCAGGAGGAACTTAATAAAACATTCATGCTCTTCCAGGGATTCATAATGTGTGTGTGTGTGTGTGTGTGTGTGTGTGATAGGTGCAGCCCAAAGCTCCTCTTCTACAGATTCTGCGTGTGGCAGGAGCTCAGGAGGAGGTGTTCACCCTTAAGGAGGTGAGCTCCGAGATAACAAGTGTTCTTCTGAGTAACAAGAGTAGCTCATCACATTGGAGTCATGTGTTCGGTGGTGACAAGGACCATTAACAACATTAACAGTGTGCTGGTAGACCAGGGGTGGGCAACCCTGGTCCTGGAGGGCCGCTGTCCTAAAGGTTTTAGATGTTTCCCTGCTCTAGCACACCTGCTTCTATTGAATTGGTTGTTATCAAGCCCTGTGGAAGCCTGATAATGACCCTTCATTAGAATCAGCTGTGCTGGAGCAGGGAAACATCTAAAACCTTCAGGACAGTGGCCCTTCAGGACCAGGGTTGCCCAGCCCTGCTGTAGACAGTAGTAGCATCACCTGATGCTTGTGAGTCCTGCTGCTCATAGTGACTGTTTGTGTGGAGGTGATGCACCACCTGGGTCAGTACATCATGGGGAAGCAGCTGTACGACAAGCAGAGGCAGCACATAGTCCACTGTCAGGACGACCCTCTGGGAGAGCTGCTGGAGGTGGAGAGCTTCTCTGTTAAAAACCCCAGGTGAGGAGAGCCGCAACGTGCACGCTCACGCACACTTGCCTTAGATACATATACACACACACGCACCCTTCCCTTAGCTACACACACTTACCTCAGCTACACACGCACACACATTTACATTATGTAATTTAGCATATGCTCTTATACAGTGCCTTGCCCAATGACACAACTTAGTCAAGCTCACAGCCGGGGTTTGAACCAAGGACCTTCTGATTGCTAGCCCGACTCCCTAACCGCTCAGCAACATGAGCGACCACGTGCAGGCTTGGTTGAGGAAGGGTAGGATGTAAATCCTTCTAAAGTGATCTTCTTGCATTACAGTCCAGTCTACGAGATGCTGAAGAAGTACTTAGTTGTGCTGAATTGTTCTGGTAAGTGATTTCTGTGTTCTAAATGTATTTATCCCTTGTGACTGAGAACAATTCAATTTCTCGGGGCTCTATAAACAACATTTGTTGTGGGGGTGCAGTCTTCTTGTAAAGAGTAACTGTGGTGCTAGGATTGTTGATTAATCATTATCAGTGTAAATGTATTCACACGTATTTTCTTTGATTTTATGTAATAATATATTAAATAATAATAACAATAATAAAACAAACCGTTATGATATTTCTAGAACATAGGGGGCTCTGCACATTGTCTTTTGTAATTTTTTACTTGAACTTTTACACTTACATGAACATCTCCATGTTTGTAACTTCAGTCTTAAGAATGTTTTTTGTTGAAGGAGTCAAATTTGACTGTTTTTGTGAGATTGTGTGTTGCAGAGAGAGAGATAGAGAGATTGTGTGTGCAGTTGCAAAGAGTCTAGTTGCATGATGCCTCCCTAGTCCTTACACACACACTTCTTTTTTTTGACAAAGTCCCTTTATAAACAAGAGCCTCCCATCAGCGTGAGCGTGTGCCTGTGAAAGGCTGTATGTCTGTTACCGTGTCTCATTTGAAACGCAGACGCTGCAGACAGTCATTCTGTGGGCCGTGAGTGTGTTGAGAGCGGAGTGGAGGATCGTGGGCAGGTAAAGCTGAAGCATGGTGCTCAGGAGAAACAGAGCCCGGCGCCCCACCTACCTCACCACACACAGGACGCCACGGCAACCCACCCCCACCCCCAGCAGCGCAACACAAGCGCTCCAAATCCCTTTTCAGTGACACATGTTCCACTGGTTGTGATCCCGCGTGGCTTGTGTGTTGTGAGGGGGGGAGGGCAGGGCAGCTGTCTCCGGTAGTGACGTACATGTACAGAGTGGCACCGTCTCTGTACTACCCCCCATCCCTGGTCTGGGCTGGTCTGTGGTGGTGGTGTCTCGGGCTGAACCCGCCCTCCAGCGCCGCCCCTCCAGTGGATTGGGGGGGGGGCAGAGTCCCTGTCTCTGTCTGTCTCAGAGTTCTCTTCTCTGCTCTGGGGACCGGGGGGAAACACAGCTCCTGATCAAGTCACAGAGCCCAGCAACCCCTCACCCCACCTGTCCCTCCCCCTCCTCCCCTGACAGATTTATAGCCCTTGACCTCCTTAACCCCCCTACCTTGCTGGGCTAGCCACACACCACCTCTGGCCCCTCAACCCCCTTTTCCCATTGTGTCAGAAATGCTTGCACTGCTTAATCTCTCATGTCTGCTTGCGTGTGTGATTCTAGATTACCGTGTTTTCCGCACTATAAGGCGCACTTAAAAGCCTTACATTTTCTCAAAAAACGACAGTGCGCCTTATAATACGGAGAGCCTTATGTAGGGTTCGATTGGTTACCGTATTTTCCAGACTATAAGTCGCTACTTTTTCTCCACGTTTTGAACCATGCGGCTAAATACAGAGATGTGGCTTTTCTTTTTCTTCAGTCCTCAGGAAGATGAATAAGTGACTCGTGGCTTCAGCGCAAGGGAGAATGAACCAACTTTAACAGTTGCGCACTACATTTACATATTAGAGAGCATTAGAGAGCATTACAAAAGAGCATCGGTCACTGATCATAGCAGGGTTCCAGTCCCCAAGCATACTGGGTTTACAGATTATGAAACATCCTGAGAAACCAATAAGAGAAAGAAAAAGTGACAGTGGTTTTGTGTTCAGTGGTTTCAGTACGCAGAAGGAAGGGAAATAAAATTTAGAGGTTTTAGTGCACAGGAGGAAGATGAATAAAACCATCGAAAAACTATTCTGTTTTGTTCGATCAGCACTTACACTGCCGCGTTAAAGGCACTGTTCAGAAACAATCATTTCAGGTATACGAATAAACACTTAAAGTACAAAAACTTTCTATGTAAATATCTTATATCGGCGGTTTATAGTCCAGTGCGGCTTATGTGACAAAATATATATTTATTTTCAATTTTAGGTGGTGCGGCTTATATTTAGGTGCGCTCTATAGCCCGGAAAATACGGTAGTGTCTGCAGTGGATTCTCTGTATTAATCTCTGTTAGATTAGGCCTGTGTCAATCTACCTAAATCTGCCTTCCGCTTTCAATATGTCAGTGTTCATGGGTTGAATGTGTGTTTTTGGCTCTCTTACCCCTCTGTCTTTATTCCCCCCCCAGTCCTAGACCCCCCCCTCCAAGTACCTCTTCCCCTACCTCCTCTTCCCTCACCCAACGGCCCTTACCCGTGCTGCCCACCCTGTGAGCGGACCCCCCACCCCACCCCCTAGCGAGGCTATGCTGACAGGGAGCTGTGGTTCCTCCCTTTACCGAGCTCCTGCTCCGTGTTCTGACTGGCTCTCCCCTCCTCTCCTCCTACCTGTGTAGGTGTGTGGGGGTGTGGCCAAGGCAGGTGTGGGTGCGGTCAGCGACCGTCCACTCCCCCTGCAGACCCCTTCGCAGAGACGACCTCGCGAGCCTGACGAAGGTAAGCCGGGTTTTTACCAAGGTCATCTTGGGCCTGACCTGCTCCACCACAGATACAGCACCCACACCCCTTTTGAAGTTGTATTAACCAGCTGAAGTGGCTTTAGGGGTAAAGCTGTAACACAAGATGGGTGAGGATCTGACTGTAATCCCCTGGTCCCTCCCCAGACTCTCTGGACGGCCTGCCAAGGTCAGCCTGCAAGCGGCCCAAGCTGGATGTCTCCCTGGATGAGTGGGATCTTTCAGGCCTGCCCTGGTGGTTCCTGGGTAATCTCCGCAGTAACTACAGCCGCAGAAGCAACGGATCAACCGACATCCACACTAACCAAGTAAGGACAAAGGAACGCTTCCTACTTTCAAAGTGCCACACAGGATCTCTAGTGGTGGTCAGAGTTGAACTGGGAGTGGGCACTAGACTAAGGGTGAAGCACCCACCGGCTGGACACCATAGTGATGACATCAGACAGCTGGGGGGGGACGTCTGGCTCACAGTGATGACGTCAGACGGCTGGGGGGACTCCTGGCTCGCAGTGATGACATCAGATATCATAACTGAGGGCTCACAGTGATGACATCAGATATACATATCAGACATAGTAACTGAGGGCTCACAGTGATGACATCAAACATAGCAACCGAGGGTTCACAGCGATGACGTCGGACATCGTCACTGAGGGCTCGCAGTGATGACATCAGACGTGCTGACCGGGAGCTCACTGTGATGACATCACTCAGCTGTCTGTGACTCAGGAGGAGGACACGGCCATCGTGTCAGACACCACGGACGACCTGTGGTTCCTGACGGAGGGGGAGAGCGAGCAGGTGAGCGTTGAGATGAAGGAGGAGGGGAGCGGAGGAGAGGGGGAGTTCCCGGCTGACGAAGAGGAGGCTGGAGGAAAAGAGGAGAAGGCTGATAAGGAGGTAGGAAGGCCTGGAGGGGGGCTAGGACACAACTCACATGTCATGTAGATGTCCGCAGTGAGAGGTGGGGATATTGGGGAGCAGTGAGAGGTGGTGATGTTGGGAAGCAGTGAGAGGTGGGGATGTTGGGAAGCAGTGAGAGGTGGGGATGTTGGGAAGCAGTGAGAGGTGGGGATGGTGGGGAGCAGTGACAGGTGCTGATGTTGGGGAGCAGTGACAGGTGCTGATGTTGGGGAGCAGTGAGAGGTGGTGATGTTGGGAAGCAGCGAGAGGTGCTGATGTTGGGAAGCAGCGATAGGTGGTGATGTTGGGAAGCAGCGACAGGTGGTGTTGTTGGGAAGCAGCGACAGGTGCTGTTGTTGGGAAGCAGCGACAGGTGCTGATGTTGGGAAGCAGCGACAGGTGCTGATGTTGGGAAGCAGTGACAGGTGCTGATGTTGGGAAGCAGTGAGAGGTGCTGATGTTGGGGAGCAGTGAGAGGTGGTGATGTTGGGAAGCAGTGAGAGGTGCTGATGTTGGGGAGCAGTGAGAGGTGGTGATGTTGGGAAGCAGTGAGGTGGTGATGTTGGGAAGCAGTGAGAGGTGGTGACGTTTCTGCTGTGTTCAGATGCATGAGGATCCAGATGAGGAGTCCCAGTGTCTGAGTGATGATACAGACACAGAGATCTCCATACAGGTATGGTCTGATTCTGCCTTTTTACCTTTTTAAAAGTCTGTCTTTGCTAAACGTTTTTTTTTTCTTCACATCACATGACAAGGCTGTCCACTCCACAGCTAACCTTAGTCCTCTCTGTGTTCCTCAGGATGCATGGCAATGTTCAGAATGTAAGAAGTTCAACTCCCCTCTCCAGCGCTACTGTGTCCGCTGCTGGGCCCTGCAAAGGAACTGGTACAAGGACGTCCCTCGATTGGCCCATTCCCTGTCTGTCCCCGACATCCCAGTATGCAGCTCTCTCAGCCAGCACGACGAGGAAGAGGACAGCGACACGGGGGTCGACGTGCCCGACTGCGTCAGGGCCGTGTCCGACCCGGTCATCCTGCCCTCCCACTCCACCGCCGAGCGCCCTCTGCCCCCCGGGGGAGCCGGGAAAGGCAAAGGCCCCCGGCCACCAGGGGCAGCCAGGGAGGAGCAGCTGTCGGAGAGTCAGGAAAGCCTTGGGATGGAGGTGGAGCCCAGACCCGAGGCCTTGCTGGAGCCCTGCAAGCTATGTCGAGTGCGGCCGCGGAACGGCAACATCATCCACGGCCGCACGGCTCACCTGCTCACCTGCTTCCCCTGCGCTCGGAGGCTGCACAAGTTCCAGGCCCCCTGCCCGGGCTGTGGACAGATCATACAGAAGGTCATCAAGATATTCATCCTCTGAGACGGGCGAACACACGCAAGCATGTACAGACGCATACGTACGCACACACACACACACACACCTTGTGTTTTCGAAAAACATGCCAAGCAGCACTAGACAAAAAAAAAACACTGCTAATTCCGATAGTCATCATGCCAGTTTATTTGAAGGAATACCTTAAAAGAAAAAAGAAAAATCAAATATGAGTACTATGAATAGTTGTATTTTTTTGTTGCCTAGTCAGGTTCTCTACCATTGGGCTGCAGTGAGAGCTCATCCAGTTAATTTGTTGTACTGGTCAGCCTGATTCCATTTGATGATGTATTTATTTTTATTTATGCTTTTCATTTGACTTATGCATGTGGCCAATACTCAACGATCAGCTCTATAGGGGACACTGCCCTGGCTGTAGAAACACTGCACTTGGGCACCAGTAAGTTCTAGACCTGTTCTGCTTTACTGCCTGCTAGCGTTGAACTTTTTGTTAAGAGAAAAGTCATTTGTTCTGATGACTTGAGTTCCAAGTTAGTTCCAGCTAGTTTTGTGTTAACAGAAATGAGTCTCCTCTTCCTAGAGGCTGGTCACCATGAAGGGGCTGCTGTCAGCACAGTTATGGAAGTTCGAAAGCGTTACACTGCCAAATGTAATGAATACTATGATATATTGTCTTTTTATTCTGTTATTGAAATGCTTTTTTTTGTGTGTGTTGAGGTGAGCCTTTTGCATACACCTAAATTCAAGGCAATTCATTTGAGTTTTATGCTATAACATAATTGGTTTGGTGGCACTTGTTAGACTTAGCTAGCGATATCCTTTGTTTAAGGATTAAGTTATTGAAGGGTGCGATGCTGTCCCTGCTCTGCTTCACCTCAAGAGAAATGATTGTGTATGTACACACACACACAAAGCATTTTGTCTAAGAATTATTTCTTCAGAGCTCTATATAGAATCATTCTTCTTATCTGCCACGGTGTGGCGCTGTAAGGAGGCTCATGGCTGCATTTTCAACATGTTCAGTATTAAACCTTATATACTTAATCGCATAACTCGAAGTTCTGCGAAAGGAACAACTGCCTTGAACGTGTTCCCCCCAGCCCCCCTGAGGTGCGGCCTGTAGAAACCTTCGGGAACGCTCTGCAAACTCAATGGTTCCACACAGGCTACAACTTCTCAAAATCGGTTATATCTCCTCACGATGTAAAAAGCCTTATCCTATATGTAACAGACTTATGAATAAAGTAACTGATAACCATTCAAGTATTCGCAGTTATTTATTTCCTGTGTGGCTTGATGTACTAATACGGCTATTATCACTTAGATTGGGACAGTTGGCGTACAGTATCTCTGCTGCAGAGGAGTGTGGAGGCTGAAGAATAAGTCATTGTATGACAGCCCAGCTGTCCTCGGTCCTCTCTCTCATGACAGAGCTGCCTCGCTCGGTGCACCTGCCTCTCTTTCTCTCATGAATGTTCGCCGATCAAACGCTTCTACTTTTGAAAGCGGTTGAAATGCGTAGAACTTTCTAGATTCCCCGTTAACGGCGTCATCCTTTTTTTAATAGGAGATACACGGACCAGTAAAACACTAGGGGATAGGAAGCTGTGCCGGTTCCACAGGAGTGTTAGCGATGTCTGGGGTCAGGAATGGGTTGGCCTTGTATGTGGAATGCTGGTTTGTTCTTGGTATGGCAGCAGGGTCGAGCTCCACGCTAGAGGAGAAGAGCGCACCACCGCAGTGACACACCACCCGTGGCAGTTCTAGAATGGCATGGACCAGGGAGTGGAAGGGGATCTACACGTTACCACGGCTACAGCACATTCATCCCAACATCCCAGAATAACCTTACCGCATAGCCCGCTCATCCCCTATGCAATACTTCCGAAGGGGAAAATAGTTGGGAAGTGAGACATAGTTATACATAGTTCCAATACTTGTGATGTTTCTGTCCTTGGTGGGGGGGGAGGGGGGGGGGGGGGGGGGGGGAAGGGGTATTCCACAACAAGTTTAGACACATTTATTCCAGCTCAGAGTACAGTTCAGGGACTGGTACAGTACTAGGTCAGACTAGTACTCTTGAGGGACAGAAATGTGGATTATAAAAGACAGAAAGGAGTCAAGAACAGTGAGGCTGGCTGGATCCTTTCCTAGCAGGAAGTGACACGTGGGCTGTGTCCGAAATCACTCCCTAACCACTATATAGGGTACTATATAGGGATCATGCCATTTTGTAGGGGTGTCAGAATAGTTAGTGATCACTATATAGTGCCCTGAATGTATCCCACAATTCACCGCGAAAAGTAGTGAACATCTGATGGTCACTAACCGAAGCAAGATAGCCCATCATGCATTGCGTTGGTACGTTTGCGTTGGTACGTTTTAATTATGCGACAGCGAGGACGTAATAATCGGCGCCAAGAGAAGTGTCCGAAAGTTTTTTCTGTTGAGCTCATTATATAGTCCACTAGATTAATTTCCCTATGTAGGGAGTAGGGAGTAGGGAATGGCAAGGGTCATGTGAAGACTCAAGACTAGACTCCCAGATCTGTCACCACGGGCAACAGGACTACACAAAAATATCTGATAACTATTGATTAGATAAACCTTTATTTGTCCTCCAGGGGAGGAAATTGCAGTTGACTTATAAAATCTTTAAATTCTCATTTGAATTTCTAAGGTACTTACAAGATCTTAAGTCATTGCTATCTTTTGTATACTTATCTTTCTATTTTTTTATTGGAGAGGGAAGGAGATTAAGACCGAAGGAAAACCAAGTCTGTCAAATATGTGTGTGGCTCTGGATCTGAAAAGAACACCCATCCCTGATTAAGTGTTAAACCATAATGTTTTGTGTGTCACTTTGTTTACAGTCTGAGGGCTAGAGGTGGTATGTGGTGTTTGGTAGTACAGTTGTGTTAGTTTTAGTGTGTGTAACCAGCAGTGTGTAGGATGCCAAGCTCGGGCAGGGCAGTGGAAGACTGGAAGACTCAGTTCATTCCTGCGATTTAACGTGACACCACTTGCACTAAATCTGCGACAGCTGCGTATGCGCATGCCGTCCATTCTGTTTGTTGTAGGGGATTACGCCACGATAAAAGCCCCAGTCAGGGGCAGCGTGGCTGGGCCTGCACAACTACTGTTTCCCCCCTGACTTAGAAGGCTTTTCCTGGGCCTCCAGAGTGCTGTGAAAACACAGGTGGGGGTCCCTTTGTATAAAGGGATGAATGGGAGTATTCTAATGACAGTGACCAGACTGTTGAGGAGCCCCTGCCACCTTGGGACATCGCTCCGCTAAGGGACTCTGTGGCTCAACGCTGCGTGTACAGAACACAACCGTGATCCGGGAGAGGTTGTCACACCTTTGAAACACTTTGCTTGTTTACTCATTTTCAAATGTCTGGTTGACAGAGTAATAGTTTGACACTTCAGTTGAACATGGGAGGTCGGGTCGTTCAGCGGTTCAGGCGTTGGGCTCATGATCGGAAGGTTGTGAGTTCGATTCCAGGCTGTGGCTACATGACGTTGTGTCCTTGGGCAAGGCACTTCACCCTACTTGCCTCAGGAAGAATGTCCCTGTACTTGCTGTAAGTCGCTTTGGATAAAAGCGTCTGCTAAATGACTAAATGTAAACATGCGGTAGAAGTTTGCTGGATTAAACATATACCGTATATCGTATGAACCATACGAATGTTGAAGTGAATCGGTGGTGCAGTCCACCATTATCACCGCTAGTCATTATCAGAGTGTGTGAGAAGGCCTTTAGGTTTGGGATCACGAGCGGTTTATTTGCTTTAAAGGATAGTCAGGTGAGTTCATGGACGAGGTTTCCGATGCTGAGCCTCGAAGAGACAAAGAAGGTCCAAAAGGGACCGCAGGTCTCGGTGGTCGATGGTCCCAGACATCTGTGACTGTCACTATGGTGACCCTGCCCTCTCCTGAGGCAGCATGAAATGTTGTTTCTGAGAGCGGAGAGGCAGAGCGCCAAAGCAGCACATTCCAGAACTAATGCAGTAACGCAGTAGCATTTCTGGAAGCAAACAGACCACCACCTTATCCCTTAACGCTCGTCCACCCTCCACACTGACACACACACACACACACACACGTACAAACACACTTCTGCTTTCATCTCATGCAGTAGATGCGATTTCAAGGAGGAGATCCAGCCTTTCCAAGCTTACAATAGGAAGAATAAACTAAACGCTTTGGTTGTTAGAGGAACAGTAATGACCAGTCCAGGTCCCCCCCCCCCCCCCCCCCCCCTCCTCCCTACCTCGCCTCCCACACCTCACCCCCCGCTGGAACTTTCAGGAATAGTAATGAACAGTCCAAAACCCACCCCCCCACACACACACACACACACTCCTCACCCCCCCCACCCCCAGCTGTCCGGCAATGTGCTGCTGCTTGTCATTGAGGAAGAGTGGCATACTGTTGGTCATGACAGGGCAACTCCCTTGGTCACACACTCCACATCCAGAACACACACACACACACTTGTTGATTTATTGACGTGTGTCGCGGAAAGTACATAGAGGTTTGGATCGAAGGAATCGAGAAATCCGTTTGGACGATGACAGCATTTTTTTTTTTTACGGCAAATCTAGGCAAAAAAAAGGACAGATACCTGCACAGACTTCAAATCACTTTTTTTCACTACGAAAGGTTGTGTTCAGTCTGTTGTGTTGAGACTCAACCTGAAAGAAGCTGAACACACTGCGTTAAGTCGTATACAACAACTGTGAATGAGGAGTATACATGGTGGGTCCCCTGCTGTGCTCCACCCCAACTGTTCACCTCCGAATGCTGAACTGGGATTTTACTCTTTACCAGAATGACAATTTGGACACACACACACACACTCCAGCTCCGTGCTCTAGTTCTGCTGACAATGAGGTCAGGATGACTGAGGGCTTATGAGTGACTCTGACAAACTGTTGGACCTCCCCGCTCCTCCTCCCCTCGCGCCCCAGTCCCACACAGGCCTCTTTGTACTCCGTCCACCATCAGTGACCATCCATCACAGACTAACCTGACAGCCCTCCCTCCCTCCCCCCCCCCCCCCCCCCCACTCCCCCCCCTCCACCACCACCACCCCAGCGCCAATCTCAGCCGCGATACCGGCAAGCCCTGCCAGACCTGACCCAGACTTCCAATCTCTCCCCTCTCTTCACCTTAACCTTCTACTGTATTAGCGGCCTGTTATCCACTGTCTTCTACCCTTCACTCTCTGTCTACTACTATACTGTTGACTACCCTCTACCCTCTCTACTACCTTCACCCTCTACCTCTACTCCTTACCCTCTACCGTCTCTACTACCTTCACCCTCTACCTCTACTCCTTACCCTCTACCCTCTCTACTACCTTCACCCTCTACCTCTACTCCTTACCCTCTACCCTCTCTACTACCTTCACCCTCTACCTCTACTCCTACCATCTCTACTACCTTCACCCTCTACCTCTACTCCTTACCCTCTACCCTCTCTACTACCTTCACCCTCTACCTCTACTCCTTACCCTCTACCCTCTCTACTACCTTCACCCTCTACCTCTACTCCTTACCCTCTACCCTCTCTACTACCTTCACCCTCTACCTCTACTCCTACCATCTCTACTACCTTTACCCTCTACCTCTACTCCTTACCCTCTACCCTCTCTACTACCTTCACCCTCTACCTCTACTCCTTACCCTCTACCCTCTCTACCACCTTCACCCTCTACCTCTACTCCTTACCCTCTACCCTCTCTACTACCTTCACCCTCTACCTCTACTCCTACCATCTCTACTACCTTCACCCTCTACCTCTACTCCTTACCCTCTACCCTCTCTACTACCTTCACCCTCTACCTCTACTCCTTACCCTCTACCCTCACTACTACCTTCACCCTCTACCTCTACTCCTTACCCTCTACCCTCTCTACTACCTTCACCCTCTACCTCTACTCCTTACCCTCTACCCTCTCTACTACCTTCACCCTCTACCTCTACTCCTTACCCTCTACCCTCACTACTACCTTCACCCTCTACCTCTACTCCTTTCCCTCTACTCTCTCTACTACCTTCACCCTCTACCTCTACTCCTTACCCTCTACCCTCTCTACTACCTTCACCCTCTACCTCTACTCCTTTCCCTCTACCCTCTCTACTACCTTCACCCTCTACCTCTATTATTTACCCTCTACCCTCTCTACTACTTTAAACCTCTACCTCTACTCCTTACCCTCTACCCTCTCTACTACTTTAACCCTCTACCTCTACTCCTTACCCTCTACCCTCTCTACTGCTTTCATCCTCTACCTCTACTCCTTACCCTCTACCCTCTCTACTACTTTCACCCTCTACCTCTACTCCTTACCCTCTACCCTCTCTACTACCTTCACCCTCTACCTCTACTCCTTACCCTCTACCCTCTCTACTACTTTCACACTCTACCTCTACTCCTTACCCTCTACCCTCTCTACTACTTTCACCCTCTACCTCTTCTCCTTACCCTCTACCCTCTCTACTACCTTCACCCTCTACCTCTGCTCCTTACCCTCTACCCTCTCTACTACCTTCACCCTCTACCTCTGCTCCTTACCCTCTACCCTCTCTACTACTTTCACCCTCTACCTCTACTCCTTACCCTCTACCTCTCTACTACCTTCACCCTCTACTTCTACTATTTACCCTCTACCCTCTCTACTACTTTCACCCTCTACCTCTACTCCTTACCCTCTACCCTCTCTACTACTTTCACCCTCTACCTCTACTCCTTACCCTCTACCCTCTCTACTACTTTCACCCTCTACCTCTTCTCCTTACCCTCTACCCTCTCTACTACCTTCACCCTCTACCTCTGCTCCTTACCCTCTACCTCTCTACTACCTTCACCCTCTACCTCTACTCCTTACCCTCTACCTCTTTACTACCTTCACCCTCTACCTCTACTATTTACCCTCTACCCTCTCTACTACTTTCACCCTCTACCTCTACTATTTACCCTCTACCCTCTCTACTACTTTCACCCTCTACCTCTACTCCTTACCCTCTACCCTCTCTACTACCTTCACCCTCTACCTCTACTCCTTACCCTCTACCCTCTCTACTACCTTCACCCTCTACCTATTCTCCTTTCCCTCTACCCTCTCTACTACTTTCACCCTCTACCTCTACTATTTACCCTTTAGACTGGTTCCAATTTTTGGTTCCATTCTTCAAATGTACAGTTTTTCTTACACTGCTATATAGGATTTTACGCCAATGAACCCTCCATTAAGTTCAACCAGTATCAAAACCTGTCCATAATTGCCTTTCCTTAGACCTGACACTTCAAACCTCTTGCTTCAAAGCTGTGCCGTGTCTTGTTGATGGCCTGTCCTGTGATGTCAGGACCCCTGAGTAAGCCTGCATGGTTGTTTTGCCTTCTGAGCGGAAGTCGGTCCAAATTAGCCAGTGAGCTATGAGGTGAGACATGTCCTGAGGGGATTAGCGCCTGGCGGCTAGGCTAACGCTAGCAACGCCCAGGGTCAGGACAACCAAGGCCATCCCAGCGGATGTTGGTATGTCCAGTGAGACAGATCCCAGGAAATGTCAGCTCTAGACTGTACTGTTGCATCATTGTAGAAGCCAACCCATCCAGTCCTGCCTGACTATGACTAGTTTCTGCTATTTCTATTGCTCCGTTCTAGACAAGGGCAGATGTCTTGAGCTTTTAATGATCTGCACCAATTCTAACTTGGGAGGTTTTTATGCAAAAGCACATTTCACAAGTCAAACTTTAATTGTGAACCACAGCAGACTGGACTCTCGTGGTTGGACTACTTACTTGTGTCACAGCTCCAGAGTGCTGGTGACAGCTGCGGCCAGTCTGGCAGAGGACACGATGCGCGTGTCACAGTGGAGGACGGGACTCTGGGATCAGCTCATTAAGGCCCCTCATCTTTGATCGCTCGCACGGATCTGGGTGGGGAATCAAACCCATTTCCACGGCAACTAGATCCTAGTTCCTTTGTCAGACCATGAACGCCATGCACGCGAACCCCGACACACACGCACACGCCTATACATACACACGCACGCACACGCGTCTAAAGCCCTGGAGAGCTGGGTCCAACAGAGATGTGAAGTGTAGATGTGCAGCAACAGCTAAACGTCGGGTCAGGTTTCTAGGGGCTCGTGCTAAATTTAACCCTGTGATCCTGCAGCAGGCAGAGGGGTTTAAATGCCAGCCTACAGTTGCTCCACACAACAGTTGTTCTCTACACATCTCCCTCTCTACACAGCCTTAGGCCAGGACTTGGAGAGGCGCACACACACTCTTCTCCTCGCACCATTTCCAAGCGCAGGACCTATCTCCTCCTAGAACACCCAGCGCAGGGGAACCCGGAGTCCACGTTCCCTAATCCACCGCTTCAGAACCAGAGGCCAGCATGGAGCTGTTTGAGACCAACCCTTACTTCTTTCCCGACCAGCGCTTCTACGAGGGCGGGGACAGCTACTTCCCCTCCCGTCTGCCTGGGGGGTACGACCAGACGGGCTTTCAGGAGAGGGGCTCCATGATGGGGCTGTGTGGGGGTTTGTCTGGAGGTGTCGGGGTAGGGGCCGGGGGTATGGAGGACAAGGCCTCTCCCTCCAGCCTCTCCCCCAACTCCGAACCCCATTGCCCGGGGCAGTGCCTTCCCTGGGCCTGCAAGCTTTGCAAACGCAAGACGGTGACCATGGATCGTCGGAAAGCGGCCACGCTGAGGGAGAAGCGACGGCTGAAGAAGGTGAACGAGGCCTTCGAGGCCCTGAAGAGGAGCACGCTCATGAACCCCAACCAGCGGCTGCCCAAGGTGGAGATCCTGCGCAGCGCCATCCAGTACATCGAGAGGCTGCAGGCGCTGGTCTCCTCGCTCAACCAGCAGGACAGCGAGACTGGCCAGCAGGGCCTCCATTATCGGCCAGCGGGAGCCCAGCCCAGAGTGAGTAGGATGGAGGGGTGAGGGAGGGGAGAGACCCTCCAGCCCAGAGTGAGATGGATGGAGGGGAGTGGGAGGGGAGAGGGAGAGAGAGAGACCCCCAGCCCAGAGTGAGATGGATGGAGAGGAGTGGGAGGAAGGACGAGGGGGAGAGAGAGGAGGAAAGAGAAGAGAGGTGGTAACAGTGTCAGGGGAGAAGCATGAGGGTGTTGGAGATGTTGAGATAAAATGACAGAGAAGATGGAAAAAGAGGACGATATGTATGTTTGGTTTGTGACACTCAGATGTAAGGATATTGGCTAACGCTTCAGATTTCATGTCTGTGACTTCTGAGCGTGTTTTCAGGGTTGCGAGAGGTTACCGATGTCAATGTTAGCACTGGGTGTAGCAGAATGGTAGCAGCAAGTTATCTGAAAAGTTATCTATATTGAAAGAGTAGAGGGTAATAACGCGGTAATAACTATATGAATCTGGATACACAGTAGTACATCTCTTCATTCATTCAAAATTCACTCAGGTGTCTTAGCTACAAACATGGTCAGATACAATCAAACTGGAATCTCTAGAGTGATCTTGTAATTAGACATGTATGATGATTTCATAAAGCCCAGTTTTACTATTTACTCGTGTTTTCGAGTTTGTGTGTGTGTGTGTGTGTTCTGCATGGCAGCGAAGCGGATTACTGTTTCTGGTGTGTGTGTGTAGGGTGGGGCATGATGTGTCATAACACAGAGTGACTGACAGCACCTTCTGTCTGGGTCTCCATGGCAACAGGTGTCGTCGTCAAGCGAGCAGCGATCCGGCAGCACCTGCTGCAGCAGCCCAGAGTGGAGCAGCGCATCAGACCAGTGTACACACAACTACAGCAACGAGGGTACGTGCTCACACACACATCACACAGACAGACACACACACACACAGACACACACACAAACACACACACACATCCCACAAACACACACACATCACACACACACAGACACATACAAACACACACACATCACACACATCACACACAGACACACACAGACACACACAGACACTCACTCACACACACATCACACACACACATCACACATAGACACACACAAACACACACACCACACACTCACACACACAGACACACACACACCTGGGTGCTGACGTGGCCCCTTTCTCCCCCTCCAGACCTTCTGAGCGCTGACTCTCCAGACCAGACGAACCTGCGCTCCCTGACCTCTATAGTGGACAGCATCACAGCAGCTGAGGGTCCGGTGGTGTATCCAGTACCGGTGGACATTCCCAAGTAAATCCCCCCCAGGCAGGGGCTAACTCAGCGGGGGGCTGAGTTCCAGAGGCCATTCAGCTCGTGTTGACATTCTGTATCTCACTGTCGCAAAGTCATGATTCTTTATCAAAGTCACCCTTCATGTGAATCTTACCATTGAATAACATGATGCCAATCTGAAAACTACAGCTTGTGTTTTGTGACCTGTGATGATCATCTGGGCACCAAAAATATTTAGAACCAACCTCAGTCCTCCTCTTCTCCACCCTGAGATCTTGTTCCTTACTGAGTCTTTTTTCTTCTCCTCTATTCTAACCTGATGTCTCTCTCCGGTCCTCTCACCTAAGGCCTTGCTCCCTACTGAGGTTCCCCCCTCCTCTCCTTCCCTCTCCTCCTCTCCTCGACCCCCTGCCCCCTTCTTGAACCCTGTGGTCCACACCTCCCCCAGAGCTCCTGGACCAGACAGCATGACCTCCACCAAAGATCTTGCTCCCAGTGGGATCTCCTTTGGGTTCCTGCCTGGAGTCATCCTGAGGTGGAGATGAGAGCACCAAGGTTTTCTGTCCTAACTTAAAGAAATCCAATCTTTCGAAACCTTTCCCTGATCTATCTTGCATTCGGTTTGTGTGTGTTTTATGCTTAAAAACATGAGTTTATTTGTGGGGCCAATCATGTACCATGGCAGTTTTGACCAAAATCTGCTTAATTTAAACTGGTTATGAATGCTAGTGATGTATATACGTTCCGTTTTTTCTACAGAGTGGTTTTGCTATTTTATTTTATATTTTTTGCTAACTTATTATTGACTTTTATAACGAAGATTGTTGTGTATTTGTAGATTTTTGCAAGAAGTGACATTCTCACCAATCCTTGCATTAAAGACCATTTTCAATATCTTGCTGATGAATGTCCTTCACACATGCACCAACATGAAATAAACACACATTCAATGTTTTATCTTAAAAAAAAAACAGATTTACTTATGTCTATATAGTGTCATAAATACATTACACCTCATTTAAATAGCCAAATAATAAAGTCTTGATTTGTCAGCATCATTTCACACCTGGAATAAATACACATACAGTACTCATAGCTGCCACAGTAGCACATTACACCTTTAGACACCTTTAGAACATTGTCTGTCAAATAAAAAAAGATAATACTACCCACCCAATAATTCACTGGTTCACTGATAACCTACTCTCATTGGACAGCAGGAGTAGATCACACACAGCATCCCAACAGTCAGCGAACAGTACTGGCCACTGTCACATCCCCATGGCAACTAGACAGGAAGAGGGTGGGGCCAGGATGCGCCCAAATATGATGTGATGTCAGGTGACCAGTTTTGTGTGTGATTTCATTGGCTGGTGCCAAGCAGCAATTTACAGTTTGATTAGAAAAAGAAATACGGAATCACCCGGAAACAGCTACAGTGGACACTCTCACAACTCACCTATACAGAGACCCTCGGCCACACACTCCTGGTGGTCTGGGGCGAGCGACGCGCAAGGCCTCCAGTCCCCAGATACAGCAGACTGGAGCTTCTGCTCGTATGCTGGCTCGCTGACTCAGTCACAACAACAAACGCTCTACTCTAATCATGTTAGCTACATCATGTCAACCTAAAGGCAGGGGGAAGGGAAGCAGGAGGAGAGAGGGGCGAGCTACATAGTGCTAAACAAGGATGGAGGAAAGGAAATGGGCGAGGTGGCAGAGGAAGGGAATTGAACAGTATAGAATTGGACCCTTGAACCTGTAGAGAGTCCTTTTAGTATTCGCACACCAACACACCCCTACTTAGTGAGTTCCTCTCACTCACAGTTCACACACTTGACAGCATATAAGACACAGAGGGTCAACACAAGAAGAGAACAGTCACTACCGAATACAGGGCATTGAGTTTCATACAGCAATGATAGTATAATATTCTCCATATATAATTCCAATATATATATTTATATATTTCTATAAAAAACATAAGTCATCCATTTTATGTACAGATGATAATGAGTAGTACCTTGCATAACCGATAGGGGGCAACGTGTATTGTGATTTTTCATTGACACACCCGATAGGTTCAATCCGAATCCAAATGAACATCACTATCCCCCTTCAGACATCCAGACCTTACTGATGTCCTCTGACCTCTGACCCTGCCTGCTTTAGGTCCAGGGGACAGTGTGACGGCTGCAATCTGGAGTCGGACCTTGGAGTTAGACAAGTTAAGAGTCGGAATCCACAGATGAGGATGATGAGGAGGATGAAGACTAGAACCCACAGAATGGACCAGAGGTCGGGGGTCGGGGGGGTCAGGGGTCAGGAGTAGGAGCAGAAGCACTACACCACAACAACAAGGCTACTGGGAGCACTGGGGTTACTGGGAGAGACTGGGAGGAGTCTCCTCTACAGCAGCGAGTGCGGCCAATGAGCACGCTCAAGAGTTCCAAGGTGGGAGTTCACCTCTATATTGTATTGCACGTGTCCAGGGCGGGTGTGAGGTGAAGGGGGAGAGGTCAGAGGGGAGGCTGGGTACAGGGGTGGGGGGTGGGATCTGATGATCCCCCCTGATGACCAGGTCTCCCACTCCAAATTTGGCATGTCACTCTCGAAAGGCCGCAAGCATGTGTCCATACAGGTAATGAGAATGTACTGGAAGGAAGAAGAGAACGAGATTCAGTCCTGGCAGAAAGCTAGCTCAGATGACAGACTCAAACCCAGCTGTAAGTTAGCACTAAAGTGTAGCTAGCTCACCTGTTAGCTTAGCTGCTCAGGTTGCTAGGTAGTGTTGGACAGGGGTTAGCTCACCTGTTAGCATCAGTGCTCCTGTTAGTAAGCGGGGAAGAGTGGAATTAGCATGAGTAGGTCCGTACCGCCGAGGGGTCCAGTCTTGGTGGCGCCGGGGGAGGAGCTAAATAAGGCGTGGCAGAGAGGAGCGTAGCAGAGCAGAGGACAGAGGCATGCAGTTAGTCAGGCCAAGCAAAGAGTGCTACACAAGCATTGTTAGACACAAAGCACACACATGCAAAAAGCAAATTGGTTAGCTGGTTATTGTTGTAAGGCTCAGTACGTCTCATTCACAAGCATCCACAGACACTCACACACACCTTCAGGTTGCAGCTGTTTCTTGGGCACCAGAGACATGGACGGAGGGACGGACATGGAGGGCATGCGGAACCCTGCCGGGAGCGTTTCCATGGATCCCGCCATCATCCCCAGGCCGCCCCCCCCCTCCCGCGCACGGAAACGCTTCCGCCATGACGGAGAACGCCGGAAAGTCTTATCATCCCCGCTCTTCAGACACACAGAGCCGGAAAAAGAGAGACAAAGGATAAGGGAGGGGAGGGGGGGGAAATGAAGTGCAAAGTAGGGCTCCAGTATATTGACACTGTAGCTCACAGGTGTCAAACTCCAGTCCTTGAGGGTCGCTGTCCTGAAGGTTTTAGATGTTTCCCAGCTCCAGCACACCTGACTCAGGACAGCGGCCCTCCAGGACTGAGACCCCTGTAAGCTCACGGGCTCCCGGTGGTGAGTGTACCAGGCCCTGCCTCACCTCCTCCAGTCGACGGTCCGTACCCAGAGCGAGGACGTTGTTGAACTCTCGCTCCAGAACCTGGCGCGCCTGAAAAACAAGATTACCCCCCAATTTTTTTAAACCTTTTTGTGTATGTGTGTGCATACTTTTGTGTGTTTCCGTGTTCATATCTGTGTTCTGTGTGTGAGAGTGTAAACATGTATGTTTTTTTGTGTGAGTCAGTCTATACCTGTGACTTGCGTGCATGTGTGTGTGTGTGTACCTGTGTGTTCTGCATGGGGATTTGCAGTATTAGGGCTAGGCTGCTGTAGTCGAAGGTCTCGTCCAGGGAGATGAGAGCCCCGTGGACTCCACTCTCCAGCAGGTTGTTGCTGTACTCCCTCAGGCCGATGGACTGAGCCCAGTGGATCACCTGCTCGTTCGTCCACACCAGCGCATCTACACACGGTACCGTGAAGGAGAGAGAGAGGGAGGGAGAGAGAGACAGAGAGAGGGAGGTAGAGAAAACGAGAGAGACAGAGTGAGGGTGAGAGAGACAGAGAGAAAGTGAGGTGGAGGGAGAGACAGTGAGAGGGTGAGATGGAGGGAGAGACAGAAAGAGAGAGAGAGAGAGACAGAGGGACGGAGAGAAAAGGGGAGAGACAAAAACAGAGTGGGGTGAGAGACCGAGAGAGGGTGAGACAGAGGGAGAGACAGAGAGAGTGACAGAGACAGAAGGAGGGAGAGAATAGGAGAGAGAGCTATTTGACCGATAATGCTTATATGAGTATAGTGTGAACTTGTAGGCACACTCCTCTTTGTTCTGTCAAACCACAGCTGCCAACTAGCTTTCTCAATTGGAACAGGCGGTGAGTGTGCGGTGTGTGTGTGAGGGAGTGAGAAAGTGTGTGTGTTTGTGTAAAAGCGACAGGGGGAGGGCTTTGATGAGACACAACAGCTGAGTCAAGTTCATGTCCAGAACTCAAGGTCGTAAGGTCGCAAAGCTTTGGCTGTGTATGTATGTGTGTCTCAGTGTGGTGGTACGTGTGTGTGTGTGTGTGTGTGTGTTTGTACGTGTGTGTGTGTTTGTACGTGTGTGTGTGTGTGGGGGATCCAAATTGGCTTTAAACAATATCAGGCTCAGCTGTTAAACTTATCAGAGTAACTGAAGCAGTACCCATTAGCTCCACCAGATGGCATTGTGAGTGTTTCTGTGCGTTTGTTTGTGTGTGTGTGTGTGCATGTATGCGTGCGCTTGCGTGTGTTTGATTCCATGCCTGCCTGTGTGGTCTAGATATCATGTGTCTAAACGCTGTACGTGTTTGTGAATGTGTCTGAGTGTGTTTATGGCTGTGTGTGGTCTGTGTGAGTGTGTGTTGTGTGTTGTGTGTTGTGTTACCTTTCATGTCATGCTGGCTCTCCTCTCTCCTGCGCTCCAGGTCTTTCCTGTCATAATTGAGTCTCTTCAAGCACATGATCCCATATTGCAGACTGGCCCTATTTTAGATACACAAACACACACACACACACACAGACACACAAGCACGCAGGTTTATCCCATGTCCGGTAATGATCTGTAACGCAAACATGTGAACACAGAAAGACAAGTCAAACTAATCCATGGGGGTGCGTTGCCATGGTTTCAGAACCTGTGGAAGCTGTCCACCATCTTGAGGTGCGTCCTCAGGTCCTTCTTGGTGAGGTGGTCCAGCATGCGAGCGTCCACCAGACACTCCATGAAGTAGGAGCGGTACTGAGGCAGGCCCAGGCTGGGCAGCCACTCGTTACCGATCCACTCATGGTTCATGTCCCCATAAGCCAGGGTCTGCAGGGGGAGACACACAGGGTTAACATGTGGGTGAGTCTGTGTGTGTGGGGGTGTGTGTCTGTGTGTGTGGGTGTGTGTGCATGTGGGTGTGTCTGTGTGTGTGCATGATGGAGTGTGTGGGACCCATAGAGACAGAGTGTGTGTGTGTGTGTGTATGAGCGTGTGTGTTTGTGTGTTAGAGAGTGTGTCTGTATGAGTGTGTGTGTATGAGATAGAGAGAGAGAGTGTGTGTATGAGAAGGAGTGGGTATGAGAGTGTGTGTGTATGAGAAAGTGTGTGCGTGCGATAGGTGAAAGAGAGTGTGTGCATGTGTTTGTTTGTCTCGTTTCCTATCTGAGAGTATCAGTGTGGGCGGGGCTCCTTCTGACAGGTGTGTGTTGTCATGGCGACAGCAGGCCGATATTAGGGGAGGGGTTATCTTACCTGAGCCCAGCTGCCCTCCTCATTCTCCTGAGGAACGCCCAGCATGGCACAAACAGTATAGAGGGTTAGAGACACATAGCACACACAGACGCACACGTGCGTACGCACACTCATGCATACACACACACACACAACATTTTTGTCCAGTACCACCTAAACTGACTAAATTGCATTGGGAAAAGCTGGAAACTTGATTAGGCTAGAATACAGTGAGAATACAAGCATTGAGAATACAAGTAGACACTTACACAATCATGATGGCATTACAGACCATGTTGACAGATTTACGCAAAACAGACAGCCAGACACACACAGAGACAGCCAGACACACACACACTCACACACACACCAAGGACATGGTTTCACCAACACAGAGGCAGTGAAGGTTGTTGGCATGCAGAAGTTCTAGTTTTTGGCAAGGGGGGTGCGGAAGTGGGCATATGTGTGGCGCGGCAGGGACAGGGTGTGTGTGAGAGGGTGTGCGTGAGGGGGTGTGTGTGAGGGGGGTTTGTGGGGGAGGTGGAGGGAGGACCCAGATGGCACTGACCGCTTTAGTGGAGGAAGCCAGGTTCTCCATCTCTTCATGAGTCACCCACACATTTCCGGAGGACTGCTCAGAGAGGGAGAGCATATAACAACACACACACACACACACACACAGACAGACACACACAGGCACAAACGAGGACACACACACAAAGACAGACACACACACACGTACAGTATACACAGTGTCTTAAGTGAGGAGAAGAGCGGGAGTGTGTTACAGGCAGGTCGTACATCTGGAACAGTCTAAAACAGTAGGCTTCCATTCAGCCACATGCAGCCCAGCACAGCACAGCAGCCCTCATCATCATCACCATCATCATCATCATCACCACCATCATCATCATCTTCTCCCAGTAGGGTTCTGCTTCTGCACAGTACTCTGTCAGACAGACAGTCAGACAGCCAGTCAGCCAGTCAGTTGTTCAGGGAACAGGAGGTGAATGTGAGGGAGGGACATCAGTGTAAGGTGGATGCCTTATAACTAACCCGGGACACGTGTGTGCGTGTGTACCGTTCTGGAGGTGAGTGGGGCGGAGGGGCTGGTGAGGGACACCATCTCCTGGATGGCCAGGCGCAGCTTGAGGCGGTGCAGGGGGTTGCTGATGCCAATCTCCCTCTGGATCTCCGTGTCGGACAGCGCCGACATGATGGCGCCGCTCTTCACGTTGGCACGGCATGCGGCCACGTACCAGGCAGGCATGCCCACCCACAGCTGCGGACAGAGATGATGTTCAGAGGGAATGGTGGGGACTAGGTATGGTGGGTTCAGATCCAGGGTCTGCCTTGTGGGGGGGGGGGGGGGGGGGGGGGGGGGGGGGGGGGGGGGGGCACAGGAGTCTACCTCCAGCCAGGAGACCACAGTAGGCCCATCCCACTGGGCGAAAGGCAGACCTCTCCTCCTGGCATCCTCCAACAGCTCATGTCTGAGGGAGAGACAGATGAGAGACAGAGGGAGAGAGAGGGAGGGAAAGAGAGGGACAATGAGAGAGAGATTGGCAGTGAGAAAGAGAGAGAGAGACAGAGGGAGAGAGAGGGAAAGAGGGGGAGAGAGGGGGAGAGAAATACATACATGATCAAAGTGAGTGGATATCAGCTTTGCCTTAGGCTCCTGGGGGGGGGAGGGAGAGCGAGGGAGAGGGACAGAGAGAGACTGCGGAGAGAGAGAGAGAGAGATACGGACAGGAAGCTCACTTCTTTTTCATCCTGCGGTCTCTCTCCGCCTGGGTGCCCAGCTTTCCCAGCGTCATGGTGTCGCCGATGCTCATCTCAAAGTCTGAAACATAACAACCAGTTTGATGACACGTCACACGCATTTGACACCTCCCACGTCACCGTGCGTGTGTGCGTATCCAGCACTGTCTTGTGTGTCACCTGGGATCATGGCAGGTCCAGGCTGGGCTTCTCTACCAGGGTCTGCTCCATACGAGCCTTCTCCTTCTTCCCAAACAGGCGTCCGATAGAAGACTTGATCCCTTTCTTCTGCTTCCCTCTGGAGAGACACCAGGACAGGATCACACACAAGCAGCGACCCCTAGCTGCACCAGCAGGTATTACAATTGAGGGCCTAGGTTCAAAGGTGAAGTCTGTGGTGTGTGTGTGTGTGTGTACCCTCGGCCATCCTCCAGGTCTCCGTGAGCTGGGCAAAGTTGGTCTCCAGTCGTAAGCTCCGAGGAGAGGAGGGCGGGGACGTCTCACACTTAATGGTTGCCTTATCCTCCCTCACCTCGGTTGGAGACTGGAGGGAGGGAAAAAGAGAGAGGGGGGGAGGAGGGAGAGAAGGAGGAAGGTGGGGGGGAGGGAGAGTAGGAGGGAGGGGAGGAAGGTCACAGTGAGGTAGTGACCTGTTGTGTGTCTCTGCATAGTGTGTCTGTGTGTTGGTCAGTGTGTGTGTGTGTAGGGTAGTGTGTGTGTGTGTAGTGTGGACAGAATGCTAGACAGACGTACTGCTACTTTCCTGCGGTGTTTCCTCAGGTCACTGGGCTGTTGGGAGACACACACACACACACAGACACGCACACACAGACACACACACAAACACAGACACACACAAAGGCATCACAAAGACACACACAGATACACACAGCAGAGACACACACAGACACACACAAAGAGACAAGTGGTTAGAGATGTAACATACTCTAAAAGAGGCACTCCAAAGGCCCAAACATAGCTGGAAACCTTTTCCTTTACCACACAGCAGAAGTGGTTGTGGTCTCACCAGGGTCATGATGCCCAGCTGGTGGCTGGCGTTGCGTGCGTGGTGTTTGGGTGTGGAGCGCCCACTGTTGGGCGGGGAGGCGGAGGAGGCCAGTGATTGGGCCGTGGCAGAGGTGGGCAGTGCTCGGGGGCGGAGCGTGACGTTGAGCCGTCCATGCTGCCGCTGTTCACGCGGGATTCGATCTCGTCAGAGCGAAGGTCAGCGGACTCCCTCTCCACCTGGATCATCCTGCGCACACACACACACACGCACAGAACCATGGTTAACACAGACAAAGCTGGAATAATGCGAGGAAGTGTGTGTGTGTATGTGTCACCTAATCTCCTCGTTAATAGCATCAAGCTGCTCCTGCAGCATCAGAGCGAGAGTCTGGGCGTCCGATTGGCCGCTGGGAGACAGGAGGGCGGAGCTAACGTCATCTTCCAGGTCCGATTCCGCCTCCATGTCACTGCCGAGGAGGTGACTGACACTCCCACGCAACGAAGGGTAGTCCTGCTCGCACAGCATGTACACCTGCACAACACACACACACAGACACACACACACAGGAAGCAGCGTCAGACGGCGACGGTCTCCCAGAGAGACCGCGTGTGATACAGCAGCAGGCACCGGACAAAACATGCCGCCCATCCAGAAGCAGGCAGACAGATGGAGGCTGGTGTGTTTGACAGGTGGGGACTTACATCACGTGGGACGACAGCAGCAGCGGGATGAGAGAGAGACAGAGATGCGGGTGTTAGCAGGGGGCGATGGCGGCTCTGCTGTGGGATGCAGGGTGTGTGTGTGTGGGGAGGGTGGGGGAGACGGGCACCTTGTTGGGGTCGTCTCGCAGAGCGGCCAGCCTGCCCTTGTGTGCCCGTCGGATGACGGTTGTGCTGTAGTGGCCATCCTGACTCTCCACCATGGAGTAACGCAGGTCGCTGGCGCTGCCCAGGTGAGACCTGCGGACACACACCCGCGAGCACGCACACGCACTTCTTCAGTTCTATTGGGATTGTGTATGTTGTCATGGAGATGGAGTCCACACTCTTGACAGAGTCTAGCTGAGCTCATCTCAAGCGCGCGCGTGTGTGTGTGTACCGTGAGTGTGTTCCGTCCCCGAACACCCCGCTACGACGTTTGAGGTGGTCGATCTCATTCCTCAGCTTCTCTATCTCTCCAATCAGACGCTCCTGGAGGAGAGAGGCATTATGGGAGTTTCAGGGTCAGGTCCTCAGGGGGGGCTTGTATGAACTGTGTGTGTGTGTGGGGTCCAGGGTGAACACTGTCAAGTCAGGGTTGGGGGGCAGGGCTAAGGGGGTCAAGGTTGGGGGGCGGGGCTAAGGGGGTCAGGGCTGGGGGGGCGGGGCTCACTGACCCGGGTGTGGTGGAACTCCTCCAGTTGTTTCTGGGAGTTCTCCAGATCCTGGATCAAAGAGTTCTGGAGAAGATAGGAGAGAGATGGAGGTCAACTACTGAGAGTCAGAACAGGTGTGTGTCAGGAGTGTGTGTACACGTAGGTCTGTGTGTGTATTTACGCAGACATGTATGTGTGTGTCAGGGAGTCGAGCGGTTAGGGAATCGGGCTAGTAATCAGACGGTTGTCGGTTCGAAATTCCCGGTCGTGCCAACACGACGTTATGTCCATGGGCAAGGCACTTCACCCTACTTGCCTCTGGGGGGAACGTCCCTGTACTTGCTGTAAGTCGCTCAGGATAAGAGCGTCTGCTAAATGACTAAAGGTAAATGTGTGTGTGTGTGTGTGTGTGGGGGGGGGGGGGAAGCTCGCCTTGTCCTCCAGCGCAGCCATGCGCTCCTTCAGATGCAGCTGCAGCCTCTCGTTGGACTCTGTGAGCAGGCGGTCCACCGTGTCCGACAGACGCTTGTTGTGCTCCTCGTTCATCTTCTCCCTCTGACGCGCCTGCGGAGCCACACACACACACACACACCCTTACTATCCACGCCAAACCTGGGTCACCCCTCCCCTCCCCTCTCCTCTGTCAGGCCTGGAGGCTGCATGCAGGCAGCCCACACCTCCTACTCAGGGGTGGGGGAGATCAAGGGGGGGCTGAGGGGCGGCCTGGAGCAGCCTGGGGTCTAGTCTGAGCTCCAGACCGCTTCAGACATTCATGAGGAGATGGGGCAGTGTTCTGGAAAAACGGGAAGGATTTGCTGCCGTTGGAACGTGTAGCTTAGGAAGGGTCCTCGTCACACAATACAGACATGGAACATCTCACGCTGGCATGCAGGAACACTGTTAGGTCGTGTTTACACTCGCACACACATGTCGTTTCCTTAGAGGAACTCCGCGAACGGAGCGTGCCGAGCGAGAAGTCGGCCATGCGTGAATTATTCACGTTCTAAATATATCAGCCAGTCAGAGCTGAGGGGGGCGGAGCGGCAGCAGGAACTTGGTGGATTTGGTCTATATTTACGCTGCAAAGCTCTGGATGGGCGGGATGATTGCGTGCGTGTGCGCCTCACGGCGCAGGAGAGATTTAGTGTGTGTGTGGGGGTGTGTGTGTGTGGAGGGGAGGGGGGGTTAGAGGGTGGAATTCCACTAATATAAAGCCTCAAGCTGGACCATGTGACATCGGAGGAAAAACCTACAGGGATAGTCCACGTACGATACGCAAACACACGCGCGCACACACACACATGCACGTTAGACACACATACGGATGCGCACGTACGCAGACATGCACGCTTGCGAACACACGCACGCAAACACGCGCGCACGCAGAAACACACACAAAACACACCCTGCCCAGTTCCTGGTTCTTCTCCTCTAGTTGGGACTCCAGCTGTCTGAGTCTCTCCTCCACGTTACCATGGCGCTCCTCGGCCTACAGGGGGAGACACTGTCACGTCAGCGGCTCTCCCTACTGCACCACATGCTGCTGTATGAGCCTCTAGCAGGCAGCCCCACACCCCTATCAGCTGGGTGGGTGCCTGGGTAAGAGTGTACAGGTGGGCTGGGCTGTGTGCACAGGGTTTGGATCATTGGCTCGATTTCGAATACGAATGAAAAACGATCGAGGCGATGGTGTGTGTGTGTTAATGTACACATGCGTGTTTATGTGTGTTCATGTATGTGTGCGTATGTGTTTACGTACGTGTGTGTGTGCGTTCAAGTGCGTGTGTTGATGTATGTGTGTGTGTGTTTATGTACGTGTGTGTGCGTTTATGTACGTGTGTGTGTTTGTGTACGTGTACGTGTGTGTGCGTTTATGTACTTGTGTGTTTATATACGTGTGTGTGTGTTCATGTACGTGTGTGTTTGTGTTCACCTACGTGTGTGTTTATGTACGTGTGTGTTTATGTACGTGTGTGTGTGTTACCTTGGTAAGAGCTGCCACCCTCTGAGCCAGCTCAGCCTCCACCTCTGGCAGAGTCTCGGCCTTCCTCATGGTCTGAGCCAGCCTCTGTTCTGCCAGCTCCAGCAGCTCCTGGAGCTGACGCACCTTCTCTTCGCTCTGACACACACACATCACACATCACACACACACACACAACACACACATCACACACAAATCACACATCCCACACACATCACACGCACACATCACACACGCACACACATCCCGCGTACACCCCCCCCCCCACACACACACACGTACACACACACACACATACCATTCCCAGGCAGGAAATCAGTCAAAAGAGATCCTAACAAGAGTTCAGTCCTATTGTAGCTGGTTGGCAGGTAGTGTATAAGCAGGTATGAGTCTGTAGCATGGATGGGATCACATGTGGCTTCTACTCTTCATCTACAGCAGGGGTGGGCAACCCTGGTCCTAGGGAGCCGCTGTCCTGAAGGTTTTACATTTACATTTACATTTATTCATTTAGCAGACGCTTTGTTTCCCTGCTCCAGCACAGCTGATTCTAATGAATGGGTTGTTATCAAGCTCTGTGGAAGCCTGATAATGATCCTTCATTAGAACTAGGTGTGCTGGAGCAAGGAAAAAATCTAAAACCTTCAGGATAGGGGCTCTCGAGGACCAAGATTGCCCACCCCTGATCTACAGTGAGGTCACAGTCCTCACTGATAGGTATACAGCATGAGTCATCACATTATCGAAACATCATCATGCAGTTTCTTTAACGGACATGGTTGTAATTCACTTTCAAGAAGTGTGTATTACATAGCCTGTTTGTTTGCCGTGGGGCTGAGCAGCCTGTAAGTTGGGCAACATTCGTTTCCCAGCAGGAGGCCTGGTGGTGCGCCTGGAGCGGCAGGCCCCGCCCCCCCCTCTTCCTTCAGTCGCACTGTCCTCATGAACATGAACTCCACTTCACCCTGAACTGTGGATGAACCCCTCTGATGCACGTGTGTGCGCGCGTGTGTGTGCATCTCCATCCTGACACACTCCGTGTGTGTGTCCCTGTTCTTACCCCTCTCTCAAACAGTATCGGCCCCATCCAGATCGCCTTGAGGCTCTTACCTGTGTGTGTGTGTGTGTGTGTGTGTGGGGGGGGGGGGGGGGGTGTTACCTGCCGGTGCAGGGAGTCCTTGGTGGCCAGCTCGTTCTCCAGTTTGTCGTTGAGGTCGTGGATGTGGGTGGTCTCTCTCTGGGCGGCCAGGTAACGTTTCTCTAAGGTGGTGATCCTCTCCTCCATATCCTCTCTCTGTGCGAGTGCCTACAACAGGCATATAGTAAGAGGAAACACACCCTGACAACAGGGAGAGACGCACTAAAGGGACGCACATCTTGCTCTCCTTTAGCGTCTGTTTTTCAGAAACGGTTTTGCCGTATGCGTATATTTTAATGGCTGTGTGTGTCAACTGTATCCTTTGCATTGCAATATGTGAAATTCATGAACTCTCTCTCTCCCTCCTCTCCCTCCTCTCCTTCTATCTCTCCCTCTGTCTCTCTCGCTCCCTCCTCTCTCCCCCTCCTCTCCTTCCTCTCCCTTCTCTCCTTCCCTCTCTCTCTTTCTCCTCTCTCTCTCTCTCTCTCTCCCTCTCTCCCTTGGTCTCTCCCAGTGTACGCTCACCTCTCTCTGTTCCCTCTGCTGTTTGATTGACAGCTCCTCGCTGCGACTCAGGTCCCGGCGAGCGTTGGCTAGCTCCGCCTCCAGCTCGGCCACGCGGTTGTTGAGTGCTCCTGAGCGCTCGCGCGTCTGAGCCAGCTCCTGATTGGTCCGGTCGAGCATCTCCTGGAGCTCGGCACTGCGGCTGCCGTCATCGTGGGCGTCTATGGAGCCGTTTGGCAGCCTCTGGTGTTCACACACACGCACATGCACACACAAATGCAACCAGAGGCACAATCATATACAGTAGATGTTGCACAAAGAGGAAGACAGAGACCGACAGAGACAGACAGAGACAGACAGAGACAGACAGAGACAGACAGAGACAGACAGAGACAGACAGAGACAGACAGAGACAGACAGAGACAGACAGAGACAGACAGAGACTGACAGAGACAGAGACAGACAGAGACAGACAGAGACAGAGCCAGACAGAGACAGACAGAGACAGACAGAGAAAGACAGAGACAGACAGAGACAGACAGAGACAGACAGAAACAGACAGAGACAGACAGAGACAGACACAGACAGACACAGACAGACACAGACAGACACAGACAGACACAGACAGACACAGACAGACAGAGACAGACAGGCATGTAGGTGCTGAAGATGAAGCCCGTCTTCCCCCTTAAGTAAAGTTCCTTGACCTAGAAAGCTCGCGTGCGAAAAAGAGGAACCCTGCGGAGCAATGCTATCTGGGGTCATGTTGCCGTGCCGATGCCCCTGTCTGCCCCAACTCGGAGATAAGTGAATGCGGAGGTGTTAATGAGGTGAAGCTCCAGGGGAGACTGCTTCCTGCAGGCTAGGCTGGCAGCCCCCCCCCCCCCCCCCCCTGCCTCCCCACCCTGCCCCTCTCTCACTTCTCCTCCCTCCCTGTGTTCTCTTTGTACCCTTCCCTACCCACCAGATCTCGGGGTCTTTGTCGTATTCCTCTATTGAAGGTTCGTATTGAAACCTATAAGGCATGCCTGCCCTGACCCACTTCTGTATAAAGAGCTGTTATGGTGGTTTGTGGTGGGTGGGTGGGGTTGTTTGTGTGTGTGTGTGTGTGTGTGGTGGGAGGGTGGGGGATTATGTGTGAGGTTATTGATAGGGGCCCAGGGGTTCTGACATCTGAGAGTGTTCCAGCAGCAGACACTTGAGTGGGCTTAACTAAGAAACCACCTCAGTGTCAAGAACCAGCCACCCCAGTGAGTAGCTAAGCTAGCAACATCAGACCCAGCTGAAGCACTGCAGCCTGACTACAGCAGCAGGGGGGGGAGGGGCTGCAAACAGACCGAGCACTAATGGCCCTCCCTGTTTAATCACATCAAGCTGAATTATTCCCCATTGACAGACAGAGTTATATTATATGCGCTCATTCTAATAAGGCAGAGCTCCGTGCTAGAGCTGGGGGCTGCATTCTAATCACCAGATAGACCAAGGAGCTTTAAAACCCATTTAGCCTCATTCACCTTCTGTGTGTGTGTTTCTGTTTTCTGTGTGTGTGTGTTTCTGCATCTGCGTGTATCTGTGTGTTTCTGTTTTCTACGCGTGTGTGTGTTTCTGCGTCTACATGTGCGTGTGTTTCTGCGTCTGTGTGTTTCTGTTTGCTGTGTGTGTTTCTGTTTGCTACGCGCATCTGTTTCTGCGTCTGTGTGTGTTTCTGCGTGTGTGTGTTTCTGCGTGTGTGCGTTTCTGCATGTGTGTGTGTGTGTTCCGGATCATGTAAAAGAACACAGATTGTGTAGAGGTTACAAACCTTCCAGGTAGGTTTGGATGCATCAGTTCTGTCCACAGTTTCTCCGTCCTTTCTCTGTCTCACTATGTTTAACTGCAATCACGTGCACACACACACACACACACACACACACACATGCACACACCCACACACACACACACACACACACATGCACACACCCACACACACATGCACACCCACACACACACACACACAGTGTTTTAAATAAAGGATATATTATGATATCTGTATTATTATCAGAACTGTCCTGCTCTAGTTCTCAGCGCTTTAGTCTCGGCCGGCTGAATATTCAGCGTAATTTGTCTTCTTAATGGATTCTTGTTGAACAGATGAGAACAGAAGGGAAAGCAGTACAGAGACCGACTGCCTTCGAAAGAACAGAGTGTGAGGGTGTTCATGGGCATGAGGGGGGAAGGGGGGGGGGGGGACGACGACAAAGCTGGTGTCTTCTCTTTCTCACTTTCAAAAGAAAACGTTTTTTTTACCCTGCGGTATAGGCTCATTTTATTTGGGGGGGGGGGGGGGGGGGGCATACAGCATTTTCCAATACTGGGGGACGCACATCCCCCCCGTCCCCCGTCCCCCCCGGTCCCTGCACCCATGAGTGTGTACACGAGCAGAAGCCACAGTTCTGTGGTTGCGTGTGAGACTCTGAGCACAGATCACACTGGAGGCTTCAACAGATGGCAGGTGGGGACAGGACAGATGTTAGGCACGCACACACACACACATCAGTGCTCACACACACATCACTGCATACACATACACACACACAAGTGCACGCACACACACAGACGAGTACACACACAGACAGGTAAACAAACACAGGAGTACGTACACACACACGAGTGCACACACACACACACACACCCACGGTTGGTCTCACCTCCTGAGTCGTGGCTGATAGCTGTCCCTCCAGTGTTGTTACTCTCTCCAGAGCAACACGAAGCCTCTCACGCACCTGGACACACACACACACACACAGATGGATTTTAAAAACGGAACTATCTTGTACTATGTGAGCAGACAGGGCCTGTGTGTGTGTGTGTGTGTGTGTGTGGACACAGCGGTCCTTCCTACCTTCTCGTCTAGAGCTTTGTGGTGCTCAAACAAAGACTTGAGGGCCTTGAGAACCTCCACCTCGCTGGACACACCGGAGGGGGGCGGAGCCTGTCTCTTTACCACCGTCATCCTCAGACTGCGCTCATGACGAGACACCAAGCACTCCAGGTGCTCCAGCAGGAGCTACACACACACACACACATACAACCATACACACAACCACACACACACCCAGACACACACACACACACCCACACACACAAGCACACATACACACACTTAAGACAACCTAACACTGGTGAAATCCTATAACATTTGTCCAGAAGATTCACAGAGCACAACAATGTACTGAGGTGCAGTTACACCAAACCTGCTTTCCCACCAAACACAGCACACACACACACACACACCCTGGTGTTGTTCCTTTCAGCTTTCAGTTCAGAGATCTCCTCTTCCTTCTCCAGCAGCTGCTCCCGACACACATTCAGCTCCTTGGTCAGAGTAGCAAACTCCTGCAACACAAACACACACAGTATGTGAGCATGTGACAGAGGTGCATTATGGGATTGTTCAGTGTTCAGGACAGGGCTGGACACTCTCCTGATGCTTGGACACAAGACTGGCGGAAACATCCGGAGGGCATTTTACGTTCACATTTAGTCCTTTATCAGACGCTCTTATCCAGAGCGACTTACAGCAAGTACAGGGACATTCCCTCCTCAGGAAAGTAGGGTGAAGTGCCTTGCCCAATCAAACGAATCAGAGGACCCGGCCAGACCAATCAGTCCACCCAGCCAGACCCTCAGATGATTCAGTCAGACCAATCAGAGGATCCAACCAGACCACCTGAGCCTTCCTCAGCTGAACCAGGACAGTCCAGACATCCCACACCCCAGAGGGGGGGTCCGCACATGGGAACAACCTGGATCCCCACACATCTGACCCCTGGATATCTGATCTTTGGCGTAGTTTGATCAGAGTGGACATGGCTGGAGGAATGTGTGTGTGTGTGTGGTTTAGTGTGTGTGTGATGTAGTGTGTGTGTGTGTGTGTGGTTTAGTGTGTGTATGTGTGTGTGGTTTAGTGTGTGTGTGTCTGCCCCTTCATGTCTGTGTGTGTTCTGTTGGCTGCTCCCTGTGTCCATGGCTCCAGTCCAATTTTAATACCCTGCGGTTTTTAATATACAGACAGCATCCAACATCACACGCACACACACACTAACAAACACACACACATTACACCACACACACACAATACACCACACACACACACGCACACACACACACCCACACACTACACCACACACAAACAGATACATACAAACACACACTACACCACTCATACACAGAAACACACACACACACACACACACTACACCACACACACACAGATACATACACTCACACACTACACCACACACACACACGCACACACACTACACCACACACACAGCCATGGCCTGGGCAGGCCCTGCAGTTATCAGACTGCAGTCTTGCGTGGCGTTATGAGGTCTCAGAAAGCCCCTCAGCCATCAAGCCCACTGCACAGCTGCTTCTCCTGGTCTGCAGGGAGCGGCCTCTCTCACACACACGCAGACACGACGAAACACACTCACAAATATAGAAACAAAAAACCACACTGAGAACTGCACACACAGACCTCTGCGTCGACATGAATGGTGGTTCTGGAGGGTTTGGGATGATGACTGTTCACTGTTTTGGCAGATACGGGTTTTGAGAGGAGCTTATGTGAGTCATCATTTTGTTTGCGATACCAAACACTTTCTCTCTCACGCGCACACTGTCACACGCACACACTCACACGCACACACTCTCACACTCGCACAAATACTGAGTTTGTATTTCAGATGACCCTCCTGCCCCCCGGTGGGGCTGCAGGGGACAGAGAGACAAAAGAAGAGGCAGAGAGAGGAAGAGGGAGAGAAAGGAAGAGGGTGAAAAGGAGAAGAAAATGGGTCAGCATGTTCACTTAGCGGTTTGCATATTCCACAGGGGGAAATCAGTAGACAGGAGCCCAGTTCAAATCTCAGGAACAGATGTTCTATCTTACTGTCTATTCCAATCACAGCAAATACCTCAACAATCCAATGTTTCTGAAGCCCCCTTCCCCTTCTGCTTGATACCCCCCCCCCCCCCACACACACACACACACACACACTCCCAGTGTAAAGCCCCTTCATCCTTTCAACCAGCCTCTGTGTCGCTGACCCTGCATCTCATGTCAGCCAACAAAAAAGCAATTTGGAGGAAACATGGTTTCATAAACGCCTGGGAATAAACCAAAAGGAATTGGAAACACAAATCAGGAACTGAGCTCAGATGATTGTTTGTCATCATACTGGAGAAAAGTCTATCTCTGCATCTCTCTTCTGGCCCTGTTCATCTCTCTCTCTCTCTCTCTCTCTCTCTCTCTCTTTCTCTGTCTGTGGTGGCATATATTCTCACTTTCCCTGTAGAGATGATCCTGTATTAGTCTGTCGCTCTCCTCACTGCCGACTCTTCCTAGCTGGAGGAGGACTCCTTTCAGTCAACAGAAAACACCCTCTGGTTAGTGACCATGTCATAGACAGACTTCCTGTGTGGAGCAGACAGACTTCCTGTGTGGAGCAGACAGTCTTCCTGTGTGGAGCAGACAGACTTCCTGTGTGGAGCAGACAGTCTTCCTGTGTGGGGCAGACAGACTTCCTGTGTGGAGCAGAGAGTCATCCTGTGTGGAGCAAAGAGTCTTCCTGTGTGGAGCAGAGTCTTCCTGTGTGGAGCAGACAGACTTCCTGTGTGGAGCAGAAAGTCTTCCTGTGTGGAGCAGAGAGTCTTCCTGTGTGGAGCAGAAAGTCTTCCTGTGTGGAGCAGAGAGTCTTCCTGTGTGGAGCAGAGAGTCTTCCTGTGTGGAGCAGACAGACTTCCTGTGTGGAGCAGAAAGTCTTCCTGTGTGGAGCAGAGAGTCTTCCTGTGTGGAGCAGAGAGTCTTCCTGTGTGGGGCAGACAGACTTCCTGTATGGAGCAGAGACTCATCCTGTGTGGAGCAGAGAGTCTTCCTGTGTGGAGCAGAGAGTCTTCCTGTGTGGAGCAGAAAGTCTTCCTGTGTGGAGCAGAGAGTCTTCCTGTGTGGAGCAGAGAGTCTTCCTGTGTGGAGCAGACAGACTTCCTGTGTGGAGCAGAAAGTCTTCCTGTGTGGAGCAGAGAGTCTTCCTGTGTGGAGCAGAGAGTCTTCCTGTGTGGGGCAGACAGACTTCCTGTGTGGAGCAGAGAGTCATCCTGTGTGGAGCAGAGAGTCTTCCTGTGTGGAGCAGAGAGTCTTCCTGTGTGGAGCAGACAGACTTCCTGTGTGGAGCAGAAAGTCTTCCTGTGTGGAGCAGAGTCTTCCTGTGTGGAGCAGAGAGTCTTCCTGTGTGGGGCAGACAGACTTCCTGTGTGGAGCAGAGAGTCATCCTGTGTGGAGCAGAGAGTCTTCCTGTGTGGAGCAGAGAGTCTTCCTGTGTGGAGCAGACAGACTTCCTGTGTGGAGCAGAAAGTCTTCCTGTGTGGAGCAGAGAGTCTTCCTGTATGGAACAGACAGACTTTCTGTGTGGAGCAGACAGTCTTCCTGTGTGGAGCAGACAGACTTCCTGTGTGGAGCAGACAAACTTCCTGTGTGGAGCAGAAAGTCTTCCTGTGTGGAGCAGAGAGTCTTCCTGTATGGAGCAGACAGACTTTCTGTGTGGAGCAGACAGTCTTCCTGTGTGGAGCAGACAGACTTCCTGTGTGGAGCAGACAGACTTCCTGTGTGGAGCAGACAGACTTCCTGAAGACAGGAAGTAGTTGCCAAGCAGTGCTGAGCTCAGACACTGTAAGGGGATTTCTCTCTCCGGCTTCCTTAAGCAGTTTGGGATTAAGGGATGAAAGCAATATGCTGGACGTATGTGTGTTTCTGTGTGTGTGTGGGTGTGTGTGTGTGTGTGTATGTATGTGTGTGTGGAGGGAGGGGTTTGGCAGACAATGAACAGTTTGATCAAAAAGTGAAATAAATAACACAATGAGTCTGATACTGGGTACACACTTGCATTCACATCGACGCACCACAAAAACACATAGAATTATATTTTCCCAACTTTTTCACTTAAAATTTTTTCTGTAAAAGTCCCTGGCATAATAGGCCAGCTTCTCAGACAGAAAGTAGTACTACTATGTATGTGTACACAGTCTTCTTCTGGACACCAGAAATCCCTAATGGTAAATCTAAAGCTTAACCCTATGTTTTTAGGGTTAAAGTTAGGGTAGGAGTTTACAGGGGTTAAGGAAAATTTCCATTTTCCATTTGTTTTACCCTTCCTCTAAAACTATAAAAGGCAAGGTCGGTTCTTTCACATTTCACTCTACTTGCGAGGACATTTGCTTCCGACCAGGGTAGTTAAACAAGATCTCACGTACGCAAAACACACTGGGGGGGTCATGTGGCGCAGTGGGTTAGGGTGTGGGGCTAGTAATCAGAAGGTCTACGGTTCAAACCCCCGCTGTGGCAACATGACCTTGTGTTCTTGGGCAAGGCACGTCACCCTACTTGCTTCAGGGGAGAATGTCCCTGTACTTACTGTAAGTCGCTCTGGATAAGAGTGAAATGACTAAATTTAACACACACTGTGTAACACACACTGCATGACTGTGCGTCTTAAATTGGAGTTATTCCTGGAAAAGCTGCAGTCACACAACTGCGCATTAGAACTGCTGTGATCAGATGGCCTCTGTGACACCTCAGGGACGGAGGGAGGAAGAGTGGATGAAGAGGAAGGAGAGAAGGATGGGGCGGGCGAGGCTGGCTACATCTTGAGGGAGAGTCACGTATCTGGGCAAAATAACTCCAACTATAGCAGAGGTGAGGAGAAGGTGCGTGAGAGGGAGAGATGGAGAGATGGAGAGAGAGAGAGAGAGGTGTAGTTGTGATGATGTTTCTGCTCTTTAATGGTATTTGTCATCCTGAGAGGTCACAGCCCACACAAAAAGATTCAGGATTTGTGACACACTCAGAAATCAACACTCTGTCTTGGTGTTGCCTTTTGATTGGCTGTGAGTAATCTGTCACCATGGCGCCTGCTCGCCCACATCTGTCATCATCATGGCAACACACACTTAAGGGGGTAGAGGTGTTCTAGCAGCAGAAAAACTTTCTGTCTTCGTGTCAAACATATTTATACCCGCGCACACACACACAAACACACAAACACACACACCTCTACTGTGACTCAACAGATCTCAGAGAACCAGCCGACTGTAGCGAGAGAACACATCACTCTCATTCCTATCTCAGCCACACACACACACCCACACTTGCACACACACACACACACACACACACACACACACACACACACACACACACACCACCAGAGGACAGCTCTGAAAGCACACCCTGGGCTGACTGTGAGCCTGTATCCATTTGGCACATCCAGTGCCACTATTGATTATAATTTTAATTACAATCCAGAAAGGACCCAGTATAAAGTTATGATTCCGCATAAACATTGTGAGTCATTTTCAAATCAGACTAAAAGCCGTTTCAGTCGAGCCCATGAGGATAGAGCCATAGGCAGAGTGCCAGATCGGATGCACCAGCGAGCTGCCCCCCAGGGAGGGGTGGGGGATGAGGCGGTCGAGGGGTAAGGGGGGGATGTGGTTGTGAGGAGAGGTGACTGAGGGGGGTGGGGGAAGGAGAGTCATCAGGGGGTTTCAGAGCTGTTCTGTCCGGTTGAAAGACTGTTTTGGATCCTAAGCTTCACCCCAAGTCTAATTTCATGTTCTGGTTATTTGTTCTGTTTAATTTGGATTTGATACACCAATAGTCTGTGTAAAATGACTGGGCATGTGTGTGTGTGTAGGAGGGGCATGAATACAAATAATAAACATTCAATTAGCAGACACTTTTATCCAGAGAGACTTACAGCAAGTACAGGAACATTCTGTGAAGCGCCTTGCCCAAGGACACAACGTCATGTAGCCACAGCTGGGAATCAACCTCACAACCATCCGATCATGAGGCCAATGCCTCAACCACTGAGCCACCTGACTCCCTGAGTGCCTGAGTTCTTTAGGTATTTGTGGATGTCTCTGTGGACGTCTCTCTCTGTGGACATCTCTCTCTGTGGAAGTCTCTCTCCGTGGAAGTCTCTCTCTGTGGATGTCTCTCTCTGTGGACGTCTCTCTTTGTGAATGTCTCTCCATGGACGTCTCTCTCTGTGGAAATCTCTCTCCGTGGACGTCTCTCTCTGTGGACGTCTCTCTCTTTGTGAATGTCTCTCTGTGGACGTCTCTCTTTGTGGACGTCTCTCTTTGTGGACGTCTCTGTGGACGTCTCTCTCTGCGGACATCTCTCTCTGTGGAAATCTCTCTCCGTGGACGTCTCTCTCTGTGGAAGTCTCTCTCTGTGGACGTCTCTCTCTTTGTGAATGTCTCTCTGTGGACGTCTCTCTTTGTGGACGTCTCTCTTTGTGGACGTCTCTGTGGACGTCTCTCTCTGCGGACATCTCTCTCTGTGGACGTCTCTCTCCGTGGACGTCTCTCTGTGGACGTCCCTCTCTGTGGAGGTCTCTCTTTGTGGTCGTCTCTCTCTGTGGACGGCTCTCTCTGTGGAAGTCTCTCTCTGTGGACGTCTCTCTCTGTGGACGTCTCTCTGTGGACGTCCCTCTCTGTGGATGTCTCTCTTTGTGGTCGTCTCTCTCTGTGGACGGCTCTCTCTGTGGAAGTCTCTCTCTGTGGAAGTCTCTCTCTGTGGACGTCTCTCTGTGTGGAAGTCTCTCTGTGGACGTCTCTCTCTGTGGAAGTCTCTTTGTGAATGTCTCTCTGTGGACGTCTCTCTTTGTGGACGTATCTCTGTAGAAGTCTCTCTCTGTGGACGTCTCTCTTTGTGGACGTCTCTCTGTGGAAGTGTCTCTCTGTGGATGTCTCTTTGTGGACGTCTCTCTGTGGACGTCTCTCTCTGTGGAAGTCTCTCTCTGTGGACGTCTCTCTCTGTGGAAGTCTCTCTCCGTGGAAGTCTCTCTCTGTGGACGTCTCTCTGTGGACGTCTCTCTCTGTGGACATCTCTCTCTGTGGACGTCTCTTTGTGGACGTCTCTCTCTGTGGACGTCTCTTTGTGGACGTCTCTCTCTGTGGACATCTCTTTGTGGACGTCTCTCTCTGTGGGCATCTCTCTCTGTGGACGTCTCTTTGTGGACATCTCTCTCTGTGGACGTCTCTTTGTGGTCATCTCTCTCTGTGGACGTCTCTCTCTGTGGAAGTCTCTCTCTGTGGACGTCTCTCTCTGTGGATGTCTCTCTGTGGACGTCTCTCTCTGTGGACATCTCTCTCTGTGGACGTCTCTCTCTCTGTGGACGTCTCTCTCTCTGTGGACGTCTCTCTCTGTGGACGTCTCTCTCTGTGGAAGTCTCTCTCTGTGGACGTCTCTCTCTGTGGATGTCTCTCTGTGGACGTCTCTCTCTGTGGACATCTCTCTCTGTGGACGTCTCTTTGAGGACGTCTCTCTCTCTCTGTGGACGTCTCTCTCTGTGGACGTCTCTCTTTCTACTCTGAAGTTCCTAAACATCTTTCTTTGTTTGTCCCTCAGAGCCTCGAACAGCAGATGTCCTCTTAATGAAAACCAGACCTGCTCTTCCCCATCAGGACTGCCACCCACAGTAAATGTGTGTATGTATTTGTGTGTATGTGTGTGGCTGGGGCGGTTGAAGGGAGAAGGATAAAGGATTTGTGTTGCGTTATCACTTCAGACTGTCTACAACACACACACACACACACAAACAAACTGTGTTCTTCAGGAATGCATGCAAGGGCCTTTATATTTTCAGCAGTATTAAGCCACAAGCTCAATCGTACACTTAGGCACACACACATACGAACACGCACAGACACACATATGCACACAGACAAAGACTTTGTCACAGTAATTCCCACCAGACACACAAGCTTTTGTTGTTGTTAGTTTGGGAGCTACTGAAGGGCAAATAGCTACATGAATAAAATAGCTAATGTTCATTTATTTTCAAAGGAAAGTGGAGGGAGGAGATAAGAAGAGAGGAAAGAAGATGGTAAAACAGGATCCATACCAGATACATTGTAGATGTTAAAGTGGATCCCTTTCTGGTACATGTCAATATTAAAGTGGATCCCTTCCTGGTACATGTAGGTGTTAAAGTGGATCCCTACCTGGTACATGTAGGTGTTAAAGTGGATCCCTACCTGGTACATGTAGGTTTTAAAGTGGATCCCTACCTGGTACATGTAGGTATTAAAGTGGATCCCTACCTGGTACATGTAGGTATTAAAGTGGATCCCTATCTGGTACATGTAAATATTAAAGTGGATCCCTTCCTGGTACATGTAGGTGTTAAAGTGGATCCCTATCTGGTACATGTAGGTGTTAAAGTGGATCCCTTCCTGGTACATGTAGGTGTTAAAGTGGATCCCTACCTGGTACATGTAGGTGTTAAAGTGGATCCCTTCCTGGTACATGTAGGTGTTAAAGTGGATCCCTATCTGGTACATGTAAATATTAAAGTGGATCCCTTCCTGGTACATGTAGGTATTAAAGTGGATCCCTACCTGGTACATGTAGGTATTAAAGTGGATCCCTACCTGGTACATGTAGGTATTAAAGTGGATCCCTTCCTGGTACATTTAGGTGTTAAAGTGGATCCCTACCTGGTACATGTAGGTGTTAAAGTGGATCCCATTCTGTAAGTGGATCTTCACTGTGGGGTTCATGACGAAGATATATCATATCAGATTCCAAAACAGACCAGCCACCACCAGATTGAGAAAAAAAAGAATAAATGGATAAATGTATGGATCGATAGATCAAAGTACAATGGGTGGAGGGTGAGAGGGCGTAGAAAGAGGTACAGTAGAATGGAGAGAAGGTAAGGACAGGTAAAGAGAAGGAGACAGTATGAGAGAAAAGAGAAGTTGGACAAGTTGAGACCGAGACACAGAGATGTAGAGAGAGAAAGAGAAGACGGATAGGCAGAGAGAGAGAGAGACAGAGAGAAAAGAGAGTATCTCCGTGATACAGAGATGCAAAGAGAGAGAAAAAAGAGAGAGATAGAGATAGCGTCTGTGCTGTCTGAATCCTGGTAGAGGGTGTGTCTGGTTGGAAAGGATGAGAGTCCTCTGCTGTTCTCTCTCTCTCACTCTCTCTCTCTCTCTCTCTGTGCTCTTTAGGATGGTGGACAGCCCTGCTAGTCAGCCTGCTCGGTACTGCTACCTCCTGCTCACTACTGCTACTGCTAGACACCTACCCGGGTGTCTGGATCAGAGAGGGGAGCGGAGGAGAGAGGGAGAGGAGGGACAGAGACAGAGAGAGAGAGTGAGAGAGAGAGAGGAGAGGGGAGGCAGGACTGCAGCAAACACACTCTAATAGATCTGAGAGAACAAGAAAGTGAGGAAAAGACCAATGAGAGAGCTGGAAAGAGAGGAGGAGACGGTGTTTTGGTCAGCTGACTGAGACAGGAAGAGGCAGGGTTATAGGATCGCTGGGGGGCTCTGCCACCTGTTCTCTCTCTCTCTCTCGCTCTTTCATCTTACACACACGCGCACACGAGACCTTCTCCTACTATACCTTAGTGCCCAGGGTGAATTTGACAGTTTGTTGTTCCTTGCACAGTTCCTTCCACTCGCTCCAGCTGGCTCCATCACCGGCCACCCTGCCCGGTCAGAATGTGAACCGGTCTGAACGCTACCCTGCGTTCCACCTCAACAAACAGCCATGACCCTGTTTAGTGCTCAGGCCTGTGTAGACAGTGTAGAACACAACCAGCTCCCCTGTCTTCCCCACAGCCACTTCCTCTGTCACCTTCCCCCCTCCCCCTTTACTCCAACTGTACCTCTCTGTTTAGAAGTCTTCTGCAGCCTGAATACAGAGGTGTCTGTGTGTTCAAGCAGGTGTTAACATGGGCGATGTGTCGCCATCACGAACCCTTAAGCTACCGGCTGTGGCAGCTGTTAATTGTGTCCAGCGAAGATGCTGCTAATGTGAGAAGTAAATCTAATTAGCCACATTAATGTAAACGCTAGCAGTGGTGTAAGGGTGATGGATAGGTAGAGGTGCTGGTTATGGGTGCTAGGTACAGGTGCTGGTTATGGATGCTAGGTATAGGTGCTGGTTATGGATGCTAGGTACAGGTGCTGGTTATGGGTGCTAGGTACAGGTGCTGGTTATGGGTGCTAGGTACAGGTGCTGGTTATGGATGCTAGGTACAGGTGCTGGTTATGGATGCTAGGTACAGGTGCTGGTTATGAATGCTGGGTACAGGTGCTGGTTATGGATGCTAGGTACAGGTGCTGGTTATGGGTGCTAGGTACAGGTGCTGGTTATGGATGCTAGGTACAGGTGCTGGTTATGGATGCTAGGTATAGGTGCTGGTTATGGATGCTAACCTCATTAGAGAGAGTAGTGGAGGACACAGCTGATGTAAAGCCATGCTGACCTCCCTGATGTTCTTTAAGTAGCACACCTGTGTGTAAAGCACACACCACCCCATCGCTGTGCCTGTGACTTGAAGTTGAAGGAAATGGGACTGGTTCATTTATGTACTCTACACCACTCCCCTTAGTACTAATCTGATTAAGTGTGTCCATATATTTGTGTGTGAGTGTGTGTGAGGGTACGAGGGAGTTTACACACACGCTAACACACACTCTGACAGGCCTTGACCCAGCTCTTTGATACAGCCTCCAAATAACAGCCCCTCTGGGTTTACATTTAGGAGTGTGTGTGAAGGGGGGGGGGGGGGGGGGGGGGGGGTTAGAAAAGAGGAATGTAGATGTAGAGAGGTATCTGTCTCTCTGCCTGTCTTCCTTCCATTCCGTCTCCGCCTGTCTGTCTGTCTCTCATCCCGTCCATCTTTCTGCATGCCTTTCACTTGAACCTGGTTGTCATGGAAACTAGCAGGTGTGCATAGTGCATAGCAGGCTAGCGTCTCCAGATCCCTTCAGCGGTGCTCGTAACCATTCCACAGTGGGAACAGTCCAGGTTAGACCAGACCTACTGCCACCAGCCTCCACTACCTACCTTAACCTTCCTCCTACATTAGTAATGGGACAGAGACCTCTAGTGCCAACTAATGGTACTCAGGAGAACAGGAAGCGTTACATCAGTGTTATAAATAAACATTCATTTCTCATACTCAATGTTGGAACGGATCCCTTTTATTGAGAAAAAGAACGCAAGCAAATAAACGAGGTCCAGTACAGTCAAAACTCACCAAGCCCCCTTCGTCTGACCGGCTCCCTGATCTAGACAGCTGGATGGAGGGGTGAGATAGGGGGGTGAACGACCCCGTGTGACAATGGAGAGAAACCATGCGGAAGACTGAAGTTTGGCACTACTGATCCATATTCATGATGGCGGCGATGAGGATGAACTCTCAGGAGGAATATTCAGCGGCCTGCGTGGAGCAGCGAGCGCTCGCTGTGCCTGTGTGCTGACGGAGGTGTGGCTGCGCTGCTCCGGGGTCGTGTCACACGCTTCCAGAACTCCGCCACAGGAACAGGGTGAGAACGGCAAAACGCTGGAGGTAACAATTCCTAACGAAGGGAGACGCACGCTTCGTCACTCGCTCTCTCTGTCTCTCTCTCTTTCTCCATCTGGCTCTCAAAGACGCGCGCCTTTTCTCCTCTATATACCCTATAGCGAGAACATACACTACCGTTCAAAAGTTTGGGGTCACCCAAACAATTTTGTGTTTTCCATGAAAAGTCACACTTATTCACTACCATATGTTGTGAAATGAATAGAAAATAGAGTCAAGACATTGACAAGGTTAGAAATAATGATTTGTATTTGAAATACGATTTTTTTTACATCAAACTTTGCTTTCGTCAAAGAATCCTCCATTTGCAGCAATTACAGCATTGCAGACCTTTGGCGTTCTAGCTGTTAATTTGTTGAGGTAATCTGGAGAAATTGCACCCCACACTTCCAGAAGCAGCTCCCACAAGTTGGATTGGTTGGATGGGCACTTCTTGCGCACCATACGGTCAAGCTGCTCCCACAACAGCTCCATGGGGTTCAGATCTGGTGACTGCGCTGGCCACTCCATTACCGATAGAATACCAGCTGCCTGCTTCTGCTCTAAATAGTTCTTGCACAATTTGGAGGTGTGTTTAGGGTCATTGTCCTGTTGTAGGATGAAATTGGCTCCAATCATGCGCTGTCCACTGGGTATGGCATGGCGTTGCAAAATGGAGTGATAGCCTTCCTTATTCAGAATCCCTTTTACCCTGTACAAATCTCCCACCTTACCAGCACCAAAGCAACCCCAGACCATCACATTACCTCCGCCATGCTTAACAGATGGCGTCAGGCATTCTTCCAGCATCTTTTCATTTGTTCTGTGTCTCACAAACGTTCTTCTTTGTGATCCAAACACCTCGAACTTGGATTCATCCGTCCACAACACTTTTTTCCAGTCTTCCTCTGTCCAATGTCTGTGTTCTTTTGCCCATCTTAATCTTTTTCTTTTATTGGCCAGTCTCAGATATGGCTTTTTCTTTGCCACTCTGCCCTGAAGCCCAGAATCCCGCAGCCGCCTCTTCACTGTAGATGTTGACACTGGTGTTTTGCGGGTACTATTTAATGAAGATGCCAGTTGGGGACCTGTGAGGCGTCTGTTTCTCAAACTAGAGACTCTAATGTACTTATCTTCTTGTTTAGTTGTGCAACGCGGCCTCCCACTTCTTTTTCTACTCTGGTTAGAGCCTGTTTGTGCTGTCCTCTGAAGGGAGTAGTACACACCGTTGTAGGAAATCTTCAATTTCTTAGCAATTTCTCGCATGGAATAGCCTTCATTTCTAAGAACAAGAATAGACTGTCGAGTTTCAGATGAAAGTTCTCTTTTTCTGGCCATTTTGAGCGTTTAATTGACCCCACAAATGTGATGCTCCAGAAACTCAATCTGCTCAAAGGAAGGTCAGTTTTGTAGCTTCTGTAAGGAGCTAAACTGTTTTCAGATGTCTGAACATGATTGCACAAGGGTTTTCTAATCATCAATTAGCCTTCTGAGCCAATGAGCAAACACATTGTACCATTAGAACACTGGAGTGTTAGTTGCAGGAAATGGGCCTCTATACACCTATGTAGATATTGCACCAAAAACCAGACATTTGCAGCTAGAATAGTCATTTACCACATTAGCAATGTATAGAGTGTATTTCTTTAAAGTTAAGACTAGTTTAAAGTTATCTTCATTGAAAAGTACAGTGATTTTCCTTAAAAAATAAGGACATTTCAATGTGACCCTAAACTTTTGAACGGTAGTGTATGTCTATTTTCCTTCATTCTAGCCCTCTCTCTCTCTCTCTCTCTCTCTCTCTCTCTCATTCTCTCTTTCACCCTCTCTTTCTCTCGCTCATCCTCTCTCTCTCTTTCTCTCTCTCTCTCACCCTCTCTCTTACTCATTCTCTCTCTCACACTCTCTTTCTCCTTCTCTCTCTCAGCCTCTCTCTCTCTCTCCTCTCTCGCTCTCTCTCTCAGCATCCTTCTATATGCTGTTTTTCTTGAAGCGTTGCTAATCTCAGCTGAACTTGCTCTCCTCTGAGAGTAGCCATTTTACAACGTAACGGAGGGTGGAGAGGGCGAACGCACACCAAACGCACACGCGGAAATAAACAAGCACGTGCGCACGTGCACGCGAGAGAGACAGGCGGCCACGCCCCCGCCCACGCCCCCCTGGCCACGCCCACGACCTCTCCTCCCCGCTGTCATCCTGCTGTCCAGGTGTCATGGCAGCTATCGCCGAAGAAACTCTTATCTCTCCCTCCTCTCCCATCAACACCCCTGTCCATCCTTCTCTACCCCCCCCTTCCCCGTACTTGTCCCCTCCCTCCCACGTCTTGCAAACACACATGTCAGCTCTGTCTCTTTCACACTGCCCACATCAGCAACTCATAGCAGTCCCCCCCCCCCCCCCTAGTTCTATATCAGTCTCTCGCAGTCATGGTGTCAAACCCCAACCTCTTGGACAGCCCAGAGGGACACGTGCTCATTACCTCACGTTCGGTTCACGTCATTAAAATCCCTCTTCTTTCCCCTCTGTATCTGTTTTCTTTCTCACCTCACCCTTTCGTTTCCGCTCTCTCCCTCTTCATCTCTCCCTTCTCTCTCCCTTCTCTCTCTCTCTCTCTCGGATTGCAGCTGTTCAGACTCAGATGAAAGTGCGTTGCCATGACAGGGTGTGCCACCAAAAAGGCATAGTACAACAAATGAAGGCCACTAGATTTGGACTTCCCAGAAGTCCTTTCTGCTTGTAGGTGAGCACACTGCTCTTGCCCTTCACACAGAGAAATATGGCAGTAGCAGAGTGAAACCCTACACCTTGCGTCAGTGTGTGTGTGTGTGTGTGTCTGTGTCTGTGTGTCTGTGTGTGTGTGGGTGTGTGTCTGTGTGTGTGTCTGTGTGTGTGTGTCTGTGTGTGTGTGTGTCTGTGTGTGTTCGCGGTGACAGAGGCACGACAGGAACCTTTCATGGCGCCTGAAAGCGAGGCGTCAGACAGTGATCTAGTCCCTCCACCCTTCCCTCCTCCTCTCTCTGCTATCCTTCCTTCTAGCCTCTAACACGTCCGTTCTTTCTTCTTCTTCTCACAACTTCCCCCTCTTCTTCCTCTGTTTTCTACATGCTTGTTCTACGTCCCTCCCATCAGCCTCTCTTCTAGAACAGACTTCCCAGGGAGGCTAGGATTCCATCATCATAAAAAACAACAAACCTCAGACATTCATATGACTGTCATACCATCAAGCAATCCCATACCATAAACACATACACATACTGTACATACACAACTACACACTACAGGATTTAATAATGCAGTTCCAAGATAAGTGAAAGACTGTGTGTGTGTGTGTGTGTGTGCATGCTTGTGTAAATGTTTGAGGACTTGTGCGCGTGAGTTAAAGCTACAAGACTGGAAAGCTCCGGAAAAGAAAAATCACATTTCATAAATAAATCATACAGTGCCCAGTGACGAGCACACACACACACACACTTCACTGCCATCATAGCCCTGGCCGGATTAGAGCAGGAAATTATTCAAAGGACAGAATCTTGGATTTCTGTCTGTGTGTGTTTGTGTGTGTGTGTGTTTGTGTCTGTGCATTTTAACATGTCCAGCTCCACCCAAAAGCAGAAACAAGCTTTCTTAGCTGTGGACAGAGCACAGCTTCACAATGTCCCCAGTGGGACCGGCCAGGCTGTGCATGTGGCCCCAGGCTACAGCAGCCCCTTCATGGGCCACCCACACCAGGACACAAACAAAGGTATTTGTGTATGTGAACATGCGTGCGCTTGCATGTACGTGGTCATGTGTTTATGTGCGCGTGTGCATGCTAGCCCCCGGTGCTAATGTTAGCCAGGGGTTAAGTATAGATGAGAGGAATGGTGTCAGAACTGGTGTAGCTCTGCTCCGCGCCGCCTCTCTCCACCTTCCTGCTAACAGAATAGCCCGTGTCACTGTCCACTGTGCTCTCACTGGGCCTGCTCACAATTCATCGTCTCACGCTCCATTCTTGACCTAGATTAGCATCAGTAGCACCCTGCCAACAGCGAGCAGAGCGGAGTCAGAGAGGAGACAGTCCTTCAACTCTCCAGGAAGGGCAAGGCTAGCTCCTAGCTGTTAGGCTAGCTCCCCCACTTAGAACGGTCTAGAAGCTCTCCGTACAAGACTGGCTTCAGGTCTGAGTGCAGCTCTCATGTGTGTGTGTGTGTGTGTGTGTACATGTGTGTGTGTGACCAGCGAGGCACAGTGGGTGAGCTCATCTGTTCTAGTCTCTATAAATATTGTAGATGCCATGAGCCTGCAGCAGCCTTCCCTCCCAGCATGCTTCAGGATGATGTCATCCTCGAACACCGCTCCCATCCCCTGCCTGCCCCACCCCCCCAAAACTGCCCCACCCCCCCCAACCCGGTTCCTCTGCTTCATCATCCCAAATATCCATGGCAACCATCAGGTGTCATGAGGGACCCCGGCATCCTCTGGCTGCTGTTGGTTGGAGGTAGGGTGGGGTCTCCATAATCCCGGCCCCTGTTTTCCTCTCCCTCACCTCCAAGATGAAGGACGAAGAGGGCCGGCCCGCATTCCCAACGGAACCTCCCCCGTCTCTTTCCCCCCCCCACCCTCCCAGCCTCGCCCCTGGCCTCTAGGACTCTAAATCCTTTCCTGAGACAGGAGGCGACATGATGGAACACTCCCCTGAGGCGGCGATGTGATGAGAGCAGCCATGGTTACTGTTGACACACAGGCAGGGATGCACCAAGTTCATGCCAGGCACAAATACAGTAGAAGGAAACCCCCCCCCCCCCCCCCCCACCTCGACACACTGACACACAGCCTGTCAGACCTGGCTGCACATCAGAAGCTGCTCTCAAGGTTACAACATTACGGAGGCTTCAGAGGTGCCAGTAATGAGCTCACGGATCTGAACGCTCGCGGATCTGAACGCTCGCGGATCTGAACGCTCACGGATCCGAACGCACACGGATCTGAACGCACACGGATCTGAACGCTCACGGATCCGAACGCTCACGGATCTGAACGCTCACGGATCTGAACGCTCACGGATCTGAACGCTCACGGATCTAAACGCTCACAGATCTGAACGCTCACAGATCTGAACGCTCACGGATCCGAACGTTCACGGATCAGAACGCTCGCGGATCTGAACGCTCGCGGATCTGAACGCACATGGATCTGAACGCTCACGGATCTGAACGCTCACGGATCTAAACGCTCACACCTGGCTAGGAGAGAGGGAGATCCCAGAAGAGCTTGAAGAGGAGGAAACACAAGCGAACACAAGCTGAACACTGAACACAGCATCGCCACATGGGCACAGACACACACACAGCACTAACACAGTGCAACACACACACACGCACACGCAGAGTTGCTGACGACCGGTGTCTCAGAGGACAGAAGGTGTCAGGAAGTCAACACTATTCCCCTCCCCCTCCCCATGTTTCCATGGAGACTGGATTCAAAGGGTTGTAGAGGTGAGCAAGGTAGTGAGAAGAAAACCCTGAGTCTGCACACACACACACAAGCGCACACACACACACATACATACATACATACACACACACAAGTGCATACACACACACACACACACACACACACACAAGCGCATATACACACACACACACAAGCGCATACACACACACACACATACATACACACACACACACACACATACATACATACATACACACACACATACACACACACACACACACATGCACAAGCAGGCAGAGCATGGAAAGAGCAGGGCAGAGAGCTATGTGGAGGCCAGGTATAGAGGCAGGGAAGAGAGCTATGTGGAGGCCAGGTATAGAGGCTGGGCAGAGAGCTATGTGGAGGCCAGGTATAGAGGCTAGGCAGAGAGCTATGTGGAGGCCAGGTATAGAGGCTAGGCAGAGAGCTATGTGGAGGCCAGGTATAGAGGCTAGGCAGAGAGCATGTGGAGGCCAGGTATAGAGGCTGGGCAGAGAGCTATGTGGAGGCCAGGTATAGAGGCTGGGCAGAGAGCTATGTGGAGGCCAGGTATAGAGGCAGGACAGAGAGCTATGTGGAGGCCAGGTAGAGAGGCAGGACAGAGAGCTATGTGGAGGCCAGGTATAGAGGCAGGACAGAGAGCTATGTGGAGGCCAGGTAGAGAGGCAGGACAGAGAGCTATGTGGAGGCCAGGTAGAGAGGCTGGGAAGGCCGGAACTATTGGACCATTGCCCTTCGGGTCAGGGGGAACACTGATGGTACGGACATGCATTCTGCTGGGTCAGCGCTAACCAGAAGCCAACAGGATCTGTGTATTCCCACAGGGAGGAACAGGAGGAACAGTGTGTGTGTGTGTGTGTGTGTTCAAGCAGAATGTCGGGAAAGCAAAAAACGATTTTCTATGATCAAAATGACCGAGGTAAAAATAACTTGACACGGATGAGCATGATGGAATGGGTGTCATGATCAACACTGCTTGCTGAAACACACACACAGGCATCACACATACATGTCCAAACACACACATTCTCAAACATACCCACACAGACACCTTCAGAGGCTGACATACACACACATACACACACACACACACACACACCCTCCTCCAGCTCCTTCATAGAAACTTGAAAGTGAGTGTGGGCTTTTGCTGTAAGTATGGACACTTAATAAACTCCATCTATGTCGGAATTTTTAATTAAAGCTGGTTTCACTGCTAGACGTTCCCATATCTCTGTGTCACCCTCACACTCTCTCTCTCTCTCTCTCTCCATCTCTCTCTCACTCCATCTCTCTCTCACGCCATCTCTCTCTCTCGCCGTCCATGTCCGTTTCTCTCCCCCTCTCCATCTCTCTCTCTCTCTCTCTCTCCGTCTCTCTCTCTCTCCATCTCTCGCTTGCTCAGACGTGTTAAGCTGTTAAAGCAGGGACTCTTATTAATGTGGCAACCATGGAAACAGTTTGGTGTTACAGGAGCAGACTCTCATCTATTTTTAAAGAAAGGAGGAGGAGGGGCTGGAGGGGGAGAGGATGGAGGGATACAGAGGAGAAGATATGGGGCGTGGCCGGGAGAGAGAGATGCCATAACAGAAGGATCCTTGGATCCAACGCGATGTGTGTGTGTCCGTCACAAGCTACACCGAACGCCAGGGCCCTGACGTAGACAATGGAGCCAATCTGGACCAATTAAAGTACAGTGCGTGTGTGTGTGTGTGCGCGTATTCACAAGTGTGCCGGCCCCCGAGGGGGCCATCACCTCCTCCAACCCCCCCTTAACCCCCCCCCCTCTCTCCTCGCGCAAGATGGCAACTGAAGGAGAATCAGAGCAGAGAGTACAAAATGGCCACAGCCATGCCTCTCTGTCTCCATACGACAGCACATGAGCACAGAGAAAGAGGCAGGAGGAGAGGGAGAGAGGAGAGGGAGAGAGGAGAGGGAGAGAGGAGAGGGAGAGAGGGAGAGGGAGAGAGGGAGAGAGGAGAGGGAGAGAGGAGAGGGAGAGAGGGAGAGGGGGGAGAAAGGGGAGTGAGGGGAGAGGGGGGGGGAGAGAGGATGTGACTGAAATTGGAGAGGCGGAGGAAAAAAAGAGACAGAAAGGGTGAAAGGAAGTGGCGATGGGAGGATGGTGGGAGAGAGGGAGCTGTCTAATTTAGGCTATAGGGCTGCAGATGACCTTTACATAACTCGACTATATGTAGTGATCCTGCACGCACGCACACACAGACGCACACACAAAAAACACACACACACACACACACACACAGACAAGCAGATCCCTTTGGTCCATCCCTCAAACCTTTGCCTGTCTGCCTCTCTCTCTCTCCCTCCCCCCCCCCCCCCTCTCTCTCTCTCTTCCTCCCTCTCTTTCACATGTTATTTATGTTAGTCATGTCTCCGGCTCACCAGTTGAGCAGTGAAAGACTCACCCCCAACACACACACACATACAACACGCACACACACACACAAACACCAGGGGGCACACACTCAGATACCTCCGGAAGAAAACAACCCCCAAACTCTTGTGATCTGGAAGCCTGTAAATGAAACCAGGGCAGGGTGTGTGTGTGAGTGACTGACTGACTGAGTGTGTGTGAGTGTGTGTGTGTGTGAGTGTGTGAGTGCGTGTGTGTGCTTGTGAAGAGACAGCGGGTTGAAAGGAGGAGGGGGATGGAGGGGAGGAAGCAGCATAGTGTTAATGATTTCTTTCTTGCACTGGGGCAAGGCACATCACGAAGCCCATTATTGTAATGTGGCCTCCCATGTTTACTGACCTTCATCAGAGAGAAAAGCTTTACTTCTCTGGATATGACAAAGATGATGTGGAAGAGTGTGTGTGTCAGAGAGAGGGGGAATGAGCGAGAGAGGGGGGGGGAGAGTGGGGGGGAGGGGGGAGAGAGCGAGAGAGAGAAAGAGGGGGGAGAGAGAGTGGGAGAATGAGAGAGAGGGGGGGGAAGAAAGGATGAGAGAGAGAGAGAGGGAGAATGAGAGGAGGGAGAAAATGAGAGAGAGAGAGAGAGAGAGAGAGAGAGGGAGGGAAAGAATGAGAGAGTGGGAGGTGGGAGAATAAGGGGGGGTTGAGATGGAGAGAGGGAGAGAGCGAGACAGTGCTATAAAACAAGTGTGTTTGGGTAGGTACATGACAGAATGAGTGTGTGCACAGGTTGATAGTCCGAGAGACATACTTTTTTATAGGATCCCTGTCTATTAGTATTATAATTACATTTTTACAATATAGACTTTCAAACGCACTCAAGAAGCAAACGCCCCCTCAGCACTATTAAAGGTGGTGTAATACACACATGAGTACACACACACACCCACACACACACACACATGCACACACACACACACGAGTGACCTCAAGCGTGACGTGCTGGGCTTACCGAACCTCCTGCTATTTAATGAGCTGACTTCTATCACAACACAAATACGAAAAACACACACACACACACACGGAAGCATTGGAAGAGCAGACCTGGAACAGCCTCAACTCTTCCTCCCTGTGTCTATGGACACGGTATATGACAACAAATGCTTCACATTCTTAATCTGAGATGGGTAAATCATACATATGTGTATATAACTTTAGATCTACATACAGCAGGTAGGAATTAGGGTAGGATGTAGGAGCATAGGAGGTATGGGAGGAGATAGGAGGTTGATAGCAGGAATGAGGTAGAGGGGTAGGTAGCAGGTATGAGGTAGAGGGGTAGGTAGCAGGTATGAGGTAGAGGGGTAGGTAGCAGGTATGAGGCAGAGGGGTAGGTAGCAGGTATGAGGTAGAGAGGTAGGTAGCAGGTATAAGGTAGAGAGGTAGGTAGCAGGTATTAGGTAGAGGGGTAGGTAGCAGGTATTAAGTAGAGGGGTAGGTAGCAGGTATTAGGTAGAGGTGTAGGTAGCAGGTATTAAGTAGAGGGGTAGGTAGCAGGTATTAGGTAGAGGGGTAGGTAGCAGGTATTAGGTAGAGGGGTAGGTAGCAGGTATTAAGTAGAGGGGTAGGTAGCAGGTATTAGGTAGAGGGGTGGGTAGCAGAGCATATCGTACAGCATGTACGTGGAGATAAGAGTGGAAGATTGAGGTGGAGAGGTAGAGAATGATGGGACATTATCTGTCACAGCTGCACTCCCTAATCGACCTCTCAGCACACATTTAAAGTCCTTCCTGCTGATAAAAGTGTATAAGATAAAGCGCCTGAGAGACTGAGGGAGAAAGAGCGAGAGAGAAAGACAGGAAAAAGAAAGAGAGGGCAAGAAGGAATGAGAAAGAAAAAGAATAATGACAAGTGGGGAGGAAGTGAGAGCAGGAAGAAGGGATTATTTGAGGTAAAGCACGGAACCTTCTAGATTTCAGTCAGGCCCCATCCATCTCTAACCCTCAAGGAGTACCCTGTCGTGACCCTATCTCTAGTTCTGACCCTAACTCTAGCCCCAGTCTAGACCCTAGCTCTAGTCCTGACCCTAACTCTAGCCCCAGTCTAGACCCTAGCTCTAGTTCTGACCCTAACTCTAGCCCCAGTCTAGACCCTAGCTCTAGTCCTGACCCTAACTCTAGCCCCAGTCTAGTCCCTTAGTGCTGGCCCTTATCCCTGACCATAGCCCTGAGTAACAGAGCATTGCTCACTCCTCACAAAGCCCCCCTGGGGGGTTAGGAGAGAGGGGGTGGGAGGGGTTGGCGGGGGGGGGGAGAGGGGGGATGGGAGAGAGAGTGATGACAACCCTTGCATGTCTATGAGTGTGTGTTTGAGGGCAGTAGCTAGCCACTATGCTCAACCCAGTCATTCGAACTCCAGAGGCCTGACCCTCCACACTCATACATCCTTCTAGACATCTCACACATGCACACACTAGCTTCCTCTCTCTCTCTCTCTCTCTCCCTCTCTCTCTTGCACACACACACACACACACACACACACTTACACACAGTCAGACAGACAGACAACCCACAGGGTACTAAGTCACATTTTAGTGTATGTTTCTGATGGCAGGTCTCTCTATGTGTGACTGTTCTGATGATGATGCTGATGATGATGCTGATGATAATGATGATGCTGATGATGAGGATGATGCTGATGCTAATGATGATGTTGATGATGACGACAATGATGCTGCTTCTGCTGCTGATGATAGAGCATGGTGCAGCTGACTCCTGCATGACAGGAACACATCCATGTCAGGCTGTAGTGAGTCAGCCTTGAGCCCCATCTCCTCTTCTCCTTGTCTTCGATGTCTCCTTCTCCAGCCTTCCTCCCTCAAGGGATTAGGAAAGACAGGAGAGGGCAGTGACGCACTTGTTCCAGGAGTACAACAGTACTTAGGAATGATTTGCTGGACCTGATGTTAGTTTCCTCCAGGATCACAATGACTCTTATTGAGGGACTTGTTCTTCTTTTTGGCCAGTTGTAATTATTGTACTCACTGTGAAGTGTATTATTGTGAATTTCATGTTCCGTATTTGTAACTTGTTTAACTGAATGCCCTTGTGGGTCTTCCCTTTGGCGCTTGTTTGGTTTCCCACCATGCGTGTTTGATAATCCGACTGGCCGCAATGTATTGGGCTGTCTCACATTTATTCATTTTTTATTCATTTCATCAACTCGTTGTTATAATCAGTGACCGGTGATTTGGTGCGGTGACTCTCAGTCAATCTCTCCCTCTCTCTCTCTCCCTATCTCTCTCTCCCTCTCTCTCTCTCTCCCTCTCTCTCTCTCTCCCTATCTCTCTCTCCCTCTCTCTCTCTCTCCCTCTCTCTCTCTCTCTCTCTCTCTCTGTTCAAGGTTCTAGGCAGCAGCAGTGCTAAGCCATGGGTAGAACCCCTAACTGGATTTGCGGAACTTCAAATGCTTCATCTGTTCCATGAAATGCTGCTTGTCAGTGGGAGGCTGGCTGTGCCGCTCACCCTTAAAGAGGTTAAGGACGCACATGCTGGAGCGAGCTGCCAGACGGCGAGGAGGACCGGGCGCGTTCGTGCGTGATGATACAACCCCTGCGAATGGAACCCCCTCTATCCGGGTCCACCTCTAACGGTGGTCGCTAGAGCATCCTTTGAGATCAGGGGAGTCGAGGTCTACTCGCACAGCAGCTGTTAGCTGGCCTCCGTTACACACAGTGATCAAACTGGAGTGTTGCACAGCCAGACTGCTGGCCGGGCCTGAGAGTGTTCCAGTCATCCCTGCCTTGGTGCCTGCCTGCCAGGTGCTGACAGAACCTCTCCTGCCTGCAGATCCTCCATGGGAGCTGGCTGGCTGGAGGCAGGGAGCGGTCCGGACGTGACTTGTCACACACACACGCAGGGGGAGAGGGCGTTCATCACCACCCCACCCCCCCACCCCCACCCCCCTCGGTGTGACAGCAGCGGTAGCAGAAGGGGAGAAGTACGTCAGCCAGGCACCAGATCAGCTTGGTTATCACCGTACCTGTCTCACTTAATCAGGGGGAAGGAGCCCTGCCTCTACCTCTGTCTCTGCCTCTAGCTCTGTGTCTGCCTCCAACTCGGGTATCTGTCTTTAGCTCTCTCTCTGCCTCTGACTCTAGCTTTGTATCTGTATCTGCCTCTAGTTCTATGTCTGCATCTAGCTCTGTATCTGCCTCTGTATCTGCCTCTAGCTCTTTATCTGCCTCTGTATCTGCCTCTAGTTCTATGTCTGCCTCTAGCTCTTTATCTGCCTCTGTATCTGCCTCTAGTTCTATGTCTGCCTCTAGCTCTTTATCTGCCTCTGTATCTGCCTCTAGTTCTGTATCTTCCTCTAACGCTACATCTGCCTTTAGTTCTGTCTGCCTCTAGCTCTGCATGTGCATCTACTGAGCCCTGAACCTGTGTACCCAGTTCTAACAAAGCCCTCCCTGTTAACTTGGAAACTCTTAACTCTCTTAAACAGGTGTGAGTGAGTGTGTATGCACACGTGTGCACGCGTGTGCAGTCGCCTCAACTTGCATGCGTGTGGTCGCACTAATGCATGCCACTGTACCAGACCAAAACTGCCCGTATTGGTGTCTAATATATGAGAGTAGTTAACTTGATGGAGCACACACACACACTGACTCAGCATTACCCAAGTCTCATAAGAGGGCAGTGGGCTGATCTATCAGGGCCCTACAGGGGGAGATGGATGGTCCTGCTTGGACAGGAATGAAATGTTAGCAGAGGGAACACAGCCCTGGGCTGATCCCTGGAAGTGACACCTTCATCCAGAATGCCTAATGATGTCTTGTGAAGGATGCTGCTGCTGTTTAAGACGATCGAGGAGATACAGGCCACCTCTTACAGAGGCCGCGCGGTGACAGATCTCATTTGGATGGCTGATAAGGTGCTACCGATAACAGAACGGGAGAGTGTGCTAACGCACACACGCGTGCGGAGACACGCAGATCTTCAAAGTATCAGTAGACAGCAGCCCTGTTCACTGAGATCCAGGTATTTCCTGACCTGCTATCCTATCCGTTCATCTCTTTCCCTCTCTCGCTGTCTGTTTCTCTTCCTCTTTTTCTCTCTCTCTCTCTCTACCTCCCTGTCTTTCAGGGAGCCAGGGGGACAAATTGGCACCTGGGTGAGTCAAATGTACCTAGCACTGGGAAACAGATGGCACTGGCATAGCAGAGATGGACAGAACAAGGGAGGGCATGGCGCAGGGTGAGGGAGCTACCATAGTGGGCTAATATTCTATTAAATGTTCCCCACTTGAGGACATGCATGGTCCTGGGACAGGGGCCAGGCCTGCACCCCAGGAAGCCAAGACAGAGAGAGAGGGAGAGAGAGAGACAGAAAGAGAGAGGGAGGGAGAGAGAGACAGAGAGATAGAGGGAGAGAGAGATAGAGGGGGGGAGAAAGAGAGATAGGGAGAAAGAGGGAGAGAGAGAGAGGGGAAGAGAGAGACAGAGAGAGAGAGGGAGAGAGAGAGAGAGAGGGAGAGAGAGAGGGAGAAAGAGAGAGAGAGGGAGAGAGAGACAGACAGAGAGAGAGAGAGGGAGAGAGAGACAGACAGAGATAGAGACAGAGAGAGACAGAGAGAGAGAGAGCGTCTGAGGAAAGAGAGCTAGTTGGGTAGTGTCAGTCAGGGCCGACAGGGCCCCACCACAGGGTTGGTTCATTAAACTCCAGCTTGAACCTCTCCAGCTAATGATGCCCAGGCTTGAGGTTCCTGTGCTCTCACACTCTGTAGCCTCCTGCAGCTTTATCAAAGTACTCCCTCTCTCTCTCCCTCCCTCTCTCTGTCTCTCTCTCTGTTTCTCTCCCTCTCTCACTCATCATTGTCTACATTCCTGCTTTTCTCCCTAACAGAACACCAAACGAGTAATTCATCCCCTTTTGAAGCCTTGCCAGTTATACAATATTGTGTGTAATGAAAGATTTGGGGTTTTACAAGGAACATGGTAATTTTTCCACTCAGTGGCCCTCGTAATATTCTCCCATCATGGTGCATGAAGCTGGCTTGGTCACCCATGTGTAACCAATGCTAGCCCTGGGCACACTCTCTGCACACACACACACACACACACACACACACACAGAGTGTATGCTGTGCTGGCATTGTGGTAGTGAACATGGGTGGCTCACCCCACCTCACCCCTCCTAGTCAGACCTAAGATCACTGCTGAATTATCTGAACTTTGGACTCTGCACACACACACACACACACACAGGAAGTCAGAGGTTTGCTGCTGTACTGAAGAGCCATGCAGTGGGCTGGTGTCTGACTCGTGGTCCTGTGCTGGGCTGGACTGAGCCGTCAGGGACCACAGTCGGTGACAGAGTCCGGGGGTCCTGTGGGGTCCTGTGGGGTCCTGTGGGGTCCTGTGGGGTCCTGTGGGGTCCTAATGGAGCAGCTAATGGAGCTACTGGCTTATTGATGAACTTGCCATCCCAGCCTCGTCACAAGGCCAGTGCAGTACAGAAGACCACCTGCTAGCTGAGCAGCCTACACAGCTGGAATACTGGAGAGAGAGAGTGGGCGGGAGGGGGAGAGAGAGTGGAGGGGAGGGGGAGAGAGGAGAGGAAGGTAGAAAGAGGGAGGGAGATAGAGGGGAGGGAGAGGGAGAGAGAGGGGGGAGGGGAGGGAGAGAGGGGGGAGAGGTGGGGAAAGGGGGAGAAGGACGGAGGGGGGAGAGAGAGAGAAAGAAAGAGGGGGGGGACAAGAGAGGGGGCGAGAAGGGGTGACCGGCAGGAGGGGGAGGAGCCATGGGGGTGTTCCAGTGCGGTCCTGGGGACAGCATTACAGGCAGAGGAAGGGCAAAGGGTCAGGCGGAGAGCAACCTGGACTGACTGATACTGGAGAAGGAGAGAGGATGGCTTGAAACACACTCCATCAGTACAGGCGCACACACACGTGCAGTACAGAACACCGAGCGCGCAACACGGAAGCAACGTGGTCAAGGTCAAATTTGCTGTTGAAAAGCGACACACCGCTCTGTGCAAAGCGGATATTCAAACTCTGTGTTCAGTGGTGACAGCGGCCCTGCCTCTATCAAATCAGATCAACATGTATTTTATACAAGCAATGTCACAGAGGGCTTCACTGTATGCCGATAGAACTGCCCCTCAACCAACCTAAACCCTCAAGGAAGACAAGGAAAAACTCCCAGCAAAACTCACTAGGGAGAAGAGGGAAGGACTAGCTAGAAGCTAAGTGTCCACAGCAGCTCTTGCTCAGGCCCTGTGTGTGTGTGTGGATGTTAGAATTGAGGGAGGGGGGAATAAGGGGTTTGATTATGGAGGGATTTAGTAAACAATCTCAAACTCTGCTGACAAAAGGTCATAAAAGAGAATGTGTGTGTGTGTGTGTGTGTGTGTGAGAGATCAATAATGGGCTTATGATGTGGGTGTGCTCCCCCAACTCCCTTTACCCTCTGTTTGTTATGACACCTGCTCCAGTCAGACACAACAGGGGCTATTTCCACCAAGTGTCACACACACACACACACGCTGGGAAACACGCGGCCACCTCTGCCTCAAAAACAAAATAACAGCTGCCTTCACTGGGGCCTCCTCTGTCACACACACTGGGACACCTTCTCCTGCCTCCCACACACACACACACACACACACACACACACTGGGACACCTTCTCCTGACTCCCACACACACACACTGGGACACCTTCTCCTGCCTCCCACACACACACACACACACACACAAACACACACACACACCCACACACACACACACACAAACTAGGAAACCTTCTCCTGCCTCCCATACACACACACACTGGGACACCTTCTTCTGCCTCGCACACGCATCCCAACACACTCACAGACACGCAGGGACACCTTCGACACACCACCACACCCTTTCACACAAGCAGTGTGGGCACTGTAGTCAAGCCTCTCATCCACAACCACATCAACTCTACATAGACCCTTGTGGCCTAATCAGTCCGACCTGGACGACACACACACACATATTTCACACAGGCACAAACAGAGGGAGCTATAGAGAGAACCAGCGAGCCAATGAGAATCAGAGATGAACGAGGCACACGTGTTTAACCACACCCACCTACCCACCCAATCCTGAACCACCCTTCAGACTGTAAACATACACACACAACTCTTATACTGTACATTGGAGAAAGAGCCACTGTGTGTGTGTGTGTGTGTGTCTGCCTAAAAGCTCATTTGTCTACGGGAAAAGCCATCCCTGAAGACTGTATTAGCTGTATTATGCACTGTAATGGGCTGACATGTTAATCTGGAACTCTTTTCTTTGTAGTTAATGAACACATCCGTCTTGGGGTGTGTGCGTGTGTGTTTGTGTGTGTGCATCCGTGTGCTAGCATGATAGTGAACATTTGACAGTTCTGGGTCAGCCCAGTCCAAGCCTTGTGGTGTCAGACACCCAGAAGAGAACGAAAACACACACACATTCCACACCCACAAACACACACACACACACACACACATTCCACACCCACAAACACACACAGGTGGAGTTTAATGTTTACTGTGCAGCCCAGAAGAGAACTTGGCAGCAAGGGGTAAGGAGGGCACTGTGGTCATGCCAGGACCGATGAATCCATCTCAGATCAGCTCAGGGTACCGAGGACAGATCGGGGCTGGGCTGAGACAGCCCACACACGCACACACACACAGAGTCCAAGGGCCGAAGTGAGGAGAGAAGGGATCGACATATCTGCCTTGTCATGAGTCCTGAATCTGTCCCTGGAATGAGTGAGGATGTAGGGTTAAAGGGTACATCGAATTCTAGAAGATTCTGGCAACAGGATTAACCGATTTACCTTGAGCTGTTTAACACTGCCTGTCTGCTGTGAATTACAGACTGTAGCACAATTAGGTGTAATTGTGATGCGAGATGTGTGTGTGTTTATGTGGGTGGACTGTAGTCATTGCCCCTATAAGTCTCTGACTGTACAATACTTATTATCACAGAAAGAATTTTTTTTGCTAAACCAACCAAGATTAGAAAACAAGCATGACAGTCCCTTCCCACAGTTACACACACGTATGCACACACACACACACACAGATCCAGGAAAGAAGCAAGCAGCCCAAGGCCATGTACTGTACACTAACAGTCAGCCATGTTTCCCTCTCAAGAGGCTGCACCCACGCTGTCACCATCAGTAAGGAACCAGCAGAGCACGGCACACACACACACGCACACACACACACGTACATACACGCACGTACACACAAACACACACAAGTGCATGCACGCACATACACACGCACGCACACCCACACACGCCCACACACACACGCACAGATGCACAAACACACACATGCACACACGCACGTACACACACACACGCACACACAAGTGGTTCTGCATCCAAGTGCAAATCAGTAACGTTCCAAACCAGTCCGGTTCCACCAACACGTTCCACGCTGAAACGTGTTCTGCCGAACAGCTTAGGAATGTCCTGTGGAATTGTACTAGACTGGATTCACCGTGAGGATCTCACAGCGGCGGGATCCAGTCATGGCAAGAATCCTACCTCCACTGCCAAGTGGGTTAAGTCTGTTGGCAGTATATAGCCTGGAAGCTTTAAGAACAAAAACATTGTTGGTTCCACTCCAATTGAGCACACTGGGACTGTGTTATCTGCCTTAGGCTCTTCTTCTAGTCCCCACTCCTTCTAAAAGTGGCACAGTCCAGGTATAAGGACCAGAGACAGTGGATGGATGGTTTACCAGCCTGGTCAGAGATCTGGACCGTCCAGATCAGGCGTAGGGAACCCTGGTCCTCGAGAGCCATAGTCCTGAAGATTTTAGATCATGCCCTGCTCCAGCACACCTGATCTTAATTATGAGGCTTCCACGGAGCTTGATAACGACCCTTCATTAGAATCAGGTGTGCTAGAATAGGGAATAGGCCCCTTCAGGACTATGGCTCTCGAGGACCAGGGTTCCCTACCCCTGATCCAGATATTAAATATAGGCCTGGGCCTGTGACATGGCAGCTATAGACACGCCTCCTGGGAATGCACTGAGAAGCTACAAGGAAGCTATGCCTTGTTCAGCTATAGTCCTGGATCAGTTGAGCTACAGGTCCCTATTGCCTAGGCCAGGGGTAGGCAATCCTGGTCTTTGCGGGCCGCTGTCCTGAAGGTTTTAGATGTTTCCCTGCTCTAGCACACCTGATAATAATCATCAGGCTTCCACATAGCTTGATAACAACCCATTTATTAGAATCAGGTGCGCTGGAGCAGGGAAACATCTAAAACCTTCAGGACAGCAGCCCTCGAGAACCAGGATTGCCCACCCCTGGCCTATAGGCTGGGTCATGGGGAAACCTACCTGAGGCAGCGCTGCGTTGATCTGACGCTGGAGCACGTCCCGCTCGTGCAGGGCGCCTTGCAGCTTGGTTTGTGATTGGATGAGGGTCTCCTGGGTCTCGCGCAGCGATTCGAGAAGCTTGTCTCTCTCGTCCAGCATGTTCACCATCAACTGCTCGAAGTTGGCCTCTTGGTCGGCACCGTTTTGCGCGCTCCCGCCCCTGGGAGGAGGACCGCCCGAGTCCCCCTCGGTTATGGTCGGCATCACTTCGCACATCATCTTCGCAGCTGGTTTGTTACAGTCCTACAACATTGTAGGCTATCGCAGGGGGGAATGACAGCGCGGCATCCTGGAGGTGCGAGACACGCCAGCTACACCCAATCGAAGGAATGGGAGGTGTACAGTTGATCACAAATTAGAAGGGGGCGCGAAATATTTGTCTTCTATTAAAAACTTTCAAAGCGACCAGTTGCAAAATTCATCCATCAATCATACGGTGAACGCTTTATTTTATGAGTCTTATTTGGGGTCAATCACGCTTAAACGAGACGATCTTGACCTTTTTCCATATCAACCCGGCGTTTTATCACCTCGTGAGGAGTTCCGCCCAGATCGGAGCCACGCGCTCCCGATTCCACCGGGATTTGATTGACAGCTCAGATCATACTCGCTCACTGATGCGAGCCTAGGGATGATATATTCCAACCGATCAGATTTCATGCGATTTTTGGGGGGGTGGTGTGAGGTAGAGGGGGTGGCGCCTTTTGATTCAACACCCACCAGTTGCCGTAAATCGTTCCTTTTTTTCCGCGAGATCAAGGCATTTCTGCGGTATCCGCCGTCTTGGCCGCTGCCATCTCGATCCTCTCCACACCGCCGACACGCGCTCCGTTCCTCTCCCCGACCTCCCTCCACACACACACTTGCGTTTCCTGCAGCTGTCACCACTACGAATAAGGATTAGGGAGCAAAGTCCCTGCAATTTAGAGAGCAAATGCAATTTAGCGATGAGCCAGCACGCTCGACCGTTCACTCTAACCCCCTTTCGGTAACGAAAGCAGACTCATATTTAACGGAGGATCTTGAGACATTCCGCTCAAGCGGTGTAGCGACAACTCCTCACATCAGCACCACTGTGCGCGTTCACGGCTCCGTTGTAACGTGCACGCGCGGCACGCTCCGGTGAGTCCGAGACCAAAATAGTGTCATGCGCAGCGCTCCCTGGTGGGACATAAAAAAATGGAAGTGACAGCTTAAAATAGGATAGAAAATACGATCTTATTCGCCATCACAGTTAGTCGTAATGATATTGATAACATCATCAGCGCTATCTGTAGACTAGAGATTGTCTCTTCTAGGCTGTATTGTATATAGTCTATAATCTTATCACTCATCTTTCTATATGTTAGTCTGGCTGGCACGTACACTGTGTTCATCTTACGTGAAAGATATAACTTTAAAAACGTATAACTTCATATCAAGGAGGTCCACTAAGGTGTTTCGTCCAATCACAATCTATTGCGATGCGCTCATTCTAGCATTCCAGGCGGTTATTTTAAAGAAGCCTAGGTATTGTTATGGAAATTAATTGTTCATATAATTTTGACGGCATAACCAACTGCGAAAGAAATGTAACCAATCATAAAATTATTGGACATTTGTGGCCATCTTTGATGGTAGAATTTATGTTCTGACATAATTGAAGCACAACACGTCAAGGTTATTGACAATTTGTAATTGTATTATTTAAATATATATTTTTTCATTTACAATTTTTTTCGGACAAAATTATTTCTGCCTCAAACAAATCCCCAAAACCATTTAAAACAGATAAAACCGACAGCACCATAGAACCAAACTCTCGCGTTGTTACAAACCCAACTACGGAAGGCCTGAGGTCCATTCCATGATGGCTGAAGATCCTGGAGGAGCTTTTTTCAATTTCTCCCAAATCTTTCTCTTTTTCTCTTTATATCTGCTTGTCACTGAGACATGGCAGGACAAACAGCCTCGCTAGGCGGCCAAAGACCCTTGTTACCGTTATGCCCAAGAAAGGGAACCGAAAACGGCTGAAATTTCGGGCCGGGGACGTCTGCTCGGAATCGGGTATGTTGGTGAGGTCTAGACTCTGTACAGTAGCGGAGAGAAGAGGGATTTTATGATCTTACCTTCACTTCACCCCTAGTTCCTTGAGTCAAATGGACGTGTTCAAACAAAATATAATTGCTCTTTACATTTACATTTATTCATTTAGCAGGGGCTTTTATCCAAAGCGACTTACACTAAGTACAGGGACATTCTCCCAGAGGCAAGTAGGGTGAAGTGCCTTGCCCAAGGACACAACTTAATATAGCCACTGCGGGGGCTCGATCTCACAACCTTATGATCATGAGAAGAAAGAAAAAAATACTGTACTATACTTCAGTAACACTGGGGGCCCACAAGCTATGAAGCCAGGTTACTGTAGCAAGTGTGTAGTGGGACGGATAGTGGTAAGACAGGTGTAGCAGCTTGTAAGTGTGCTGCCACTAATATAACGGCATCATGTCTCTCCTTCCTCACAGTGACCGTTGCTGATTTCGCCAATGCCGACCCGGCAATAGTCAAGTCAGGGAGGGTGAAGAAGGCCGTGGCGAATGCAGTTGAGAAAGAAGGTATTTATCCTGCCGACAAGGCCGGTCGCTGTTACATCAGTGCCAAACAGCTCACTCTTTTTCAAGGCCAAGGTTACAATAACAACTTTGTGTTCACGTTGGATCTCGGATACCTTTATCTGCTTATTAAGTACATTTAACAGTATAACTGTACATGTGGATGTCTTATTTCGACCTCCTGCTTTTTCTCTTTTCCAGTCAAGTTGCTGTGCGGCCTGGAGGCGTCACATGGCTCCGTACAGGAAGTGTTGTCGTCCGTGGCCAGCGTCAGTGATGACACGCTGGAGAGCAGCGACGACCTGGAGCCTGGAGAGGACGGAGAGAACGACATCAAAGGGGCTCGCAAGAAGAAAAACAAGAGGAGGAAAGGTGCGAAATCTACCCTTGGATACCCATGTTATCGCTACCAATGTCGGCCATTGACACAAACTGATGACCGTAAAGCTCCTAGTAAGATAAGATGAGATCATCCTTTATTTGTCCCGCATTGGGGAAATTGCAGTGTAGCACAGCAAAGTTATTCAGATTCAGATTCAGATTACTTTATTTATCCCGGGGGAAACTCCTTCGCAGCAACGGCACACAGTCTCGCAAAAGCACACAAAGGTAAGGGTGTGAGGTAAAAGATTAGAAAAGTGTACACAGGGATAGAGGGGTGGGGGCAATAACAATAAAGTAAAAATGGTAGGTGAATCCACACAAGGGGGACGGGACGGGACGGGGGTGGACGGGGGGGGGGGGGTGGACGGGGGGGGGAGAGGCTTGGATAAATGATTATGTACAGACTATACAATTACAATTATACAAGTATTGGTCTTGTAGAATATACAGTGTTATGTTGGCATGTACAGGATTTACATATTTTTTTGCAGAATATACAGGATATAGTGCAGGTTACAGACTATACAAATATAGTCTATACAATTCTATACAATTACAATTATAAAAGTATTGGTCTTGCAGAATATACAGTATTATGTCAGGATGTACAGGATTTACCGTTTTTTGCAGCATATACAGGATATACAGGATTTACAGGTTTTTAGCAGAATATACATAGTTATTCTGTATGCAAAAGAATGTCAAAGAAAGAATGAGAAGGTGGATGTATTGATGCTGAGGTGTTCACGTGTGTGTGTGTGTGTGTGTTGTGTGCGTGTGTGTGTTTGCTCCCTCAGAGAGCAGCGAATGCAGCAATGGGGAGGAGTACCCTGTGGATATCTGGCTGGTGCTTGCTGCCTATATCCGCCCAGAGGACGTGTGTAGGTTTGCTCTGATCTGCAGGAACGCCTGGACTGTCACCTGCACTGCTGCCTTCTGGACCAGGCTCTACAGGAGGTGGGCTGCATGGATCCTCTTTTTGTCATTGGAACGCTTAGGACACGCATCATGTCATGATGCGAGGGATAAGGGCCATTGTTGGTATACCTTTAGAAGCACTCCTCATATTAAAGGAGTCCTTGGATACCCTCTGTTATTCTAAATATAGATCTGAGAGTCAAGTCATCTATTAAACCAAAATGCATCATCTCATCCAGGAGTGTCCTATCTTGGGCCTCAGGAGCCACTGTCCTGAAGGTTTTAGATGTTTCCTGCTCTAGCACACTTAATTCTAATGCATGGGTCGTTATTAAGCTCTGTGGAGGCCTGTTAATTAGAATCAGGTTTGCTAGAGCAGGGACACATCTAAAACCTTCATTCAGGGATTGAACACCCCTAATCAAATCCAAATGTATTTGCATAGCACTATTTACAAGCAAAGTCACAGAAGGCTTCACATAGGCCCATAGAACCGCCCCTCAACCCACCTAAACCCCCAAGGATTAAGGAACAAGAGAAAGGGAAATGCATAAGGGGATTCAGGTGGCTGAGCGGTCAGGGAATCGGAATAGTGATGATGTGAATAAGAGAAAGCGTGAAAGGTTGATGTAAGCTAACAGGCGTGCGCTGTCTTCCACCTGGCTCCTGCAGACATTACAGCCTGGAGGTCGACCTGCCGCGGCGCCTGCAGCCAGACAGCGTGGCCAGGATGCGCTGCCTGCGGGTGCGCGTCATCCGCTCCCTCTTCCACCTGTACGAGCCGTTCAGCTCGCGCGTCGCCCACAACCCGCCTCTTCCCCAGTCCACGCCCACAACCCTGCTCAACTCCAAGGTGAACCCACCAAACGGCCATCCATATTGGTTCCGTCTCATTTTTGTCCCACTGGGGGAAAATCTTTATTTCCAGCCAAGCACAGACAAATAATAACAGTTCAAATGAAACCATACAATAAAATGATACAATGAAATCTATAAAAGATTCATTATGTCATAGAAGTGACCTTTTGTGCAAGTTAAGCGTGCATATTGCTCTAGGGACAAAGGGAAATCGAAAACCTTTTGCACTTTACCCCTGGGGAACCCTGTAACTGACCTGGGAGGGAGAAGATCAAATTCCTCAAAGAGGGAATGGTCTAAAATCGATCCTACCTTTCTTAAGAGGTAGGATCAAGGTTCAGTAAGCCAGCCAAGGCATTCTGCAGGCTAACAGGGTAGCGCTTCCACCTCCTCATGGCCGTGTATCCTCCCTGTAGTGTCTGCTGTTCTGGGACAACAAGGTGGTCGGGACCCGACCCGAGCCCATGTGGGAGTTCAACTTCAAGTTCACAAAGCAGGTGAGAGTCGGAACGTTGCCTCCGCACCGCAGGGGGTTTGCGCAGGACACCGAAACGAACTTGAGAGAAGGCTGGAAGCTAAAGATAAACCATGTTTCCCCCCCATGCCTGTTCTTATCTCCCTCCAGCAGGCGCGCTGTAAGAACGGCAGCGCTCGGGTCCTGCTGTTGCCACGGCAGTACGAAGAGGTCCATTCCAACCCGGACTCCGACTGCTACCTGCTCCAAGTCACCACTCTCAACTTCATCCGGCTCAACCCAGTCATCATGGGCATGACTCTGAATCTGGTTAGGACCTGCCTGTCCACCGCCTGCTGTTACCCATCATCACCAGCAGGGAGCGCCTCTCCTCTGCCCTGCCTAACTGCTGTGCTCTTCTTGTGTGCCTCTCCGTAGTTCACCATCAACGTGAGCACAGACATGCGTCACCACCGCGTTCGCCTGCTCTTCCAGGACTCCCCCCTCCAGAGGGGGAGAAAGACGGGGGAGCAGGGGGGGACCCAGGTGGTGCTGGACCCAGTCCACAGCGTCCGAATCATGGACTGGTGGCATCCGCAGTACCCCTCCTCTCCTTACACATAGACCCTCTACTCTAGCCCTCCTCTCCCTACGCATAGAACCTTTTGAATGGGGATTTAGGATTTGCCATGTTTATTTCCTTTATACATTTTAAATACCCACTTTCTGTTGGCCAGCAGGATTCCTAGCATTTCTTAAGGCAGATAGATCCGTGTTGTCTACAGGGAGAACCAAAGACTTACCTCAAACAACATCTTATGTCAAACCTTGATTTGACCATTGGTTTGTTTCTATTCTGTGGTGCTCAATATCCTGGTCTCTGACCCTCTTCATCAAGGCTGGGGTCGGAGGTCAAGCCTGCCGCACTGGATCTACGTTAGGAATGTTGAGTCAGTATTGGGTGTCTCAAGTTGCACGAAATGCAATTGATAGAATGTCAGTGGGGGGGGGGGGGGATGCTTGATCATATAGAATATGAGTAACGGACTGTCATTGATGGTCAATAGAAAAGATCTTATTTTCCTCAATCAGCTGTACAGATGTTTGGCTTTGATTCAGTTGTCCAAATGTGATCCAAAATCATTTTTAATGCGCAGCGTTGGACTTGATGGTAGTTTGATGTGTATTTGAGTTGCCTGTTTTAGGGGACCTGTCGAGTATCTGTGTTTACCAGGATCGTTTTATTTGGATGAGGCCCGTTTGACTGTTGAAAGTTATCTCATTTGACTAACCAAAAAGATTGCACTAAAATACAACTACAAACAACCTTGTATGTCCATTTTGTTCGTGTTTGATTTTTACACACAATAATAGTAATATAGGTAGTATATAGTATTGGTTTCTATCTAAATATTGAAAAAGAGACCTGTTGCAGGTGTCATAGATCACATTTAAGTTTTGGCAAGGCTGCCCTCCTGTGGACAAAAGCTGCATCATAAAAGATGAAATAATTTCCCCTGCAACCTTGTAGAGTGTTGGAGGTTTTCGCACAAGTGACCGCCCCTGTCAACGCGCTGGTGCGTCACGTCACCCCCTTAAAATACTCCCGTTGCGGAGAACCACACTTCCCAGGATGCTCTCTGAGCTTTGCCATTGGGTGGCCATAGTTGTCACAAGTGCGCACAGGTGACTGGACGCTCCAAGCGGTGACAACATCGCGACAAACCGAACGAAAACAATCAGCCAGTGCAGTGGCGCACCAGCTGCGGAGTTTACAGTAGGAGTTTGTGGAAATATTAATATAAAGACAGTTGTTTGGCGTGGTTGGTCTACAATCCATCGGCATTGGCCTCTTCCAGTGGGGTTATTATTAGAGGACGCTGGACGACTGACCGTGTAGTTTCCACAAGCCTGATTCTAACTTTGTACTGTCTGACCTTCAGAGCGGGTAAGTGAGTCTATCTGTGAACTTCTGCAAACTCGTCGCTAAAATCCACCACTGAAATCTACCACTAGGGTTTCTTTTTTCTTTTCTTTTTTTTTTTAGGGGGGATCAATATTCTAGTGCGAGCACCAAAATAACTTGTTTGACAACTAGTATGACATCTTTTAATGTATTTTTATTTTTTACTTTTTTGCCAAAGCGTGCAGTATTGTAGATGATCAATGCGTGAGCATTGTAAATTAATATTCCACGGAAGACAATTAAATAACTTCCCAACAAGTCTGATTGTTTCGCGGATATTATCTGATATATCTTTCTCACGTGGTCAGTCCCAAGGTTAGACTGTGACAAGTTCAATTTCTGAAGTTTTATTTGGATGATCTCTGTGTTACGGCACTTTAACTGTCCGTTTTTGTGTGTGTTTTTTTTACTTAAACACAGCCGAGCCCATCTCAAGTTCCAAATACCATTTCCGAGCTAACTGCTTGAAGCGCATGTTAGGAGCCCTGGACCCGCTCCTGTATCAGTAACAACACTTAAGCAGTGGTATGCGGCTATGTAGAAACTCTGTGATACTCCGCTTATGTAACTTTGCTGGAAAGCCTTGAGCGCGCAGGGGGGGAACCGAGCTCGAGCCGCTCGAGGACACCACGCGCAGTGAAGCGTGGAATCTTTGAGCGCTCGGACCCCCGTGGTCCCCCCCTCCCCAGCAATTGGCGAATATACTTAAAAAAAAAAAAACATGTTTAAGGAGCCTTTTGCAAATGTATTCTTGCCTGGGTTGATACCAGCCTTCGCCCTCGTTTCGTGACGCCAGGTGACTACTTCCTCCCCAGGTTCCGGGGGAGTTTCCTTGTCTCCCTGGTTGATGCTGGTATTAGGTTCTGATCTTTAGCCATGCGTGAAGCCCTTTGTGACACTTCTGGTAAAGTGGGCAGTGCAAATACAAATTCGGTTTGATCTCTGCCATGGTTAGACAGGAGATGTGAGGGCAGTCCCTGTGGTGTGGTGAGATACTGCGGATGTTGCGGTTCTAACAGGTGATGATGGAGATGTCACTGCTGAGCTAGAGTCCTCATGTAGGACTCTCTTTAGATTGTAATCAGACGAGTGACCCCACGTTCACACCTGCTGACCTTCCCCCTGGTGAACCATCTGGATGGGGCTCATTCTGTCCATCACCAACCCATCCGTATGGTTTGACGTTAGCTTATATGTTTGTTGTGGCAGGGATGCCTTAGGCCTAAAGCAGGGGTGGACAATCCTGGTCATCGAGGGCCGCTGTCCTGAAGGTTTTAGATGTTTCCCTGCTCCAGCAAACCTGATTCTAATGAAGGGTCGTTATCAAGCTCTGTGGAGGTGTGATGGAGCAGGGAAACATCTAAAACCTTCAGGACAGCGGCCCTCGTGGACCAAGATTGCCCACCCCTGGCCTAAAGCAAAGCCTGGGGCTCTATTTTAAAGGCATTCAAAGTTATAACTCCTTGTATATGGTTGAGAACGTACCTGCAGCGTGACATTTAGCTCCGAAAGCCTGACCCTTCAACTCTCAACGTCCCGTATGAACACGACCATTCAGGGAGCACAGTAGGGGTCGAAGGTCATATGAGTGAGCCAGTTGAGGTCAACTGTGTGTCACACCAACTCTCACAACAGCTTCTGTCTCTTAAACGACCTTTTCAGCAAGACTCCACTTCTTTCATTCGAGTCGATTTCCCAGAAATTCTCCCAAACAAAAGGGAAATAGATGTTCTGCTTCGTCAACATGATATAGTCAGTTCACTCAGCAGGAGCTTAATTAGAGCGCAGTGTCATATGTGGAATAGTGTACATGGCAGACACCTCAGCTTGGTGAGCCTACTCACTAGCTGCTCCTGAGCTGAGTCTCAGGTTAAGTCCAAAGGTTAGGTTTAAATAAACATTGACCTCTGACACACGAGCCATCCTCTGTGTTTCTTGCGTTTCACGAACGCTTCTAACGTTCTCCCGAAACGGACAGAGGAACGGAACCTTAACCCAGTCCATGAACGCACCGTGTCTCGTACCGGTGGGGGATCTAAGTAAAAGACCTGAATATGATGGGTGACCTCTTGACCTGAAGGTTCACAGGAAATAGACAAGCTCCAGGTTCAAGCTCCAGTGGCAGTGTTCCAGGTGGCGTCACCTGCAGCAGCAGCAGGTATATCCTGGCTGGGTTTCTGAAGTGAGGCTGAGTCGTCTTTATCTCCGCCCTCTCCACTATGTGATTGCTGTTACTGATAAACGTGCCGTTCTACGGCGTAGACAACACACACCACACACACCACACACACCATACACACCACACACAAGCATACACCACACACACACACACAAGCACACGTCACACACGCATTACACACACACACACACAAGCACACGTCACACACACATTACACACACGCACACACTACACACACACACACACAGTGGAGCACACAAACATTGATCGTCCCAGAGGCAGCCTCCTGTCTCTGAGTGCTGACAGGTTCAGACGGGGTTCAGAGAGCTGTGTTTGTTTTTATGTGTCTGAGCGACTTGGGATCAGATACACACTGACAGGACAGAGATGCATGATTAGTGATGAGGCTCCAACACACGGGCTCACACACATACACACACACACACACGAACACACTTGTGCTGCCAGTCTGTTTATGTAAAGATAATGGAATGGCTTATTTCCATTCTCTTTTGGTAGGGCTCAGTGTATGAGCTAGTTGAACATCACTGTATAGCATTGAGAGATTAATTCAAATCTTTTTGTGGTGTGTCACAAAAAAATATGTATTTATGTTGCTGTAATCAATGTTGGACTTTTCTGTCTGTAGATTGCGTCTGTACTAAACCAGCTTTGGTGTTGATTGATTTCCTGTCATTATATGAATCTATGAACTTGCCTTTTCTAATGCAAAGAACTTTGCTGCGTGTTTTTTTATGTGCACTTGTATCTGCTAGCTTATATTACGTTACAGTTTTAGGATCCTTAAGTGTCACTCTATAGTCAAGTCAATATAATGTTTCTCTGTAAAAATGCAGCGCACCGCTTCCAATCACTCACACACACCCACACACTAGACGCACACACACGCAGCTGTGGGGGCATGGAGGGAGGGAACAGCGGGATCGACATTGAGACAGATGTGTGTGTGCGGGGGGGGGGGGGCTCAGTGGGACAGCAGAGGGGTCAGCGAGTGCGAGGGGTCAGGGGTCACCCAACACAGGGGCCCGCGAGGTTACTGGGAGCCAGGTCACAAGCGTCAGATATGTGGAGTGTCGGTGGTGAAGCTGGAGCTGTAACACTCCCTCTCTAAAGCTATAGCACCGCTGTAGACAACTCAACCAGAGAAACGACAGCCTTTCCCTGGAACTCACTGACCTGAACTCCAGGTAGTGTAGGGCTGGTTTGAAGGATACAATGTTTCCTTCTCTTTCAATCTTTAACGTCTCTGTCCATAACACCAGGTCCTGTTGACACTGTTGACTGATTTCCGTTTCCAAGCTTCCATAGTGTGTGTAGTGTGTGTGTGTGTGTGTGACGTGTGTCAGAGAACCTGATGATCTTGTTCCAGGGCTCATGTAAGCGTTGTATCCTGTTTGCAGTGTGTATGGGAAAGTGTGTGTGTGTAGAAGGTCATATCTTCAGCCTCATTGGAATCATGTTGGCACATAAGTGGTAGTGACGAGGTTCATTTACTCTAGGTAAACAGAGGCGTCCACTCTCTCTCTCTCTCTGAATCCCTCACACACACACTACACACTTTTAGGAACACTTATGCATGCACGCACACACGCACGCAAGACTGTGTCAGTAGATTACCTGTGCGGTTCCAGGAAACATTAAATTACCTTTTTATATTTAACATTTTATTCATTTACTAATGATTTATTTGATCTGCAGCGACTTACAAATAGTGCATATCTTAAGTGATAATCAAGGACTACTGGTGCAACAATAACAATCTCTCACTTGGAGCAGAAACTCAGGTGCAGCATATTAAAAGCAGCAGGCTCCTGTTTGTGGCCATATGGGCTCATATCCTAGAACCCCAGTTCCCCAGATAGCCTGGCAGGAACCCCACCCTGTGGAACCTAGAACCTGGGGAACTCAGTCGGATCCACACCCTTTTAGAGCAGTGGGTCCCTAACCCTGGTCCTCAGGGGCCACTGTCCTGCATGTTTTAGATGTTTCCCTCTTCCCACACACCTGATTCTAATGCATGTTCGTTACCAGGATTCTTCAGAGCTAGATAACAACCCCATTCGTTAGAATCAGGTGTGTTGGAGCAGGGAAATATCTAAAACATGCAGGACAGTGGGCCTCTGAAGACCAGGGTTGGGGAACACCGTCGAGGGCCAAAAGCAGGGGTGGGCAATACTGGTCCTCGAGGGCCACTGTCCTGAAGGTTTATATATTTCCCTCCTCTAGCACATCTGATTATATTTATCAGGCTTCCACAGAGCTTGATAACGACCTGTTCATTTGAATCAGGTGTGCTAGAACAGGGAAACATCTACAACCTTCAGGTCAGTGGCCCTCGAGGACCATGATTGCCCACCCCTGGCCAAGAGGGTGCTGGCTTTCCACGTCAGCCAAGCACTGCTCCAGCTGGTTTTGCCAAAGTGGAGAAGCTCGTTAGTGAAATCAGCTGGCGCAGTGGTTGTTCCTGCACCCCTCATGGCCCTCGATGGCACATGGTTTGACACATATGGGAGATCTCTGGCTATGCTGAAGACACTCAGGTGTTTTCACAGATTGTCCACTTGTGTTTGGAACCCCTCCAGGGGATGGACACACATGAGATTGGTGACAGCCAGACACATGATGCCATCAGGTGGGAGAGTGGGCGGGAGCTTGAGACATGTGCTGTGAGTGTGACCCTTACTTCCTCATCCAGGCCCCGCCTCTAGAGTTCCACTTCTTCATTTAGGACGAGGGGGTGGAGATTGCACTTCTCTTCTACCCATCCACTCATCTTATCATCCACTCATCTGTTCTTCAGCCCATCCAGCTATTCTTCTAGTATATTTGACTATCCTTCCAACCCCCTCCATGGTCCCAGGAAGGCCAAGGTAGCTTAAACAACAAGCTCTTGGTACTAAACTAATACACCTTCATCTAAGTGCTTTTCCACTGTTGTTTCCCTCAACTATTAATCATCCGGGCTTGTTAGTTTGTATCTACAATAACATCCTGATAATTGACACGTGTAGCTCAATAAAGAAATTGAATAGAAAATCAATTGTGTGTGTGTGTGTATGTGTGTCAGGGAGGAAAGGAATGAGAGAGAGTGAGAGAGTGAGAGAAAGAGAGAGCCGGTACTTGTACTGACATCTGTTCGGCACAGTCCTGATAGGTTCTTAAATCGGCCCTTTCCTGTTCAGTAGACAGCAGACCTCCGCACCCTCGACACTCTCTCTCTCTCTCTCTCTCTCTCTCTCTCTCTTTCTCTCTCTCTTAGCCCTCTCCACAGAGCTCTTATCTGGCTGGATTAGTAATGCTTTAAAAACCACAGCCGTTTAAAAACGGGTGTCAATGTTCCAGCTACGCTCCAACAATGTTTTCATAAGATATAATTATCTCTTCCTGCTCCTTAACAACCAGTGAGACACTTCCAATGAAACCACACTGTGCTTATCTTTGCCTAATTGCATGTTTGTTCTCTTTATATATGCAGATGCGCGTATTCCTGTGTACATGCCTGAATTGTGAGACTTCTTCCATATTTGGCCAAAGGAAAGAGCTTGATACTGTACGCTGTACCTTGTGTATTGACTAGCCACATTCCTGTTCCACTGTAATGTCAGAGCGCCATGAGACATGGCAGACACACACACACCGGACTCACACTGACACACACACGCACTCGCACACACACGCACGTGCACACACACATAGGTTCTTCTCAGTTTATCACCACCCGCTCTATACTGGCTAGCTAACATCCTTAAATATCTCAACCTCTCCAAATGTGCCGCGCAGCCCCCCCCCCCCAGCTCTTTTTCGGTCTCCCTGTGTGAGAAGGCAGCTAGGCCTGCTTCACGGTCAGCAGCCGGACTCCATCAAGAGGTCCCTACAGGTCCGCTCCGGCAGAGCGAGGGGGACAGAGAGAGAGAGAGAGAGAGAGTGAATGAGAGCGAGAGGGAGGTGGAATTTGCTGTTAAAAGGGTGGCATTCTATGCATGACGTCAACGAGAGTGAGTGAGAGTGTGTGCGCGTCTGTGTCTGTCTGTGTGTGTGTGTGTGTGTGTGTAGATGTGTGTGTGAGTGCCCTAAGCGCTCCAATGTTCCTAATCTCCAGGCCCATCTCCCAAACGCCTGTCATTCCAACTCACCCTGCATACCAACTCTCACGCATGCTAACAGAAATGCTGTGTGGCTGGTTAAAAAAAACAACCACTTTCAAACACACACATACACACACACACATACACACACACATACACATATATGCAACTTGACTATCTGCAATTCATGCACATTCATGCACATTCATGCACACAAAGACACCTTGTGTAAAAATAAAACGTAGGTACATGAATTTCCAGTAATTATGCTCCTCAACAACAAAAACCCAGATTGTGAAGGACGTTCATTCATCCATCTGATATTGTCCTTAGTAACATCTTCTTCACTCGGGGCTCCGCACATTCCTCCTCCTCCTTCCGTCTTCTTCTTACATTTAGTCATGTAGCAGACGCTCCTATCCTTACACCATATACAGGGACATTCCCCCCTGAGGCAAGTAGGGTGAAATGCCTTGCCCAAGGACACCATGTCATGTTGCCTCAGCCGGGAATCGAACTGGCGACCTTCTGATCACTAGCTTGACGCCCTAACCACCCAGCCACCTGACTCCCCACTTCTCCCTCTCCTGTCCTCTTTTCTTTCTTCTTCTCTCCTTCCTCTCTGAGAAACGTAGCATCAGTGTTCCTCCCATCTCTACCCCTGTGTGAGGAAGAGGAAGGTGAGGAAGACCACTTCTACTGGTTTGGCCTGTCTTGTCTGCTGTTCTGTCTCAATTCCACCTGTCCATCAAGCCTCCAGTAGGGAGGGTGCAGTCCCTGGGATACTCCCACACCCACACCTGGGATACTCCCACACCCACACCTGGGATACTCCCACACCTGGGATACTCCCACACCCACACCTGGGATACTCCCACTCCCACACCCACACCTGGGATACGGGCAACACGGTGTGTTGTGTTGCAAATAAAATGACTAAATGTAAACTTAAACATCATTTCTAGTGGCTGACCGTACCTTGGTCAGTAATCTTCATGTCGTGTGTAACCACGGTTTGAGTTTAGAAAGGAAGGACACAAGAGCTGATGTATACATGTGCGTGAGAGAGAGAGAGAGAGAGAGAGAGAGAGTGAGTATTTGTCCACTCTCCCCACAAGCCATTGTCAGGAGCACAAGGCTTTCATGGTCAGTAAGTTCCTCTCCTACACAGCATTCAAAAGATTGGCTAATAGCTGGCGGAAAAACAGCTGTACCAGCCAATGAGCTGGCTACGTGGCTGAATCCCGCCCCTGGACAGGAATAACACAGTACATACACAGCAGTGTCTACGGGGGGGGGGGGGGGTTGCAAACAAGGCCTGAGTGTCAACATGGGTGGCTGTGAAAACCCTGTTTCCCAGCCTGTCAATGACCATGTGGGCCCAGAAGGAAGGAGGAGAGCGACAAGGGAGAGAGAAAAGGAAATATGGATGAACACAGAAATACAGAGCATGCTCTTTTCTAAAGCTCTCTTGGAGGTCCCTGTGGACAAAAGTGTCTGCCAAAGGAATAAATGTAGGGTTGAGCTTGTTTTCTGAGAGCTTGTGTACCACAGAGCTGAGGCTCAGCACACCTGCTGATCTAGAAGGTTCTCGTATCTCCCTAGCATCCTCATTCTCCAACCCGAAAAGGTTGTTTACCTAAAACTGAAAAACCAAACAAGTGCCAAAGGGAATATCCATAAGAGCATCCAATTAAACAAGTTACAATTAAACAACATGCACTTCAAAAAGTGCAAGAGTGTACCTGTAGGAAAGCAAGTAACAATAATCAGCCACAGCCAGAGAAGAATTTCAAACAGAACAAATATAACTGACCAACATGAGCAACAAATCCCTCGATAAGAGTCATTGTGATCTTGGAGGAAACTAACATCAGGTCCAGCAAATCATTCCTGAGTACTGTTGTACTCCTGGAACAAGTGAGTCTTGAGCCTTTTCTTGAAGGTGGTGAGACAGTCAGTGTCTCTGATGGAGGTGGGGAGTTGATTCCACCATTGGGGGGCCAGACAGGGGCAGAACTGTTGGGACCAGGCGCACTTGAGCAATGAGACAACCAGACAGTTGTCAGAAGAAGACCCTAGGTGGTGGGTGGGGGTGTAAGGCTTGAGGAGAGACTTGAAGTAGTCAGGTGCAGTCCTTTCCACCGCTCGGATGGTCAGTAACAGGGTCTCGAACCTGATACGTGCCGGGATGGGAAGCCAGTGGAGGGAGATGAGGAGCGGGGTAGCATGGGAGCTGCCACTAGCTGACCTCTCGATCCCTTTCTCTTCTCCTCATGCACACTCACATGGACCCTCACCCAGAGGCAGGGTCTGATTGATTAGTCAAAGCCCATATTGTCAAACTCACTGACCAATCAATATTCTACACAGAAACCACCCTGGGATCTGTGGAGAGACAAAATTAGATACAAATAAAATGTTGCTCTAATTATTCTGACAACCATACAAAGTATCTTCTGAACAGCTCTTACAGGTGGCATCTTTCCCTTCTAGCTAAACGTAAAGAAGCCTATTTCTCAACATTGACTACTTTTCCCATGAGCCTTTGAGTTCGATTTTCTGACGAGTACCCTCAGCAATATTGGACTGTCCACTCAGAACCACCCACAGAATACAGCTTGAGTTTCATAGTGAACACTCGTTAAAGATCTCAAAGAAACTGGTACATGCTTTACTTTTGATCGTTGGCCTAGATAGGCTGGCAAGACTATCAAAATCTCCAATCAAAATCCAGTCCAATAAAGAATAAACTAAGACACTGAGATGTGTGTTTTGTGTTTGGCTGGTTGCCTTGACTGATCACATGACCCCTGTGGTTATTCTAAAGATGAACCCAGTGATCCCGTGAGTGTGGTGGCCAGGCTGCTGCTGTATGAGGGGGGAGAGTGTGTTTGCAGCCGTCCCTCAACCCAAATCTCAACTCTTTCTGTAAAAGACACTGTCCAGTCGATGAGACGGAAGGTTTTCCTGTCGTCGTACAGTGGGACTTATCCAACAGAGCTATAGTTTGGCTTCCGTCATCTGTGTCGTGGTTCTTCCTGTCTCAGAAACTTCCCAGGTGTGAGTGAGAGGGCGCAGGGCTACGTAGCGATGAGAGTGGCTCCCCCCCCCCACACTCCCACTGTGCAGCTGCAGCAGGTCACAGGTGAGCTCTCAGCGAGGATCGTGCCCCGGGAACGAGGCCACACCGTCCCGTCTGAGGGGCAGCAGGATTGGGTTAATCCCAAGAAACAGCGCAGCGCCACCAGATGGAGCTAAACGCTCTGTAACAGATGCAGGAGGTGGCACCTGCAGCGAGAACCTCACCTGGAAACAGGTGTGGAGTGGGAGGGGTGCCGAGGCCTCATCTGACGGCTGCTGCCTTGCTCCTGATTCCATCCACCCACAAAGCGACCGTAGACTGAATGTTATATGAAATCCCCACAATGCACTGCTCCTGTCTAAGCTTGACATTCCCCTCGGATTCGGTAGCTGTGGCCAGTTCAGTGGTTTCATTTGTAAGAAAGGCTCCGAGTCTCTAGTTTCCCTGCGGTCATCACTGCAGTGGTAATGACCCTGACCACGAATGATGGGAAGGCAACTTGTTATCTCCGATGGCTCTGCCAATCACGGTGTGAGAAGCACGCTGTTGTGGAGACGGGATAGGATACCCAGTCATGATAGGCGATGACTATTCACAGGCCCTGACTCACGTTGTTTTGACCGCGCTGACTCAGTTGCCCGCACAATCCTGTAAGCAGCCCCTCTTTGTGGGATATTGTGTTAAGTGTTCATGTCTGAATCGGGTGTGTGTGAAAATAATAACCCATTCACCATGCACACACACATTCCTCTGAAGAGACGGATTCAACAGGGCACTGTTACAAATTTGTTTTGGGGGTTCCTGCGCGGGGGCGTGTGTGTTTGCCGCTGAGACACTGAATCCCCCTTGTTCCTCCCCCAGACTTCTACGCTCACGCCAGTTTAAGGGAAGTGGAGGCGGAGGAGGCGGGACTAGGAAGTGATGTCGGCGTTCAGGGAGGCACGAATCCTGACAGGGACTGAGTCTGTCCCTGTGACTTGCTCTGAGTGGAGAGGAGTGGTGTCACGAGCAGAGACAACAATCGTAAAAGTCTCTGGCTGATCTAGCTCTGTGTGTGTGTGAGGGAGAGAGGGGGAGGGAGAAAGAGAGACAGAGAGAGAGAGAGATGATGCGTGCGCGTTTGATGGTTTGATGGATACAAACCACATGGAGGAGCCTGAACTATCTTGGATGCTGAGTTGACGTGAGCATCGACTCCTGCCTTCACAGGTCCCACTTCCCGGTGAGGGCTTTGGACTTCCAGGTATGGAAATCTCTCTCTTAACCCTTGGCTCATACGGAGCCCAGCTGCATCTCTGCAGTGTGCTTAGGCTGGGGCTTTGTTGAAACAGCCATACCACAGGACACAGGCACAAGGCACTGGGTATGATTTGACACTGACGCGCTAGGTGTTTTTTGAATGCAGGCTTTGTGTACCAGGTTGGTGAGTAGACTGACTTTCCATTCAGACTCGCATTCTGTGCTTCTTTACAATGGACCTCTTGCTAACGCTCGTTGTCACCGGCCTGAGAGAGGGTTGTCCCCTATAGTGACATGATGTGTCCTTGTCAGACATGCCTGTTTTCTCACCTCTGTTTGGTTCGGCAAGAACCTTGTTGCTTTGTCCTTGGTGAAGGCAAGGACATTGTCGTTCGTACTAGTCTTTGTTGCTTTATTATGTCCAGTGAAATAGACCTGAGCTTGCGTTTGCAAGTACCTGTCGTCGTCGGCCGCTTGCCGAAAGCGTCAAGAAAGGGCCGTTGCTGGGACCCGTCTGAAAGCACGAACCGGCACATGACTTTTCTGGTTGTTTGTGTTTTTACGCAAATTAAAATCAAGTCTGAAGTCAACGAGAGCTTTAACATGGTGATGTCTGCGTCCCGCTTCTCTCACAACGTGTTTACTTCCTCTGCCGGGAAGAGGAAGAGGAAGTTCACTTCACTTCTGCCCTGACCTCACTGATGGTTGAGCAAGCTGTCAAAGAGGAAGAGCGAGCCTGCGGTCATTTTGCTGAGTCGGTTGCGCCTCAGCTTCAGCATGTTGTTATGGTCTGGTACAGCCAGGCTGATGGGAATCCTGTCTGATGCTGGCGGGGGGGCACTTATGACAGCTCATCCCAACAGTCTAGACTGGAGTCCGTGTGGGGGGGTGGGGGTCGAGCCTATATTGCAGGGTAAAAAGAAAAGAAAGTGCGACAGAGAAGATGTCAGGTTTTGCCTGAACATCCAATTCTGGTTCCCTCCTATCCCACCAACAAGGATGCCACTCTGATTGGAGACACCAGCCTTTGTGAGGCTGGACTCGAACTTGAACCAGGGGTTTTAACCCCAGGCGTGTTCTGAGGGGCTAGTCTGACAGTTCAGATGACTCTGGGGCAGATCCTGATGACATTGGATGGATATCGGAGGGAGCCGAACTCCTTGAGGTGGATCTCGATGTCACGGCGATGACGGTTCAATTTTAAAACCGCTCTCCGATTGCGCGCACAACGCACTCACGGTTGCATATGTCGCGTCCCCAGGTGGAATTTAATCTCTTATATGTCATCGAGGGGGTGCGCCTTTTGTCCTCAAAGGACCCACAACATTACCTACTGCCAGAAACAGGGCTCAATTACTAATACCTACTGTCCTGTGCCAACTGCAGCAATGCTACGGCCTGTTTCACTACCAACAGAACATCTCGATCGCAGCAATATGCGACTAAGAGATGGTTCCACGTCCTTGTAGAACATCTAATTGCTGTTGTGTAATTCCTGCTGTGTATTTCCAGGCTGTAATACCCCTCCCATCCTCTGCTGTGCTCTCTCTCTCTCTTTCTCTCGCTGTAGATCTGCTGTCAACCAGAGATGTAGAGAACAGCAGGAGGGACGAGCTCAACATCTTTTTTCACTCTTTCCCCACAAGCAGGTAAGTGTGCTTTTGTGTTTTGTCCCTGGCCAATCAGCACGCAGCAAACGGTTCAGCCGTTTCCTGTTTCGGACCTGTCAGACTTCGGGAAGCCAACACTGCCCCTGACATCTGGCCTAGACACACTGTGTCTGCTAGTGGAGTTTCACTACAGAGCCTGGAGGAACAAAGATGTTGGCCAGTAGGAAAAGGAGTCAGGTGGCTCAGTGGTTAAGGCTCATGATTGAAAGGTTGTGAGTTCGATTCCCGGCTGCGGCTGCATGACGTCCTTGGGCAAGGCACTTCACCCTACTTGCCTCAGGGGGGAACGTCCCTGTACTTGCTATGCAAGACATGACAAGAGGTCGGTCAGTGAAGGAGGTGCCCCGG
>CM059317.1:12528736-12563736 GCA_030340685.1 Protosalanx chinensis | reverse complement strand
TGTGTGTGTGTCTTGATGTGTGTGTGTTGATGTCTGTGTGTGTGTCTTGATGTGTGTGTGTCTGTGTGTGTGTTTTGATGTGTGTGTGTGTGTGTGTTGATGTGTGTGTGTGTGTGTGTGTTGACGTGTGTGTGTGTTGATTTGCGTGGTGTGTGTGTTCGTGTGTGTGTGTGTGTGTGTGTGTGTGTTGATCTGTCTGTGTGTGTGTGTGTTGATGTGTGTGTGTGTGTGTTGATGTGTGTGTGTGTGTGTTGATGTGTGTGTGTGTGTGTCCAGCTGATGCGTGACCAGCTTCAGCAGGAGGAGAAGCGAGAGCGTCAGCTGCAGCAGCAGAATGCAGCGCTGCAGTACATGCACCAGCGCATGCCCGGTCCCCCGGCCCCCTCCCCCGCCATCAGCGCCCCCCAACACTACCAGAGCATGCAGGTGCCAGTGGAGGTGCTCAAGGTGAGACGTCAGTGTGTGTGTGTGGTTTTGATGTGTGTGTGTGCACGTCTATACGCGTGTGTCATAGTTTTATAATCAAAGGGGCCGGAGGGCAGGTTTTTGGAGGGGTTGGGGGGGAGGGGCAAAGGATTTGGCCAGAAAAACTTAAAAGGGATTTTAGCTAGTTTGATCTCTGCAACAGCTCGTCACACACTCACTCACACACGCACGCACGCACACACACACACCCTCAGCTTAACTGACCCAGGCTGGGACCACCACAGTGAAGTTCCAGCCTCGGCCCTGAACACAGTCCTGCTGTGCTGAACTGTCAGCCGTGTTCAGGAGAAGGCCTCATGTTGTTCCCCTAGGCAGTGGAGGAGAGACCCTCATGCGGCACGTGGACCTCGAGGTTAGATTTAATTAGAAGCCATCAGACGTTCACCAAGCTTTGAATTAGGAGAGAGGGGGAGAGAGGAGGAGAGAGAGGGGGAGAGAGGGAGAGAGAGGGAGAGAGAGGGAGAGAGAGGGAGAAGGAGAGAGAGAAGGAGAGAGAGAGACAGACAGAGAGGGAGAGAGAGAGAGGGGGAGAGAGAGACCACCACAGAGAGAGGGAGGGAGAGAGAGACAGACAGAGAGAGAGGGAGGGAGAGAAACGGAGAGAAAAAAGGGAGGGGAGTCGAAGTGTGCAGACAGAAAGCGAGGGATAGGAAGGGCAGTGGGAAGAGACCGAAAAAAGAAAGTGGAGTCAGGGGGAGAAGATAGAGGGAGAGCCTAAGTGGTGTGGAGTGGAAGGGGGGGCGGGGTGGGGGGAAGGGGGGGGGGCTAGGGGTGAGGGGTAACGGGACTTGTAGTAATCCACTCACGTGTTGCAGAGAGGGGAGGCAGCCTCGGTGATCCTCTCTCCTGTGAGCTCTGGAGGTGGTCAGACGCTGAAGCGGGGGGCTTCTGACTGCCTGCTGAGCACCGGAGAGAGACCACCGCCGTCCTGCCCCGGCCTGCAGCACCCTAGCCCCGCAGACAGAAGGAAAGATAGAGAGACAGACAGACAGAGAGACAGAGACAGAGAGGTAAAGATAAATAAAAAAATGCGGTGGAGCAGCAAGCAGGTAGGGACCCCTGGGGGCTGAGGGGAGGCGGGAGGTGTGTGCTTTATATATGTGTGTGTGTGTGTGTACTGTATATATGTGTGTGTGTGTTAATTAGACATGCATCACAGGTAGGCAGGAGGAAGATATTGTACAGAGACAATGTAATGTCCAACAGGAGCAGATTTTGGTCACCTTTCAGGGTTGTCCGAGTTATTAACCAGTAATGGTCTGTCGGTTTGTAGGTAGACCGTAATACATATGTGTGCAGGGGGTAGGAGGTGTGATATACTGCAGTCTTTATGAAGACGGTTTTGGCATGAAGTTGTCGCGTGTGAGTGTGTGCCTGTGTTGTTCGAAGTGGACAGCTTCTGTCTCTCAGCCTGTAAACTCTCCAAGTGAGCCCTTGGCTTCATGCCTTCAACTGTAAACCCTAAGCCTAACCGCATCAACCAATCACACAGCGGCCTGGGCAAACCTAACCAATCACTATGGAGAGGACAACAAACCTAAATATCTTCGGTATGAAAAGTATGAAACTATTGGACTTGACATAAGCCGGGTGTTCGATTATAAAACTGTGGGCGGGGGGTAGGAACTAGGAGCAGGAGGCAGGAATCTGCACGCCTGATCTTTAGCCTTTGATGTGAAAGAATGAGGTCAGGCTTTGCTCGGTGTGGTACAGTCCAACCAGCAGACCTCACCAGGAACATACCATGGTCCTCTGCATGGTGTGGTACAGTCCAACCAGCAGACCTCACCAGGAACATACCATGGTCCTCTGCATGGTGTGGTACAGTCCAACCAGCAGACCTCACCAGGAACATACCATGGTCCTCTGCACGGTGTGGTACAGTCCAACCAAGCAGACCTCACCAGGAACATACCATGGTCCTCTGCACGGTGTGGTACAGTCCAACCAGCAGACCTCACCAGGAACATACCATGGTCCTCTGCATGGTGTGGTACAGTCCAACCAGCAGACCTCACCAGGAACATACCATGGTCCTCTGCACGGTGTGGTACAGTCCAACCAGCAGACCTCACCAGGAACATACCATGGTCCTCTGCACGGTGTGGTACAGTCCAACCAGCAGACCTCACCAGGAACATACCATGGTCCTCTGCATGGTGTGGCCCGGGGTGAATGTCCGTTCATCCGAGTTTCCATGTGGAGCGTTAGCTGTTGATGCAGCGCTGACCTGTGGGATCATAACCCCCCCCCCCCCTCCTGTGTGTGTGTGTGTGTGCAGGTGCAGACACATCTGGAGAATCCCACAGACTACCACATCCGCCACACCCAGAGACAGCAGGTGAAGGAGTACCTCTCCACCACCTTCGCCACCAAACAGGTACGGTGCCCCAGCCCCCCCCGGTCTGTCCTCCAGCCCCCACCGATCTGTCCTCCAGCACCCCCCCGGTCTGTGCTCCAGCCCCCCCCCCCCCGGTCTGACCTCCAGCCCCCCCTCGGTCTGTCCTCCAGTCTGTCTGTCTGTCTGTCCTCTTGTCTGTCTGTCTTCCAGTCTGTCTTTCAGTGTGTCTTTATGTCTGTCTGTCTCGCTGTCCTCCAGTGTGTCTGTCTGTCTGTCTGTCCTCCTGTTTGACCTCCAGTCTGTCTGTCTGTCCTCATGTCCTTTTGTCTGACTTCCAGTCTGTCTGTCTGTCCTCCAGTCAGTCTGTCTGTCCTCCAGTCAGTCTGTCTGTCTGTCCTCCAGTCTGTCTGTCTGTCCTCATGTCCTTCTGTCTGACTTCCAGTCTGTCTGTCTGTCCTCCAGTCAGTCTGTCTGTCTGACCTCCAGTCTGTCTGTCTGTCCTCCAGTCTGTCTCTTTGTGTGCCCGCACCCCCTTCCTGTTCCTCAATCGCCCCGTCTCTCCTCTGCCCAGACGGTTCATGCACTAACAGGGGTGGTGCAGCCCTCCCCGCCCGCCTCTCTGGCTCCACCGGGGGGTTCCGCCTCCGCCCCCCCTCCCCTCCACTCCCCCCGGATGCGCACGGAGCAGCTCATCACAGGGAACAGCGCCCCCAACAGCCCCATGGCCTCGCTCAACATCGGCTCCAGCCATGAAAATGAGGTACGCTTGCACGCTGCGCGACACAAACACACAAACACGCCAACGCCCAGCGGCGCATAAAGCTTATGTCTAGACAATTATGAAATCTGTGATAATCTGGTGAAGTGTTGCACTCTAAACCACTGTACTTTGGGTTTGAAATATACACACCGCAAATTTTTGGACATCCTCAGAATGTAGGAGTGTATGGGTTTGTGGGCAGGGGGTGGGGTGGGGGGTGGGGATGGGGCGTGGATATATGACTCGATTGGCCTCTTGTATAAAGTAGCAGATACGGAAGATTATCTTCTCTCCGCGCTTTATGAAGATGCCATAATGATTCGATTGCCCCTTGTATAAAAGACCAAGGTTTATTTGACACTTCTGTTTGTTTACGCATGTTTGAGTGTGTGCACGCCGCATGTCCATATCTGCCTACTCCTTTTATGGGGGTGATTGTGTGTGCGTGTGTGAGCCTGTGTGTGTGCATGCATGCCTACATGGTGTGTGCTGGTGTGTGTGTGGATTTTATGTGAATATGTGTGAAGTAAAAATCACTAAAAAGCAGCCTAACTCCAGCTAACGGACTCCAGCTAACTTGTCATTGCAGTTTAAATGCTCTTATTATGGCCTTGCAGCCGTAATTACAGCTTAACAAGTGACAGGGGGACGGCACACTGCCTGGGGCCCTTTGAACTTAACAGACTTTGGCCATCTCCCCCCACCACTCACCCCACACAGCCAAACTGCAACAGAAGCAGAATAGACAAACAGCTCAGAAGTTTGACTCCATCCTAACTTCACCCCTGGAGTAGAGTCGTGGCGAAAACACTGTGGCACTGTCATGATTGCATCAGCTGTCAAGTAAATAAAAAGACGAATGTTTTGCACTTCCTCCAGCGAAGGCCTTGATGAGATGTGGGGGGTGAAATGTGTTGCTGACTGCTCCGTGCTGGTCTGTGGGTATCTCTTGCTTACCTGGATATGAAAGGCTTGGCCCTAAGCTGTGTCATGTTATTACAAGACGTCCATAGGGTTGGGAATAACGTTCTGACTTCCTGGTTTTGGAGCAGATGGACGAGGTCATTGATGATATCATCAGCATGCAGTCCAGCTACGATGACATACAGGCGTACATCGACCCTGTTCAGATGCCCAACACGGTAAGTAGCGCAGATATCTCACGGTTGTGTGTCATCTCTTCATCAATCCTCCATTGTCACTCATCTTCCTGTCTGATGACTAATGATGCTCTTAAGAACTTGTATAAGCTTGCTTCCTTCCTTCCTTACTCCCTCCCTCCCTCCCTCCTTCCTTCTCTCCTTTGGCAGCACTGGTGGTTCAGTGGTAGGATTCTTGCCTACCATGTGCAGAAAGCCTGGGTTTCATTCCCGGTGGGGTTTCGAATCCCGGCCAATGCATTGAATAAATGTGTGCGCCTCAGAAATTTCCCCATTAGGGGACTAATAAGGGATAATTTATTTATTTATTTCTTCTATTTCTTCTTACCCCCTCAACGCCCTTGTCTTCTTGCTCTCTACAACTCTGCTCTCATCTTTACATATATAACTCTTCCTTCTTTTCTGTACATCTCTCTAACCCTCTCTTCTCCTGTTTCCATCTCTCTGGTCCTCTCTCGCCCTTTCTTGGAGCCGGCGGTGTATTTTGGTCCGTCTGTGCTCTGTCTGTGTGAGTCACTGTGGTGATTATGTCAAGTCATCAGTACTGAAACTCTGACTGGACTCGGACACAGAAAGACCCTCCTTGTTTTCTAAATTTGAATCCCATCTTTATGGATTCTTTCTTTGTGAATATTTGAAACAGCGCTGCTGTTCCCCGGGGCTGTCGTTGTTGTTTAAAGTCCCTTCAGTTTCAAAATGGCAGAACCTCCCCCCCCCCCCCGAGACGGACTCTGAATGTTTGTTTCCCGTGTTCCGCTGATCTATAATGGGTAGCTTCTATCTTGTCTGCCTGTCTGCCTGCCTGCCTGTCTATCTGCCTGTCTATCTGTCTGTCTGCCTCCTGCTGGACCCTTTGGCCTAGGGGAAGCGTTCAGTTCTCTTGAAGGACTTTAAGTGTTTAATTGATTTAAATTATTGACGTGAAGCGCTGGAGAGTCTGAACATTCCTTCCCTGAAAAAGCCTCTGGTCTGTGGCTATCCATCTTGGAGAAGAACTACAGTCCTTTGTTTTTAAACGAGTAGCTTCTAAATTAACAATTAAACCACTGCGAGTTAGAGTTCAACTTGTTTACAAGGCTTTCAGAGGAAAGCAGGAGGAGGAGGAGGAGGGAAGGAGGAGAGGAGGAAGGGGAGGGGGAGGGGGGAGGAGGGGAATTTGTGAGAGGGGAAAACAGGCTGAAAGTCCAGTTAGGGGAAAGTTCACTGGGAATAGGTAGAAGAGAGACGGAACTGGTCCTGCAGAGGTTAGTCTCTTATGAGGACTGGTGTGTGTGTGTGTGTGAGAGAGAGAGAGAGAGAGAGAGAGAGAGAGAGAGAGAGAGAGAGAGAGAAAGTGTAAAAGAGAGTGAGTGAGAACACAGGCCTACTGAAAGAAGGAAGGATGAAGGACATGAACAAGACATATGCCATTGTGGAAGTGATTGATGGAGAGCAGATACAGCTGGTAAGATGACAACTTAGGGACTGGAGGTGAGGCTGTTGGAGCTGTAAATTAGGCTGGGGCCGGAAGTTAGGCTGGGGCTGGAAATTAGGCTGGGGCTGGAAGTTAGGCTGGGGCTGGGAAAGAGGCTGTGGGGCTGGGGTTGGGAGTTAGGCTGGGGAGGGGGCACATGGCCGGGGCTGAGGCTGGGGCTGGGGGTTAGGCTGCTGGGGTTGGGGCATGGTAGTTGGAGCTTGAGTTAGGGTTGGGGTTGAAGAGAGAGCTGGGGCACAGTAGGTCAGCTCAGCTCTAACTCCCAACCTCGGGTCCCTGATTATGGGATGAACCTAGAGGGGGAGCAGTGTGACAGGGGGAGCGTAGCTTTGGTGGCAGAGAGCAGAGAGCTCTACAGCTGGATCTCTGTGGGCAAGTGTCCAGCCAGAGGCACGCTCAACCATTAGAGACTTTACATAGCACGGCAGAGGGAAGGTCACCACCAACCTCTGTTCTATCTACCCTTTTTGGCCCTCCTCCAGCATAGTGGAGAGAAACTGGCTCTGTGGAATTGAAAAGGCTTGTTTGAGTGTTGATTGGCTCACTCAGTAGATTGTATTGTTTGCGAATCACAATGATTAATTAGATACCGCTATTAATAATCAGCAAGGACGTAAGCCAGACTGTGATGAGTTCAGTTTTCTCCGTTATAAACTTTCAAACTGTCCTCCCTAACGGAATGCCTCTCATGTCTGTGTGTGCGTGTGTTTCTGTAGACTCTCTGGAGGTTTTATCCATATTACCCTCGCGTATTTCACTGTGACATTCCCTCCTTGGTTAGTTTCCGCTAATGAATGAATCTCCTCTACTAATCCCCGAGGTGGATTAAACTAGTAAAACTCCCTGGAATCTCTGGAATCTCAGAGTTTAAGGAAAGCTGGGACCACCACGCAGAGAATCCCAGGCATAGCCCACGGCCGGGCCGAACGTTGGAGAATAGAGCGTACATGTTTGCGTACGTTAGCCGGTTGCAAAACATGGCATCGAGCCACACTTTCTTTCTGCAAACGTGTTCAAGGTTTGTTTGTTGTTTTTGCCACGAACGTGCCGATGTTCGCTGGAGATGTTGATGCCACCTCGACGGACTGTTAGGGCACGTCTCTGCAGAACCTCTCCCAAGGAGAGCCTGCACGCTTAACCAGAGGTTAGAGGAAAATAGCAGTGTTGAGAGGGGTGAAGTTGGGAGTGGACAGATGAGGGTGGGGTTGGGGGGTGGGGGGGTTGGGGAGGTGAGGGGATGTGGTTAGCTCTGGTTCTTGCACAACCCTGGAACTGAGAGAACCTTTCAGAACGGCGTTGTTGCAGCAAAAAAATTTAGCCGTGGTGGATATTTGCGAAGTGGCTCATTCAGTAGTGTGTGTGTGTATCTACTCCTCAGTAGTCTAGTAGATAAGCTATCTGTTTGAGATTGCTATCTGTCAAGGCTCATTAGGTCTCCTGAAGAGACTGTATTCAAACTCAGAAAATGCATGGTCCTTCTGCACGAACCCTCTCCAAACTCAACCTGGAGCGCTCCTGAACCAGATCCCTGAACCAGATCCCCGAACTGGATCCCCGAACTAGATCCTAGAACCATATCCCTGAACCAGATCCCTGAAGCAGATCCCCGGACCAGATCCCTGAACCAGATCCCTGAACCAGATCCCTGAACCAGATCCCTCAACCAGATCCCTGAACCAGATCCCTTTCATAGACTTTCATGACTGCTACATTTCAGCTCGGTTTCACACCTGTTACGTAACGTCTTTACAAAGACATGAGAGAAACCGCTGTCCCACCATCCAGTAGTTTTCAGATAGGATCAGCGATAGGCCTAGAATAAACCCGTAAAGAGCTCGATAAGCAAAATGACCGAGAGTCAATGATTGCTGCTTTTGTGTGCGTGTCCTGATGTTTAAGAGTGTTGTTTGACTTGTTATCCTCCGCTATCTCCTTTTTACAACTGCTCCCTAAAGATTCCATTTGTGTTTATGAAGCTCTCTACCCTGTCTTACGCTCTGGTCAATATGACCCTGTATAAACCGTCAGGAGATGCTTACGCCTGATTCATTCTAGAAACCTTCAACCACTTTGACAACTATACATTCTGCAGTCCTCTAGTAGGGGAAAGATTTAGGCAGAATCGAGTGTTTGTGTCCATTTTCAGAACAGGCATGTAGACATTGGTTGTTAGAGACCACTCGTCTCAGTAAGTGGTTATGCTATATTAAACAAACTAGTTGGTCGCAAAGACTCTATGGGTGGAATCCATAAGCAGCCAATGGAGAAATCTTTTTGTAGAATGTATAGCTGGGATGGGGAGGAACATGCTGGTTATTTCGGAGTGCTTAACATTAATCTGAAGCGTAAGCATGTATGTACAACCCCTGCTTAACCTTCAAATCCTTGGAGGCCTAGCTTTGATGTAATAGCTAGATCTGAATGTGGAGGGGAGAGCACTTTGTGGTACTGAGTTAATCAATAGAGTTTCTAATGGGATATTAAGAGTCGGAGTTGATGATACTTTACTTGGATACAGTAATTGATTGTGTGTGTGTGTTCTCCCCAGCTCCCTCTCTCCAGCAGTCATCTAGATGTGTATTCTGGACCAGGTATGACTGGTCCAGCCATCGCCATGACCAGCAACTCCTGCCCTCCCAGTCTGGCCATCAAACGAGAGATGTCAGGTAGGACCAATCACAGCCGCACGCACAGCCTTGGAAGCCAATCGAACAGTCCGAAACATGATACAACCAATCCGTTTTGTACCAGTCTTTGGTCAAAATAAATGTACAACTATTCTCACTAAACTTTTGTTTCATTGGCTGTGATTTTGAAGGGAGAAGATTTTATTTCTTTTCATCAGTTGATGAGTACATGAAAGAACCATTGTATGTGGAATGTGTGACCATTGATATCATCCAAAGCCAAGTGTCTATATCCTAATTATGTCAATAATATGTTTACCCAGTGTCCATCTGAAATTATAACTTAACAGCCCTGCTGTAATTCCTCCATCCGGCTGCACCTACCTCCTAAAGCAGTGGTGGGCAATCCTGGTCCTCGGGGGCCGCTGTCCTGAAGGTTTTAGATGTTTCCCAGGTCGAGCACACCTGATGCTAATCATCAAGCTTCCACAGAGCTTGATAACAACCCATTCATTAGAATCAGGTGCACTGGAGCAGGGAAACATCTAAAACCTTCAGGACAGCGGCCCTCGAGGACCAGGATTGCCCACCACTGTCCTAAAGAGTGCCGGCCACTGCTGTAAAAGTATGTTTCCAGGATCAGACAGTGTTGGTTGATTGCTTGTTGATTTTTGTCAAGATGCAGAAGCCCGTGCGATGGCCAAGGAGAGACAAAAGAAAGACAACCACAACCTAAGTATGAACATTTTAGTATGAACCCTTTCGTATGAACCCTTTCATATGAACCCTTTAGTATGAACCCTTTCGTATGAACCTTTTCTCACGTGCTTCACTGTCCTCGCTCTGCCAGCTTCTTCTTCAGATGCGTAATCTTAGTTAGCATTTTTACACATCCTTCACTTTTATTAGTGCTCCCTTTACCCCTTCACACACACACACACTCACTAACACACACACACACTCACGCACACACACTCATACACACACACACACTCACTTACACACACACACTCACTTACACACACACACACATACATATAGGTTCCATGTTAATTTAGCTGACAGTGTGACTGGTGGGTAAATGGTTAACCTATTGCTTTGTGCTGTTCTTGCACTTACATCTAATTGCCTGTGACCATGTGCCTTGTTCTAGACCCGGACTATGTGTTTATTATCGACACTTGAGGCAGCAATAACAGGAATGGACCTCAGATTCCTCTTATACTTGACTGTGTGTGTGTGTGTGTGTGTGTGTTGGGTGAGGGTGTTGACTGTTGTTGCAGAGACCATCCATTATAACTCACATCCCTGTGTTCCTGTCTGTGTTTGGTTCAGTTGAGAGACGGAGAAGGTTCAACATCAACGACCGTATCAAGGAGCTGGGGACCATGATCCCCAAAACCAACGACCTGTAAGTCACCAAACTGTGTGTGTGAGCGAGAGACTGAAGTGTAGACAAGGCTAACATATATCTACATTTACATGTAGTCATTTATCAGACGCTTTTATCCAGAGCAACTTACATCAAGTACAGGGACATTCCCCCCTGAGGCACGTAGGGTGAAGTGCCTTGCCCAAGGACGCAAAGTCACGTTGCCGCAGCCGGGAATCGCAATGCGCCACCTTCCGATCGCTAGCCCGAACGCCTTAACCGCTGAGCCATCTGACTCGCCGTATCTAACCTGACCCACCCTGTGGTGTGTGTACAGGGATGTGCGCTGGAACAAGGGCACCATCCTGAGGGCGTCTGTGGAGTACATCAAGCGTATGCAGAAGGATGCTCAGAGGACCAGAGAGGTGGAGAACAACTTCAAACGCATGGAGATGGCCAACAAACAGCTGTGGCTACGCATCCAGGTGAGAGACACACACACACAGGAACGTGGAAGCGCATGTTGACACAAGCGACAGTTGTATTTCCTAATTGTCTTTCCCCCTCTTCCCCCTTGTAGGAGCTGGAGATGCAGGCTCGTCTGCATGGCCTCCCCAGCCCCTCACCTTCTGGGCTGAACTCTGCAGACGTGCTGGGGCCTTATGTCAAGCAGGAGACCAGCCCTGAGGAGAAGCACCAGCACCCTAACCACCAGGCCCAGATCCAGCACCAGGGCCAGCACCAGGGCCAGCACCACCTCCACCACCAGGCCCACCTCCACCAGCAGGGTCAACCTCACGGCCAGGGCCAGCCTCAGCCCAGGCAGCTGCCTCCACTCCCCCCTCACCTCCAGCCCCAGCCCCCCCTCCAGTACCCAGCTGTGGGCAGCTCTCAGCCCTTTGACTTTGTCCAGTCGCTGGACTTGTGTGATGGGATTCCTGGCTACCCAGATGGTCTGTCGGGGCTTGGGGACCTGAGCAGCTTGGAAGCCCAGGGAAGGAGAGGTGAATTGGGCTTCCTGATGGATGAGCCCCTGTCTCCTTTGGGTGGAGACCCGCTGCTCTCTGCCATGTCCCCTGAAGCCTCCGTCGACTCGAGTCGCAGATCCAGCTTCAGCATAGAGGATGCAGATATATTGTAGAGGAAACTACACACACACACACTCATGTGCGTACACACACCCACGCACTCTCTCACACATTGAAACCTCTCACGCACGGGGATGCAGATGTTTGTACTGTAGAACACGCAAAACACGCAAAACACTTTTGACACACATGCGCACACGAACCCGCACGCATGCACGCACACCGACAAAACACACATCTGTGACATTCATGAAAGAGCCTCTGATATACTGTGATAGGCTTTAATGCTCTGGTCAACTACCTACTCACTCCTACACCGAAAGCACTCTGAAAGGCGTCATGGTAGAATGAGCTGTTCACCAAGCACACATACATGAATGCTGACACACACACATAGCACACGCTCACACACACGCTCAGTTGACAGAAAATAATGGCCACAGATTCACGGACACGAACACAGAAAACTCTGCAAGAGGCATCTAATCTTTGTCTGCGAATGGAGTATCGGTAGCCCTCCAATGTAAATATCCTAATAGAACTAGAATGATTTATACACAATCTATGCGCACACACTCACACACCGGAGCCCATACACACTCCCACAGATGGACTTCCTTCTCACGCTAACATGGAAGTGCTCCTGTTATTTGAAGGGAAATTATATGATGTGTCACTCCCACCATCCCCCCCCCAACACCAGGGTGTCCAGAAGGAGGCTTCGGACCCACCCACCTTTCAACTCTGACCTTCAAGGTACTGCCGCTCAAACATGGAGGTGCGAACCGTGCGATTCGCATGTCGAGCTGCTGAGAAGCGAGGGTCGACTCAGAACCCCCCCCCCCCCCCCCCCCCCCCCCCCCCCACCCCTTTAGGAGCGGAATCCTGCCTGCCAGCGTGCCTTCCGATCTGCCTTCCCCCTGGGGGTCAACGTCTGGAGATAGAGAGGGAGGAGAAGGGCAGACTAAGAGTACATGCTCAGGTTATACTGTAGTGCCATAGTGTTCACTGTAAAGCACAGCACTCTCTCACACACACACACACGTACACGCAAACACACGCAGCAGTGTGCCTTGAGGCTGTGTTCAAATCAACACCTTAAGCGAGGCGTTGGGGGCGGGGGGTGCCTCGCCCACTCTGGGTTTGACCTCCAGGACAGACGGACAACCAGGTGGAGCGGGAACACAGGCCCCCAGCTGAAGTCCCACTCCCATCAGACACCAGGCCTGACTTCCTCAGCCAGGTGTACCACTGTGGCTCCAGTCCCATACCCAGGATGCTCCAGAGGAGCCGGTCAGGGCCGTGCTAGACATGTTAGTGTTGAGTCAGGTGTTGGAGCCTGTGTTAGTGTCTGACCAAGACCAAACCCAGAGTTGGTTAGAGGCCTTAGACTCCCTATTGATTTGATATAGCTTATGATCAGTACAGATTAAAAAGGAAAGAAAAACTGATGATTCTGTTTTTAAAGAAGTTTTTTGTTTTTACTCTTTATTGTAGTTTTGTTTTGTTTTATCTCTCCCAAAGCACTGGAACCTATATTATTTTGATGACTTTGTACATGAAGAGAATTTATGAAATATGTTTTATTTCTTATGTTTTATGCCACTAAGCCACTTCATTGTATTTTATTTGTACGTGTACTTTTTATTCATTATTATTTCATTTTATTCCAAAAATTAGTTTTTCTCTCAGAGCCATTTAGATATGAAAGTATTTAAGCCACTGGCTGAACAGAATGTGACTAGTGGGGAGCCATATTATTACATAGCTTATTTACTCTCTTTTTTTTGTGCAAAGAATCGTTTAGATTTCACCGGACTTTTAAGAAATGAAAAAAAAAAAACATGTTCATGTATGACGTCATTTTTATATTGATTGGCTTGTATTTTCTTCTCTTTTTTAACCTTAAATTTGGAGCCAAACTAAGTTAACAGGTGATTCTTTGATTTGATTGAGTTTTGTGCTTTTTTTTGTGGATACCCACGACCCCATCGCCATGCCTACTCCACCACAGCATGCTTGTCTCTCATGCCCCCCCTGCCCACACACTGCCTCATAGTAACTGGGGTTACTATGGAGACAGACAGCTGCCTTCTGATGAACTCTGATGGCGCCTGTTGCCATAGCGTCAGACTGACCTTCCTGTCTCTCTGTCCCTGTGCCAGAGTTGTGCCTTCTCCCTACTTCCAATCAGCTCTGTTGTTGTTGTTGTTGTTGTTGTCAAGCCAACACTCCAAAGACTTTTGTCTGCAGACCTGGGAGGTGTAGTCCCCTCTGCCCCCCCCCTCCCCTTTCCCCCCCTTTTCCAGCTTACCCCAACATGCCACTGCAGGGGGAACTGGGACACTGACACCGCCATGCATGGGAAACTGGCCTTCTGCTTTTCGCTTTGGATATAAAATGTTTTCCCAAAATCCACCCACCGCTCTCTGAGTGTTTCTTTAGCGTCGGTGTGTCTTGTGACGTGCATGCTGGGGCTTCGGGTTCACGTCGAGCAGAGGTCCGTTCAAAGGAGGTTCACCTCAAAGTTCACCTCATATCGAGGCTGTCTCCGGGAGGAGGCAGATCCTGGTTTGTGTTGGGTTGCTGTTGTTATTTCACATTTCCACCAGGGGGCGCCAGATAGCCGTCTAACCAACCACACAGGCCCTGTCTCACTAACTTTAATGTATTCTCTAACAATCACAGAGAGAAAGAGAGCTGCAATGCAATTAACCTATTTTTAAATACCATTTTATTAGGGCAGTTTATCCCCGAAGAAGAGGCTCTGGAAATAGGATGGAGGGAGAAAGGGATAATGAGGAGGCTGAAATGTCTCTCTCAACACACTCACACACATACACACAGACAGTTTGTGATGATGAATTAATCTGAAAACATGCTAATATTATTGAGTCACATTACGTACTGTTGAACGACATTACGTTTAATCAAAAACAATTAAATCCCGCTCACGCTTCCTGTTCTCTCCTCGGCGCGAGGGGAGTTCCGGGGTGTGTGGGAGAGTGGTTCCATCTAGAGCCTCTTTTGTGTGTGTGTCTGTGCGTTTGTGTACGCACAAGTAAATGGACGATGCAACCGTTCTGACTTGGATTCCGTTTGATCTGCGTCTAAACCAACGAGACCGTCCCACTGTCAGCCTTCCTTTCAGGAAATGGGGCGTGTCAGACGTTCGCACAGGATGCCGAGCCACATCAATCGTGCCAGCACTCAAACACACCTGTCTGAGGTCTGTGCCCATGTGGTCCCATATCGCACCCATATGCTGTGGTGGGGGGTGGGGGGGGTGTGGTGGTGGTGTGTGTGTGTGTGTGGGGGGGGGGGGGGGGGGGGTCTACCATGGTCAACCAATGCGTTCTTCAATGCTCAGTTCACCAGGTATTCATTATTTTTCTCATTTGAATAACGATCCATGGTGTTGATTCGGATGTGCCTAGGATGTGTGCTTTTCCCCCCAGAATAGTTCAGGGTCAAGGTTCAACCTTGAAATGGCCCCCGTTAATTTACCTTGGCTGCTTTAAACCTCACAGTTCTATCCAATAACAAAAGCAGCTCAACGCTTTTTTTTTGAGGTCTTGTAGGTGTTGATTAGACTCCATATGGTTGGATGTCATGGCAGTTGGTGGTCTCTTCACACTCCTCCTCTCCCCTCCCCTCCCCCCCCCCCCCCATCTCTTCTACTGTATTAGGTCCAGCTCTGGCATGAGGTGATCTATATCTTACCCTTAAACAGCCTTTCTGAGCTTAAAGCTGGGCAATCCTTTTCCTTCTCCTCACACGCACGTGCACGCACACACACACAACCGCACACACCCACACACACACACTGTTGGTGGCTCCTAAGTGTGTAAGTGTGTGCTTGGCGTACGCTGGCCATCCAAAGGCCCATTCTCCCAGGTCTTTATGATGCTAATGTACTCCCCAGTCTAATAAATCCCTGTAGAGCTGGGGAGAGGAGATCTTATGGCTCGTTCTGAACACCGTCCGCTCCCCCTACCACACACACATGCTGCCCCCCCCCCCCCCCCCATCTCTCCTTCCACAGTAGAAGTGCGTGCCTTGCACTTGCTTGAATCACGGCGCAGCTGATTCGGTCAAGAGAGAGCGGGGCAGATGGAGAGAAGGGAAACAAGGGAGAGACAAATCAAACATGAAGGTGTAATTTAAGACGTGTTGACTGGGTGTCCCATACTGGGCTGTAGCTTGGGCTGGGCTGTGCGTGTGTTTGTGTGCGAGAGTAAGAGAGAGAGAGAGGGGGGGGAGGGAGAGGTAGAGGGAGGGATGGAGGGAGGGAGGGAGAGAGAAAGAGAGAGAGAGAGGGAGGGGGGAGGGAGGGAGGGACAGAGAGAGAGAGGAAGAGAGGAAGAGAGAGAGAGGCAGTATTCCCATCATTGGGCCCCTGAGTGTAGGTTTGGCAAAGCTGCTGTTCCCCTTCTAGACCAACACCCAGCTTCAGGATGGAGAGAGGGAGGAAGCGGAGGAAAACATGTGGAAGAAGGAAAGAAGGAAAATAATCTTTGAGGTTATTTTACTTGTTCAACAAACAGTGAACAGGGAGCTCCATTCACGTCTGGGATCAGGCTCTCCTTCAGGCTGGGGTGAACCCAAGGCCGTCCTTCTCTCTGCCTGTCTCATATTCCTTTCCTTGCTCCCTTTCCCTCTCCCTCTCTCTCTCTCTCTCCCTCTCCCTCTCTCTCTCTCCCTCTCCCTCTCTCTCTCTCTCTCTCTCCCTCTCTCTCTCTCCCTCTCCCTCTCCCTCTCCCTCTCTCTCTCTCTCTCCCTCTCCCTCTCTCTCTCTCCCTCTCCCTCTCTCTCTCTCTCTCTCCCTCTCTCTCTCTCCCTCTCTCTCTCTCCCTCTCCCTCTATCTTCTCTCTCTCTCTCCGCTATGTCCATTCCTATGTCACTTCATCTCTATTTTTCTTGATCTCTTTCACTCCATCCACCTGCCTCTCTATTCTCACTCTATTTCCCCTCTATTTCTCTGGTTCCTTCTGTAATCTGGCTGCCGTGGGCTGTGTGTCTATATGAGCCCAAACTCTTTCCCTGGGGAGCAGTGTGTCACTCAGCTTCTAGCCCAAGGAAGGGAGGTGAAAGGGGGCTGATTGAGCTAATTTAGCCCCTGGATGCAAGAGCAGGAAAGGCCTCACCCTCCGCTAATAGACAGACATCAAAATGGAGATGAGGGGGGAGAAGAGGAGGGGACAGAGTGGGGAGGACAGTAAAATCTCAACCGCTTTCTGAAGGATTTATTGCTTTTTGTCCAAAGGGATAGAGGAAAACTTTTTTATGAACAGTGTGTGACATTGTGAAGTTGGTAAAGGTTTATGTGTGTTTCCTTGAGTTAAAACTGCTGATATCACTTATTGATCCATCCCCCTCCATTAGTGGGCCGTCAATCAGTCTCATGGGTTACGAGCTTGTCTGGCCGCTGAGCCGGCCGTCCATTTTCCCTGACAGGTTGGGCAGAACCGGTCCAGAACCGTAGCTTTTAGAGGCCCAGACCTCTTTATAGATCGGAACCCTGCAGAATCTGGTGACCCTCCATCTTAGACCGCTTAATTGAAGCTCTTAGAACTATGTGAGGATTTTAGAAAGTTTTAGGAGGAACGTCCTCTCCTGAGGATTGAACTTGAGTGAAGTGTTCAGTCACTGCGTCTTTCTTTACACCTCAAATGTGTGTTTCTGGAGCTGGTCCTGGTCTACTGAGGTAGCGGAGTGTGGAGGCAGTGTTCCTGACTCTGTCCTGCCTCCTTCCCCTGTCTTCTGTCTGCCTCGAGGCTGATGGGGCTTATTCAGACAAGGACCAGGGTTTCTGTCCAATCGCAGAAAGAGAAAGCTGAAAGTGGAGGCGTGTCGCCGCTAACAGTGGTCCTTCTCTGAAAGGTCAAACCTGTATGCTAACAGGCTTTCTCTCTTTATGCTCTCTGCCTCCTCTCGTATTCTCTCTCTCTCTCTCTTTATCTCTTCTCCTCTTCGCTCACATTCCCGACGTCCACATCGCTCCTTTCTCACTTCTCCTGTCCTCTCTCGCTCTCTTCCTCTGTCTGTCTCCCTCTACATATTTAATCCTCCCTCTCTGACTCTCTCAACCCTTCATCCTTCCTTTCCGGAAAAGAAAGGAGCTCAAATTGGCAGGAGAGATGAATAATGTCCCCACCATTAACAATGTGATGGAGGGATCGCTCGTTTCATGTGTCGGAGAGGAAGGCTGAGGGGAGGTGGTGGAGGTGGAGAGGGTCTTAGTTGCCCTGGGAAGTCCTTATCGTACCTTTAGAGGTTTACCCATCAGAACGAAGCGATCTCGTAAAAGGAGAGAAGAGAGGACAGATGGAAGAGGGGGAAAAACAGAGAGAAACTGGGAGCGAGGAGGAAAGCTGTGGAGATCCTGGACCGAAACGGTAAACGCACAGTGCACGTCTACAGCGATGTCCCTCAGCGGGCTCCTGAAGATCAGGTCCGTTCCACCTGGAAGCCTTTCAGGATCTGAATTCAAGGCCGTGTTGTGGTGTTGACCTCGGAAACACACTCAGATAGATAAGATAAGATAGATAAGTCCTTTATTGTCATTACACTCATGCAACGAAATGTTGTGGGTACTCCCAAAAGCAGCAGCATTTAAATAGAATGTACATGTACATAATAAATATAAAATTTAGATAGAAAAATATTACAATATATTAAAAAAGAGTAGGACCCTTCAGCAGGAAGGTGTGAAAGCGGATGTATTGATTAAAGAGAGAACGAGCCGGTGTTTTCATATAGGAACGTGTGGGAGGGTGTCGTTTAACGGTGGATATCCAGATCATGCAGTTCTCACCACTGCCAGTAGGGGGAGGAAGCAATCCACTGGTCTGCACAGCGAGGTCTGCCCAAAAAATCCCTTCAAACCGACAGTGGAAGGTTATGCTCATGTTGAAGTTGCAGATTTTAAATTTAAACTTTGTGGGGGGTTTTATTATTCAAAAATGTGTGTTGAGTTATATATTGTTGACGTGTTTATGTACACATTTCCAGACACTCTAGACATGTTGGAAAGGCTTCACATTCTTGCAGAAATATTTCCTAGAACTCATTGAACCATTTGCGTTCCCTTTGAAAGCCATGATGGCTTGTGTGAGGACGTACAGGCTGCCGGGCTGAAAATGGGGAACTGTCTCCATGACGATGGGTGTGGAGCCATGTAGTTGACGGACAGTTGTCCTTGACGACCGCAGTGGCATGAAGAGCACATGGGGGGGGGGGCCCCCGCGCAAGATCCAATCTAGTCTGAGCTATTAACAACTATTTGTTCGTTTAGCTGTTTGTTATTCTATCTGCCCGTCCGATCATCCGCTCATCCATTCATCCATCCGACATGACATCCGTCTCCCCTCGGTGTGGCTGTTGTGGGCGAGGCTGTGCCAGGCGTCTCTCTCTCTCTCTCTCTCTTTCTCTGGGATCTAACCCTCTGAAGGTCGAGCGCAGTTTCCCCCCGAAGGCAGCCTAGATTAAACAGCCTACAGCTGTTATCACACACTCATACGCTTCTGCCGTCTTGCTGTCACCCTCCTCCCTCCCCCCCTCCCTCCCTCCCTCCCTCCCTCCCTCCCTCCCTCTCTCTCTCTCTCTCTCTCTCTCCCTCTTTCTTTACAGAGACCTGCAGATAACGACACGCAGCGTGGCACCGTCGTCCTGGGTGGAGATTTAAAGTTCTGTTTAAAAAAAACCCTGCCACTGTTCCATTCCTACTTAACCCCCCACCCCCTCCCCTTCTCCTCCCCTCATCCCCCCCCCCCTCCCCCTCGAGCATAGCACCTAACCCCTCTGAACTTCTGTCAGAGTTACTGAGCAGCCTCCTGTACTCTGGGGAGAGAGTCGGCACCCAGACACAGAGAGAGACTTAGCCGCCTGCTATTCTACTCCCCTCGCTGGTAATAAGAAAAGTTTCTGTTCTCCTCCGCATTACAGCAGGGAGATAAAGCTTGGGATCACACACGCACACACACACACATGTGAGCGCACACGCAAACACACACACACACACACACACACATACACACACACACACACTGCCAGGGATCAGTCCTTGGCACAGAGCTTTCAACAGAGCAGAGGACTCAGTAAAAGGCTCCTCTTCTTTACACTACAGTGGAGCGGGAACAAGAGGGGAGGACACAAGCCTGGTGTCTGAACCCAACAGAAAGCAGGTTCGTATTACAGGGCGATTTCCACAAAGGTCAATGTATTCAGATGATATCCTAAGAGGGAGGACATTTAATACCCCTTTTTGGGCCGAATTAATTCATTATAATATTTTGCTAGCTCAAGAGAGGCCTTTTCTTCAGTGATTAAGAGAGCACGTATCTTTAAAAGAGTCCCTGCGTCTCCGGGGCCCTGTGCATGTGAACCTGGGGTGGAGCAGACAGAGATGTATAATACATGAGAGGATAGAGGGGTGGAGGGATTAAGGGGTGGAAGGGGTGGAGACCATTGAAGCCACCTCTGTAAAACGACAGGTCCTGGTGTGTTATTTATTTAGACACTCGATTGAAATGGTCGTATTACTTTCTGGAAGAAGAAACAAAGGTATCTTCCTCTTCTTTGGCCTATTCTGGAACTTTCTATGTCTGCTGAACAGAGCCCCCCCCCCCCCCCGCCCCAATACCCTGTCAATACATTGTCTGTGTTTATGTCATCTGTATTAATGACCTCCTCTATCAGGTGTCAATCAAGGGTCTCTGAGGTGTGTGTGTGTGCAGCAGTATGTGTGAGAGACGGGACTAATCATGCTTCGATCATGCTTGAAATCCTCTACCCTCAAGGGAAACTAAAAAGGGTAGCGGGGATATCAGTGTAGGGATGGAGGGGTGAAGATAAGATGGAGATAAGAGAAGAATAACACAAGAGAGGAATACGCTGAGGATGGGATTGTGGCCATGGTGAGACAGGTAGCAGGTCCAGGCTGGGCGTAGGGATGGGGAGAAATATGGAGAGGTAGATAGAAGCGATTAGATGGGGTTGTGGGAAAGAAAGAGAGGGGGAGAGCGCACAGTAAGTGGGTTGTAAGGAGGACGGGTGCTAGCGCTAATATCGTGCATTAATCTCCATATAAAGCTGTTGGTTTAGTTCATGTCGCAAGGCTAGCAAGAGCTAGCGACTGATGTTTAGAACTGCAGCACACCACAGGGAGCCTGCTACCAACGCATGACTCACTCCCCTACACGCACACACACACACGCACACACATTCACAAACACACACCGCAGGCAGCTTGCTCTCCCTGCCTGACCCCACTAAACATTCAGGTACAATTAATTATTCCTTCCTGATCTAACGAACGCAGAGTGCTGATTGGATGCCCCGAGGGTGCAGGGCCAGTCTTTTAAAAACACTTTCTGGTCATGAATTTTAATCACTTCAAATGTATTGATAAATTATTAATTAAGTGACTTTAAGTGATACCAGGTGGGCATTATGGGGTGAAACCGTAAAGGGCCGAAGAGGAGGAGTAAGTAAGTAGTGGGTTTGCTTTGTTAGAGAAATATAATCAAAGAACTTCACCTTTCGCTATGAGGAGCCTCTTACACAAGGCTTAAACTGCCTCTGATTACTCATACTATATGTCCCCTTAGTTGTACAGAACCAATCATTTGATTCGCTGGGATATACAGAACATGGGGGGTGCTTTCTCCCATCTTGCTGGTGGCCGGGCTGGTTTGGTTAAAGTGTATCAAGGACCAGATCCTTCATCCTGCTGGAATCTACTGCTTTGATGGCGTTCGCATTGGTCTTGTTAGATCATGTTTCTATTAGGAAACCATTAGGACTGGTTCTTACATGCTTCATCCTACTACTGAAGGCCAGGTAAAAGACTCTTATACTTAGAAATCCAGCCAGCAGGTTCTGAGGGAGAGAAGAAGAAAAAAAAACAGCATAGAAAAATGAGTTCTGCTCAGTGTGTGTTTCCGTTCTATAGGTTAACCTGGCGAACAAGACCTGAGTGAGAACAGCGCAAATTACAAATTACCTGCCTTATTAGGCTTGACCCCAAATTTTCTCCCATGAATATTCATTACCGAGCCTCGCTCGGCGCACAGAAATGAATTCCCTGTCTCCTCGAAGAGGACTGTGAATAAGGAGTGATTAATGAAATTCTCAGCGGTAGGAATCCATCATTCCCGGTATTGAAACGGGAGAGCGGGTCTGATAATAAGGATACAATTAGAGCCCCAGTGGGTGGGGCCCAGCGTGGGGCCGCAAGACTGATCCCTGCCATCCTGACCTGCTCCCATCACCGGGCCCTCACAGCCACCTCTGGCTGGCACCAACCTCTCTCTCTCTCTCTCTGTCTCCCATTCTCTCTCTCTCTCTCTCTCTCTCTCTCTCTCTCTCGATCTTCTTTTATCACCTGCTCTCTCTCTCAATCAGGTTTTTCTTCTTCTGTTGGCCTCGCAATCTCAGCCTTCATCTCTCAGGTTTCTCTCAATCACTTTTTGTCTCTGGCGCTGGCCTTCTATGGCACACGCACACACGCGCGGGCACGCACGCACGCTCACGTGCACGCTCCTTTCCCCATCCTATCTCTCTCTCTCTCTCTCTGTCTCTCTTTTTCTCAGGAGAGCAATGTTGTGTTTGTTCAATTGAAATGACACAAGAAGTGATAACATTTGAGAAAACATTCCTATCTATTGAATGAGGCGGTAACTATCCCCCCCCCCTCTCTGTCTGTGTGGTGTTTTGGGTGGATAGGCACCCCTCTGCATGTCGTCGAGGGTGCGTCACTTTGGGTTGGTACCTCCACCTCTCTCCCGGTGGCTAATTTCATGTTCCGGTGCATCCTGAGACAGCTCATCCTGCAGCCAAATATTTGTGTTGGGAGGCTTGGGCCTGGGTACACTCTCTCACACACACAGGTACACGCACACACACTCACACACATACACGCGCGCAAACACTCGCACACGCACACACCCACTCACACACATTCACCACACACAGGAGCCTCTCTTACTGACACACACTCACACACACACACGGGCGCGCACACGTGCGCACACACTTACATTCACCAAACACAGGAGCACACATGCACACACACTGTACAGTTCACCACCCAAGGCACTGTGCAGTCGTGTAGTACAGCGTGTGTACATGAACAGTACTGTAGTATGTGTGTGTGTGTGTGTGTTAAAATGTGCACAGGACTTGGTGAATCCTCTGTGACCAGGGGGGCAGGAAACCATGCAGGTTCCAGAGGATTAGGAGGGCAGCCATGTTTAAAGTTACACTGGGACTTCTGGTTCATGGATGGGTGACAGCAATACGGATGGACAGACAGACAGACAGGGATGGGGACAGGGATGGTGAGATAGAGTTCAGGACAAACGGAGAGACTACAAAACAGAAAAAACGTAAGCGATGGCGACGCACGCTCTCCACTCTTATCTATTAAAAAAACACAATTTCCATTCCCGATAACCCTGCCGAGGTCCAATTCATTACATGAGGCCACGTTTAACCTGGAGCCAATGCCAAATGAACTTCCGGAAACATCTCCATTGAAAAAATCATTCATTTCTCTCCCCCACTCTCTCCCAGCCTCGCTCCATCCCCCGGTTCTCAAATGAGACGCTCGCTTTGCGGCGACTTCATAAACTGAAAAAAATCATTTTCCGATGACTCACAGGGTTCTTTAAGATTCATGTCCTGCTTCACGCCTCCTGTTCCCCCTTTCATGATTGTATTTAATCCACATCACATCTCTATTCAGAACAAATACCCGCCTGTGACAGACCCCTGGTCGGCACGCCGTGTCGCCCGCCCCGCCTGGAAGACGGATGGGGGAAGCGTGCCAGCACAGGGCAGCCAGCCTTCTGATGATGATATCCCTGATAAGACTTTTAGCTAATTACTCAGAACCCAGTGTGTGTGTGTGTGTGTGGGGGGGGAAGCAACGAGGCAGCCTGTTAGCTGACTGGAGAGAGAGAGAGAGAGAGGGAGAGAGAGAGAGGGAGAGAGAGAGAGGGAGAGGGTGGGTGGAGGAGAAAAGAAAGGGACGAGCGGGTGTTGAAAGAGAGACAGATTAACATTTGTTCTTTTACATGCCTCCCTCTGCCACACACACAATAACTTTGCTTATACTAATTAACAATTAGCACAGACTGGCTGGCTAATTGTGTTATTGCTCCTAATCAAGGGGCTAATTACCAGAATGTCAATTTAGATTTAATTACTAAGTGCTTTGTTAATTCCCACTGAGCATAAGTTACCCTTTTCTCCCCCTCTCCTCTCTCTCCTCTCCCCCCCCCCCCCCCCACCTCCCTTGTTCTCCCCGGAACCTTTGCCGTGTTCCGAGGTCCCGCGCTAGGGTGGAGGAAGTGGGTAAATAAAAAGATAAATGAGAAGGTGTTTGAGCGGAGGACTACTAGGCTCCGTCACTAATGAACAGATTCACCTCAGGGTCTCCAATTAGTCCCCTCTGCCTAACGAACATCACAGGAGGGGGGAGAGGGGGAAGAGAGGAGAGGAGAAGAAAGAAAAGGGGAGAGGAGGGTTGAGGAGAGGAGAGAGGAGGCTCGAGGACAAGAGAAGAAAGAGAAGGTTTTAAAGACACCTTTATTGGGCAGTCAACACTCATGCTTATGGGCTCACCATCTGTTACACCACAACTGGCATTGGATTTGTCTCTTACTTTTGCTCTTATCAAGCAAAACTGCATCTCCAGACGAAACCTCCCCAGTTACAGCTTAACGTCCCACTCTGCTTCCCGTGAAGGGTTGATGAGAGCGATGAAGAGAGGACAAGAGAGGAGAGGGAGGATGCACCTAGTACCCCATACCACCTGCGCACATCATGCTGTGGCAAAAGATTGTTCTGGAACGTTCTTCAATAGATGGTTCTACTTCAATTCTACCAAATTGAAGAAGTGTGTGTTTTTTTATTATTAAGAATTCTTTTTTGGGGGGTAGGGGAGGCAGGGAGGCCCCCAAAAAAGTTAAGAAAGCTTTAGAAACCCTCCAGCAGTGAAGTTTGGTTCGATGCTGCACATTATGTGGTTTTATCAAGCCACACAGTCTCCAATCCCATCCAGCCACTGTCTGGTGCTGTTGTCTCACATTAATATCCCCTGGACTCCCTCTCCTCCACACACACACACACACCTACACACGCGCGCACACACACGCACGTTGCCCCGTCTCTCGGAGCAAGCACTTTCACTCTTCTTCCAAACTGCCTGGCTCCTCATAGTCCTGCCAAAATACCATAAGACAGGGTATAATATATATAATTATCTCCACTTACATTAGCCATTATGCCAGTGGAGCATTGCCTGGGAAATGACACACGACCTGTCAAGACTTCATTCACGCCATTAATAAGCGTCATTAGTGTCTGCTTTGAATACCCCTCTTGCACACTGCAGTCATTTCAACATGTCATAGATTTTAATTTGAGGGTAAAAATAGCTGTGAGGATATTATGCACTCTCCCCGCTAGTCTTTGTGATCTTCTGATGTGGAGGAAGTTCACAGTGTGACCTTGGTTTTTCTCTTTATTGGAATTAAAACTATTACTGGTCTTTACTGCCGCTCTGCAGTGCTCTGGAAGGCCCGGCCAGAGGGGCTGGAGCGATCCTTTGTCATGCCTATCAACGGTCTTCATGAGCACAGTTAAAAACGATTACTATAGACTGTTGGAAATGGCACCTTGGGCCTTTATAGAGCTCTACTTTTGACCAAAAACCTGGATCTCTGGGTTTGAATGGGGAACACTGCCCAGTCAGGTTCAACTTATTTTCCTTTTTCGTAATGGATGTCTTTTGAATATTATTTATTTAAACTCATTTCTGGATTTTGGGGGGAAATGAGCTTTGGGTCAGGTCCTTTGGGTAAAGATCTGGAGGTGACTCATGCCTGGCTGTTGTGTTGTGTCGGTGTGGAGGTGATAGCATCTCTCCTGGGCTGGGAACACCCAGTGTTTGTATGACAATACAGGACTAGAGACCCAGAGGAGTTACATTGCTGCACCAGAAAAGCTCTCTTCATTTCCTGTGTTGACGTTCATATTCTCGACGTGATTTTTTTATTTTGAGTCTGTGCTTGTGTCTATCGATGTAGGAATTTGTGTGTGTGTGTCTGTGTTTAGATTGGTGTGTGTGTTGAAATGTTCACGAGTACGTGTGTGTGTGTAACAGATGTCTCACAGGTACAAGTGTGTGTGTGTGCGTGCGTGTTTGTGTGTGACTGATGTCTCACAGGTACAAGTTTGTGTGCGTGCGTGTTTGTGTGTGACTGATGTCTCACAGGTACGAGTGTGTGTGTGTGCGTGCGTGTTTGTGTGTGACTGATGTCTCTGAGGTACGAATGTGTGTGTGTCTCTCCTGAAAGAGGCTGGCTCTTTGATGGTGAGTCTCTCCTCATTTACCTCTCCTTTGTGAAGCTGCTGTAGGCGCTAATTAACCAATGAAAAGACAGAATCACCAGAGCCTGCTATCAACTGTGCACCTTGGCGCACACACACAAACACCTACGCACACAGTCGCACACATGAAGGGCTACGCGCGCACACAATCTCAAGATCAAACATTCATTTGAGGATCATTTTTCTCCAGGAAAAATCATCATGGGACAACACTTACCTTCAATTGAAATACCATCTCTATACCTTTTAATTTACATTATGTAGAAAATGTTCACACATGAAATTACAAAAGACCAAATTAAAGAGAGATTGAGAGGGAGAGAGAGAGAGAGAGAGAGAGAGAAAGAGAGAGAGAAAGAGAGAGAGTCATTAATCCAGAGCAGTGACCCTTTTCAGCTGTGTTCTGAAGCAGACAGGGCTGAGGAAAGGACAAGAGGGAAGAACGGAGTGAGAGAGAGAGAAAGGGAGAGAGACATACAAAGACAGAGAGAGAGAGAAACAGAGAGAGCGAGAAAGAGAGAGACAGAGAGAGACAGAGAGAGAGAAAGAGAGAGAGATAGAGAGAGATAGAGAGAGACAGAGAGCGAGAGAGACAGAGAGAGAGAGAGAGAGAGAGAGAGAGAGAGAGAGAGGGAATGGAGAAATGGAGGAGGGATGACTGCTAGGGAGGGGGCAGGGGGTTTGAGGCAGCAGAGAGACAACCTCTCCTGCTTCATGTAAAGAGCCAATTAAACGGTAGAGAAGCCTGTCCTCATCTCCCAGGCGGTGACACAGGGACGCCACATGACGCCCTCCCGTCCCCTCTGCTAACGGCCCTTCCACTCGCCTCCCATCATGCATCTGGCCTCCTGGCCCCGGCCTCGGACCGTAACCCTGCCCATTTCACGTCTCCTTGTCTCTCCTCGTAAACAATCATGACATAACTCCTCTATCCCCAGATCAGCGTGGGTGTGTGCGTGTGTGCGCCTTCTCGTAAAGTTTATTTTGGCTTCACAAAGACCTCATAATTATAAACCATTTTCAAGCACGGGGCTGAGTACTCTCACCCAGGAATTAACCTTGTTGTCGAGTTTCGACACTGTACGTGTGTATACTTGTGTGTGTGTAGGGGGATTGTGTGTGTGTGTGTGTTTTAATTGGTGCGTGTTGTCAGCAGGGGTCTGCCTTCATGTGATCTCTCTGTCTGGCCTTGTCTCTTCACCCACCTCCCTCTACCCTCAGCTGGCCCTGTTCTCTGTCTGCGTGTTGTCATGTCTCTCTCTCCCTGTCTCTCTCTAAGTGATATCCTAAGAGCACATCGAGAGGATCAATATGCAGATGAGCAGGCAGGCAGGATACTCAGTGAGAGGGAAGGGGAGGGAGTCAGGTCGCTGAGTGGTTTAGGGCGTTGGGCTCATGATCGGAAGGTTGTGAGTTTGATTCCCGGCTGAGGCAACATGACGTTGTGTCCTTGGGCAAGGCACTTCACCCTGCTTGCCTCAGAGGGGAATGTCCCTATATTTGATGTAAGTCGCTCTGGATAAGACTGTTTACTAAATGACTTAAAATAAATAACATTTCAACAAAAGGGGAGGAGAGAGGATGCTCATAAACAAGCACTCGTCACCAACATCATACATTAGCCACCGGAATGAGCCACGATGGTCGACAGGAGACAGGGTAACAGATTGGCATCCAGGGGCTGCGGGGCCACAGAATGGCACGTACAAACACACCGGGGCGGCCATCTTTGTCCCCTGACAAGTCAATAAGTCGGAACCTGTCCACTGAAAGATGACTTCTGCCGTGCACACACGTACACAAACACACGCATGAATGTCAGTGTTAGTTCACAGTGAATCGTTCTAGGGTAGGATGATATTCACGCTGGTTAAATCGCAGGTCCGCTCACACACAGAACACCCTTACAATGGAGGGAGATGGTCATCTTTAATTCCTCCTATCTTCTTCTTATTAAACCGGAGCCCCTTCATCAGCCCCTGTGGAATGCACAACAGCTCCAAATGGCCTGGTTATCGCACTATTAGCGTGATGAAGATTTCCATTGGAGAGAAGGAGAGAGAGGGATGGAGGGAGAAGGAGAGCGGATGGGAGAGACAGGGTGGAGGGGAGAGAGAGAGAAAGGGAGAGTGGGGAGGGATGATGTGAAGGGTCGTGTGAAGGGCACAGCTGATTATATGATCTTAATTAGGGGAAGAAGGGAGAGAGACAGGGGTGGACAGGAGGAGTGAGAGGGAGTGAGCAAGAGAGAGGAGAGGGGAAAGGAGGGGTGGATGGGAGGATAAGAGGAGGGGGTGGGAATTAAGAGTGAAGTGTAGGAACCCCTTCAGAAAAAGACCCCTACTGGTGGTCTCCTATTCATCTCTCTTAGTGGAACCGGCTGCCATTTTACCACTTACATTTGTAATTACTCTTGTCAGCCATTTTGTTTTGAGCTGATTTCTGCAGATGTCAGCACACACTGGCAGACAGATACAGATCAGATAGAAAAGAGGAGGATTTTTGGAATCCCCAAATAAAAAGTAAATGAAAGGGAGAAGAGGTTGGATTCTCAAAACTCTTGAAATAGGGTAGAGCCCAACACATCTAGGACCTAGTCAAGGTTTGATTTGAGCCCCCCCACCACCACCATCACACCTTCTTACCTATGGTAATAACAACACAATAACCACATTATTACTGTGAAACAACAGAATAATAACAATAACAATGTGATACATCTGTGCAAATCATCATAAATAGTCAATAGTAAAGTACTGATGCTAGAAGAATCTACTTAAGTAAAGCAAGGAAGTATTTGTACTTCCTTACTTCCCATCTCTGGCAAGGAGACACATCCCTTTCTTTTCTGTCCATCCTCTCGCTCTCCTATTCCCCCTCTCACACACTCTGTCTCTCTCTCGCTCTCTCTCTCTCTCTCTGTCTGTTTCTCTCTGTTTTCTCTCTCTCCTTCAGCTCTCCTCTGAATATGTGTGATTGGCAGGGATGTTAAGTGCCGTTTGACACCTAAGAGGGAGGTGAGTATGTGAGGGGCTCTGTGTGTGAAGGAGAGGGTATGTGTAAGTGTGTGTGTGTGTGTTTGAGAGAGTGTGTGTGTGAGAGAGGGGGAGAGAGAGAAGGAGAGAGAGAGGAGAGAGAAAAGAAAGAGAGAGAAAGCAAGAGAGCGAGCGAAGGTAATGAATTGGAGACATCCGCACGATTAAAATGGCTGTTAATTTCTCTTGGGAGATAGGGGCCCCGGGCAGCATGAATCACACTCTCCACACGGTGACTCACCAAGGCGACCAGCCCATCGCCAGGTCAAAGTTCAGAGCTCAGCAGAGGCCACCGGAGGCCGGTCTCTCTCAGGTTTCTCAGGTGTTCCTATTGGACTCCCCGCTGAATGCTCTGATCTCCCCTTCTGAATCCCAGCCTGAACCAGCAGCACACCACACAGGGACTCATGAGGGACACGTGCCCATCCATCAGGCAGGGGAACGGGAGGACAGAGGGAGAACAGGGGTGGTGTGGAGGGGAGGAGGAGGGGGGGGGGGGGTAGGAAGGAGTCTTAACCCTTAAATGAGCATTACCAGTCTGCTTCTCTAACCGTCAACCCCCCCACCCCCGTCTCTCCGTCTCCTGCTTGTCTCCCGGCCCATCGCTACTGACGGGCAGCATGGCTAAATTACCTCCCACTGGCACTCAAATTACACATGGCCGATAGGAGAGAGAGGGAGAGAGGGAGAGAGAGAGAGAGAGGGAGAGAGGGAGAGAGAGAGAGAGAGGGAGAGAGAGGGAGAGAGAGAGAGAGAGAGGGAGAGAGTGAGAGGGAGAGATAGAGGTAGAGACAGAGAGAGAGAGAGATAGAGGTAGAGAGACAGAGAGAGAGAGAGAGAGAGAGAGAGAGAGAGAGAGAGGGAGAGCGAGCTAGAGAGTGGTAAGGTGAGAATAAGAGGGTTGAGGACGAGTGAGTGAAAAGAGCATTCTCGGTCGCATTAATGCAATTCCCCCACTCTCACCCCCCTCCACCCACCCACCCCACCTCCCCTCCGCTCCTCCTCCCCAAGATAATGAGGTAGCACCCTGCGCCCCCACCCCTGCCTCCCACCGGGTCTACCTGCGACGCACGGCAACACTCGGACGCTATTTTTGGAGGCCCCCTCTTCTCATTTATTTCCTTGATTTGGTGATGATAATAATCATTGTGCTGGAGGTGCCATATTCAAATGAAGTGCCGTTTCCTCCGCTGCTATCGGACCAACCATCACCCTTGCCTTCCAAAGTGTTGCCGCACCTCCGCCCCCCAACCCCCCACCCCCCCCCCCCTCCTCAATACGTTCCCCCCCACACACACACACACTTTTCCCCTCTCCCTCTCACCCCCCTTCCGTCTCCGGGAAAGGCAGTCGCACAAAGGCCATTGAAGCGGCTCCTTCCCGAATGTTTCCTTGTTGAGCTTATTCAAATCAGCTGTTTGAAAACTAACCTTGTTTGCATTGTAATGACGCGTCGCGCCCGCCGCCGCTCACAATGGACAATTTACTGATAGAGGCCTGGGAGGGCCTGGCGCTCGCTGGAGCTGTGAATATGAAATGAATTAGATTCCTGCCTTTGCGTGGGGTTCGGATCATGGTGTAACATGATAGCTTACACGAGTGTCTTTGAAAAGGGCGCTTCGACTAAATAAATTTGATTTTCGAATGGGGTGTGTTTGTCAGATTGGCCCTCCGTGCCAGGTGCTGTCAAGGATAAAGCAGATAGTTTATTGTACATAATGGGATGCAAGAATCCTTAAATATACATGAATTCTATTAGCTGTTCTCAGTGGCGCAGGCGGGAGCCACAATAGGCAGACCTGGCTTAGGGGAGGAGAGACAGACACGCACATCCATCAGTATGCTAAAGAGCCTGCTCTGTTTGTGTGTGCCGGTGTGTTTGTCTGAGCGTGTGTGTGCCACAGAGGCCATTGCGCTGTCACTCTCACTTTGTACCTGTTAGGAACAAAGTAGAGGAATGTTTTTGGTGGAGAAAAAACACCTGGGGGATAACTGTCACTGTTGTGCATGTGTGTGTGTGTGTGTGTTTGTGTGTGTGTGTGTGTGTGTAAGCGCACGTGTTTTTATGTGTATATTGCTGGGTCGGAATTAGGATGACGTTAGGAAAATTGAAGTTAGAGGACAGTGGAGCCAGATTACTGAATAATGATTACTGGAGAGAGCTTCTGTGTTCTGTTTGTGTGTGTGTCTCTGTGTGTGTGTCTGTGTGTGCGTGCGTGCATGCATGCATGCGTAATGCAAGTGTGTGTGTGCCTTAAAGGACTTGCTGCTGGCTTGTTTTCTGGTCCAGCTGAGCTCTTAATTACACGATGGAGCTCGTTATATGCCTAATTAGAGAGGTTCAACACAGGGCACGCAGAGAGGGAGCAGAAAGAGGGATGGATAGAAAGAAAAAGAGAGGGAGGGAGAGAGATAGACGGAGAGAGTGGAGAGAGGTGGAGATAGAGGAAGAGAGAGACAGAGAGAGACACACAGATAGAGAGAGAGACACAGATAGAGAGAGACAGAGAGGGAGACAGAGAGAGAGACACAGAGAGAGAGAGAGACAGAGGGAGACAAAGAGAGAGAAACAGAGAGACAGAGAGAGAGAGAGACAGAGAGGGAAAGCGAGAGACAGAGAGAGAGAGAGAGAGAGAGAGAGAGGGAGGGATAACAGGGATCATAGTGCTGGAACAGCCCCCTCTTGTTGGCTTGTGACCTCTCCGTATCGAGCTATTAACCCACAACCTTGAAGCCTGGCCCTGCCTGGCCACAGCACATTCACTGCATTCAACAGTTCAGGCCAGGCAACACTGGACTGGTTGTTTGGCTCATGGCATCACACATTTAAGGCAGGTCATGCTGGGCAGAGAGGAAGATGGCTGCCGTTCCAGAAAGTGGCATCAACATGAAACACAACACCATAATCACCAGCCATGATACACATTCGCCCAAGGAGGGAAAAAGTTGACTAGTTTGAATCCGACAACTCAAAGACACAGAGGAGGGAGAATGGGACGAGGGGAGAGAGAGTGAGAGATAATGTTTTTGTTGTTCCGTCTTTAACAGTATACTTTAGGGTCAATTAACAATAAAGATCAATTGATATCGTTTCTTCCTTTTGTGTGTGATTGTGGCCTTCAGCGACGAGATAAATATTTATGAAGGCTGAGGAATCCCCTGCCTCTCCTTGGTGTCAGACGCCTGCCAATGATCAAAGACGCAGCCCCCCCCCCAAAAAACAGGCGACAAGCCACCAAACATCAAGGCTTTGTTGCCATTGTGCATCACCGTCCCACAGCTCACACACGCACAAACACACTGCCGCCACACTGAGGGCCTACCTCCCGCCCCCTCCCCACCCCCTCCCCACCTCCCTAGCCCTCCCCCAAAAATAAGAGTAAAAAAATATAATTAAAAAAACAGATAGGTTTGGGTCTGATGTTCTGTTGCTTTAAGAAAAGCTGTCTTTTTACATCATAATTATCTCCTTAAGGTAGAAATATTAGCATATCCGCCCGATCTTACGATGGGAGAAACGGCCTCATTAAGGCGTCTGGCCCCCTCAGCGCCCACCTTGCTCTCCACCGCCCCTGCTCCGTGAGAGGGAGAGTGTCCTCTGGGGCTCTCTGACTGACAGGAGGCCCACAGGACCACCGGGCCTCCTCCAGGGACAGCAGGCTGCGTCTCGATCCTCACTGGATGAGGGCTGAGGGGAGGACGCATCGCGACACCAACACATCGAGACGCGGCCCAGGACTGAGAAACGTTAACCCGGTTCAACCTGGGGTCCCCGAAAGCAGAGTACAGTGAACGCTCGCTATATCACGGTTCACTTTTCACGGTTTCGCTACTTCACGGATTTGCCTCGTGCATTGTGTTCTGCATTCTGATTGGCTAAACAGTCTCTCCAACACAAACCTATGCATCAATAAAGTTGCGGTTTACAGGATACAGTACTTTTATTTGTTAAACAAACGCTTGGGCCTGTAAAAAGGGTTTGTTCTTTCGTTTTAGTATATAATAGAGTATTTAATTGTATAATAAATCTTTTGCTTATCACAGGTTCTTTTTGGAACTTAACCCCCGTGAAAAACGAGGGATCGCTGTATTCGCTGGGTCAGCTCTGTAAGGTCTTCTGGTAACGCTGCGTCGCAACGTTTGGATGACCTTGTCACAACACTAGCTGGACAGTGTGGGGGTGTCCTCCCTGGTCTGTTCAACCGAAGAGATGTGGTGGAACTGAGAGGATGAAGATGTGCTGTGGTCCTCTCCGGTGTGGTGACAGTGTGCTGTGTACAGAAGCCTGTCTGAAGCCTAACACCTGGCCCACGCATGGTCCAAACCACGGTCAGAAACTGTGTTCAAAGCCCAATTTAGGGATTTAAGAGAGCAGAGCATACATTTGCTGGGTAATCAGAGATACGGCCTCCACAAATGACATTTTCACTGCTATTAGATATTAATGAGATGCTTGAGAATATCCCTGGGCCTTAATCTGCAGGAAATAATCCCTGAAATGAAAACGGAGACCCAAAGATGCTAATGAAATCATCTTTTAATCCAGGGAAATGGCCTCTATAATCCCTGAGCTTTGAGGAACGGCAGGAGGGCTGGAGAGGGGAGGTGGGTTGAGAGGAGCAGCAAAGCGAACAGTGAATCACGACCTCTGTGTGTGTGAGTGTGTGTGTTTGTACGGGGATGAGAGGGTGCGAGGGGAGCGTGATTGGTCTTAAAGACAAACAGACAAAGTACAAAGTGGAAAGTAAAAAGATCTGCATGTCAGATGGGATCATAGAGGAAAGCTTCCAAAGGAGGAGTGGATGAGCGGTTTGGAAACGAGAGGTCAGTCGGTCAGATTAGTAAACTCTACTCCTGTCTCTCTTTTTCCAACTATATCTCTTGTTCTCTAGCCCTCTCTCTCTCTCTTTCTCTGTCTCTTCCCTCTCTCTCTCCCTGTCTCCTCCAACTCTTTCGCTTCATTTCTCTATGTCTCTCTTCCCCCTCTCTCTCACTCTTTCCTCCAACTCTTTTGCTCCATTTCTATGTCTCTCTTCCCCCTCTCTCTCTCTCGCTCTCCTCCAACTCTTTCGCTCCATTTCTCTCTCTCCCTCTCCCTGTCTCCGAGCATCATTAGCGAGTTACAGGAAGGCGATAATCAGGGCCCACACCTCGCAAGGAGGCTAAAATTATATACACACAGACGTACCTGTACATCGCTCACTGAATCTGAACACGCTCCGGATCCATGCTTGAGCTGGACGTGTGTGGGTGTGTGTGTGTGTTCAGCATGCGAGTGCCCAGGTGCGTGCGTGAGCGTTAGCGGGGTGTGTGTGTGGGGCGGGTACGGGGTCGAGTTCCGATATGCTTAACAGCCAATTTACAAAGGTCAGGTGAGTGGGATCAAACGGGTGGGAACATCACACCTCCAACTCCTAAATGAGAAACTATCATCTCTGGAAAGGTCAGACACACACAACGGAGGATTATAATAATAGAGAAGGCCTCCTCCTCCTCACCGCTCTCCTCTCTGTCTCTCCGTTCCTCATCCCCCTCTCCACGGGGGGTTACTTGGAGAGGATGATGAAAGGAAACACCTCTCTTTTCTCTCGTTCTCTCTCTGTCTAAGACGTTTCTCGGCAGAGTGTCCTTCGCGCTGACCCTCAGAGAAGTACTCGGAATACTTTGCCGGTGACGTCACAAATGAGTTTGCCTCAAGTCTAGAATGCTCATCGCGTTCCCCAACCTCATTCCCATGATCCTTTTAGGCTGTGTTTCTCCCAAGGGTTTGTGGGTCTTCAGCATGCAGTACAATACAAGACAGGAAGTTGTAGTCATCAGTCAGATAACAGAAACAGTGTTGGGATCTGTGTTTTACACCAGTATTATGCGTCTTGAAAATGGATGATGATTCATGTTTAATTAATTCCCACGCAGACATTAAAGCTGTCTCTCATTTTGAATCTTGTCAGAATACTGTCTGTTTGGAATTCAGCACAACGAATGCCTCTCCCCATACCCGACTCCTGCACAGGGACACTCGGAGGATGTGGCCAACAGGGGGCAGTGTTGGGTCACAGTCTGGACCCTCGTGTCGCTGTCCTCCTCTCCCTCCTCTGCCTGCCTCTCTGCCGCTCACTCTCCTGATCTGTGGTCAGTGTAGTCTCTTCACCTCGCAGGATTGATTACACTTTTTCAATTAATGTTCTAATGAGAGCTGCTGGTGCGCCACACTGATAGCACTGCTGTAATGGGAGGAGAGAGGGGTGGAGGGAGG
>CM059317.1:12461364-12528236 GCA_030340685.1 Protosalanx chinensis | reverse complement strand
GAGGTATCCCTAAAAGTCCTTCCACAGCCATGCATGCGTAATGACTCATTACTAATGAGGTACCGTATCAATTCTAGGATTAGTAGGAAAGGGGTAAGACGATCTCCTCTCCCTTTGCCCCACCCCGCTTACGCCTTCCAACACATGTGGAAGTGGGAAAGCGTCATGCTTCTCTGTGGGGACAGGCTGGCACCGGGCCCACAACCGAGTGACTCATCCGGCCGTTCTGAAACAGATCTGGCTGCGTTTGCGTGCATGTGCGTGCGTGGGCGCATTCTTCCCACAATCAATTAGTTCCACATAGTGCTAATGCCATTTAGCCTCTGAATCAGAGCCAGAAGCTGTGGAGAAGGCATGCATTCTGATGCATCCGGGCCCTGAAAACATCTGGCCACCAAGAAGCAGAAGAGTCTCTGGAACTTCCAGAGTTACGGCAAAAGCGGCTGGGAAACGCAGAATACAAACAGCAGATCTTGGTCCTGTGAAACACAATCGTGCTTTAAGCACCGCGACCGCGACTCTTAGTTCAGCCAATTGATACCCCGTACAGGAGATCCTAATTGGATAACAGTGAGGCTGTTCTGAGACGGGCTCGCGCTCCCCACAGCTGCCCAAGGTTACGAAGCTGTGTTCTCCTACAAAGAAGAGCCTTGGTACACTGTGAAGTGGAATGCATGTGTTTCTAGGCTATTGTTGAATTTCATTAACCTGCTTGTGAATAATACAGAGGCTCCATTTTTGGCCGGTGAGCTTCGTACTTCCAGAAAGAGGAGCCAGCATGCGGATTCTGCCGGAGCCAAAGGCGAGTGGCTTGTCATGTCAGGGGTATTAATTTATGATTTCCATCACAGCTTTTGACCCTGTCACCTCCATTAGAATGCAGCCTTTGTAATTTCATGGTTAATATTCAATAGCCACTTGTCCCCAGCGCCTGCTTTGTGCAGGGGAAATTTATGCAGGGGGTGTGTGTCATTTATGATGTGTGTGAGCGCGTGTGTGTGTGTGTGTGTGTGTACTGTATATGAATGACTATACAGTGTGCGACTGATGTCTGTGCGACAAGAAAAAGCCAGTCTTTCTCCTAAACAATTGCATATGGTCGGATATTCAGTCAGTCCTCCCCCTCCTTCAGAATCTCTCTTCCATCATGAATCGATGCTCTGTGTGACCTGCATAGTAGCTGTGCTCGAAGACAAACCCCTGCAAACACACACACACAAACCCACGTAAACATACACACACAAAAACACACGCACGCACAAACAAACACTCACGTCAGCGGCCACCACCAGGCTGGTTATCTCAAGCTAAGAGAAACAGACTGCGGTCAACACCTCACACCCGACACACACACACGCGCGCTTCTTAGCAACGACTCCTTTGCGAGAACCCACAGGGAGAGGAGGAGGAGGGAGTGAGGCAGCGAAAAGGAGAAGAGAAAGAGAATAAGAGCAAAAGTCCCCTGTGTTTCTCCACACATTGATGTATTGGCCTGAACAGGCATTCCTGCTGAACGACTTTGGCAGACCTTTAAAAAACATATTAAAGTGCAGCGTTCTGCATGAAGCCAGTTGGTTCACTCCCTCTATGTTGCTCTGAGGCCACAACAGCACTGAGAAAAGACAGGATTGTTGGGGTCTTGCGCAATCATCTTCCAGAGATACAGCTACGGCAGTAAAAACGCTATTTCGCGGAACTTACGTGGTTCCAAACTTGGGGTTTGGAGCTGAATGTTTGCGTCTCACAGCGATTCTGTCATGTTTGTTCAAGTCGTGAACATTATGGTTAAAGTCAAAGAAGAGAGTTGCAAAGATGAAACACAAAGCCCAGGTTACTGTTTAACACTGTCCTTTTATTACACAACAAGGTGTACGACTACACAACACGTGTTGAGAACATGGTCACAAAGCAGGCTGCTTCCAACACAGCCAGGCAGCATTGCATCGTCCTCCATGAGACCCCAGCCTTCCTCAGAGGAGAAGCCTCTAAAGGACAGGCGTGGCTGGGGTTAGGGTACCAAATCGGTGGAGAAAAATCTGCTTCCTCTCAACCAATGTTGCACCACCATACAACATTTACAATACGTTGGCTTTCGTCCAGTTCACTTTTATGGGAGTGAAAGTTAATATGATGTGTGTGTGTGTGTGTGTGTTCGTCAGGGAAGGCAAAGGCCTCTGCATAACTGTAGTCTCTCTTCACAGCATAGAGGAACACAATGGAGAAATTGGCAGCAATAACAAAAAATACGCTAAATTCATAGTCCAGTTTTTTGGAACGCCACATCTGAGATGAAAGAAATAAACAAAAAAATGATGACTAATATGAATAAAACAACCAAATACAATTATTTTGGGCATCAGAACATGAGTAAAGAGAAATCATACCAGCTCCATAAAACACTACTGCAGGGATCTGAAATATAGCTACTACCATCTAACTACTAGCATCCCTTATTACCAGTATGTCCTATATTAGGCCTCCTATTCCCGTTCTGCCAGTAAGACCCAGTTTAACACTGATATGAACCCCTTATTAACTTACCATGCATGCAAAAGCTTGTTTGAGTTTACAGAACAAGAACATTACCTCCAGTCAAACCTGTGTACCTTTTATACCATTCCGGTGTAACTGTACTTTGAGATGTGGCTATTCAGAGCCAAATGTCCTGGAGAACGTCTAAGAACAGAGCTGGATCAGAGAGAGAGAGAGAGAGATGTAGATCCAGTGAATATGTATCTGTAACAGAACACTTCTGCAGAACCGGACCCTGAGGACGGTTCCAAGCCCCAATCTGTAACCGTTAACATAAAGGTACCGTTCAGTATTCTGCTGCAGCAGAAAGAGCAAACGTATCGTGTGGAAGATTTTCAGACTGGGAGTTTATGTGTGTGTGTGGGGGGGGGGCAGGATTGTCCTGATAACATAGAAACTACACTTTCACATTAAATGAGAAATTCTAACTATCTCCACTAAAATCGACTAAAAAAGGTTTAAGCGAACATTGGCATTGAGAGTGGAGACCTGGAGGCCTGTGTGTGTTCCCAGAGACAGGCTTGTGGCTGCCTTCCAGTCTGCTACACGTCAGTACAGTAACAGCATGGAGGACCTCATTAAAGAGAACCAGGGGCTGCTGGACAACAAATATGGAAGTCGGGGAGAAGAGTGTGAGGATGAAGACCTCTTCCTTCACGTAGGCCAGTGAGAGGGGATGTCTCAGCCTCACTGTCTCCTAAACGCCTGGACCTTCTCCAAACACCAGGACCTTCTCCAAACACCTGGACCTTCTCCAAACACCTGGACCTTCTCCAAACGCCTGGACCTTCTCCAAACACCTGGACCTTCTCCAAACACCTGGACCTTCTCCAAACACCAGGAACGTCTCCAAACACCAGGACCTTCTCCAAACACCAGGACCTTCTCCAAACACCTGGACCTTCTCCAAACACCTGGACCTTCTCCAAACACCTGGACCTTCTCCAAACGCCTGGACCTTCTCCAAACACCTGGACCTTCTCCAAACACCTGGACCTTCTCCCAACCCCTGGACCTTCTCCAAACAGGACCATCTCTCTAAACACCTGGACCACCTGGCTCGGAGTCTTGAGCCTTAGGACCAGGTCTCCAGGCAGCCTCACTCCAGCCTGTACAGGGGAGAGAGGCCTCTCCGGAGCGAGACAAGTTCTTGTTAACAGAATGCACTGTGTGACAGACTGGCATGAATACATCCTCCGTCCTAGTGTGTGTCTTGAGGAAGCGACTGCCAGCAATAGACCATCAAGACAGTAACCTTGTGAAGGACAAACGAGACCTCTAGCCAGCTCTGAGGTCTTTTCCCCATTACTTGACGTGTCTTATCTACAGAAACACTCAAATCCTGTTAAATGGAGCCATTTTCTCATTTGCTGTAGAGGTCATTTTCATGCATGGGGAGCTGCAGTGATTGTGCCTGGCCACTCAGGACCACTGTGGAGGCACTGAGGGGGTCTCTGCTGTAATAAGGGCCGCCACACCCAGGGTCCACAGGCCCAGTCCAGACCAGAACCAGATCAAACCACCACCACAGAGGTGCTGTGATCAGCGACCAATACCGCAGCAGAGGTCCCACCGCCTCCTCTAATCAAGACCGGCTCCAGAACGGAAGGGTCTGGAACAGCGTTCTCAGCTTGGTCTAAATAACGGTCCGCTGAAGTCTGCACATCGTCCAAATGTCAACATCAGCTCAAAGTTCTTGCGTTGGAACACGCTCCAAAAGGCTTATGGGATATCTCTACCCAAACCAGTGTTTTTCAAGCCCACGGCCGGTCTAAGACTTGGGCCTTAAAGGGACTGGCAAGGAGACAAGCCAGCGGGTCAAAATACCCTGCCCTTTGATACACACTGATCCAGGTTGTATCTCTGCATCTAAAGTAACGGTGGCGCCTCCTGGAGTTGCGGAGGGCTCAGGAGGAGAAGCACAGGCCGCAGCACTCCATGCAGATCTCCAGGCAGTCCGCAGACTCGCAGCAGGCATCGATGATCCCACAATCCATGTCGCAGGGGAGGTCACAGTCCCCGCACTCCTCGGAACCGCAGCAGCAGCAGAAACAGGCCGAGTCGTCCCCCGCGCAGGAGCCGCAGGTGGCGCAGTCCAGCATGATGTTGCACAGAGTCAGGAACTCGCAGAACAGGCAGGCGAGGATGCAGTGGACGCAGCAATCTGGGAGAGAGGAAACAAGAGAGAGCAGGTTCACTTCAGGACACACGTTTGCGCTCTGCTCATTAGGCACAACAGGAAGTTGTTGGCGGTGTTCTGGAGGACTGAAGGAATGACAACATGGAAGTAGAATTAGCCCACAGTTCATTTGCTGCAGCTCAACAGCAAGAACCGATATGGCCTACGTAGCAGTAAGTGGATAGATTTATCGCTAGTCACAACATTTTGGGGGGGGTCACCAGGGACATTGAAAAGTAAAATAAACTACATTTATTTTTTAAACCACTGAGAATTTGTATGGTTGGTTAACAGTTACACTGTTATGAGCGTCTCCATCCCTGCCTGTGTGTACATTTACATTTAGTCATTTAGCAGACTTAGACTTAATATTTAGCTCTTATACAGAGCGACTTATACAGGGACATTCCCCCCCTGGGGCAAGTGAATTGCCTTGCCCAAAGACATAACGTCATGTTGACAAGGTTGCGGGTTCGAACCAGGGACTTTCTGATTACTAGGCCTAACTGCTCGGCCAAATGACTCTCGATACATGTGTGTTCGGTGTGTGTGTGTGTGTGTCTCACCGTCCTGTGCCTCTGTGGGGATCTGGGAGCTGGTGCTCTTAGAGCTGGTCTTGCTCTTTTTGCTGCCCTGGGAGGTGATGGAGGGGTTGGACTGCAGCTTCTTAGGGCTTTTCATCCCCGTGGAGGAAGAGGAGGACGAGGAGGACGCGGCTCGCGGCAGGGAGCCCAGCGCGGGCCGCTCGTGAACGCAGCCGTTCCTCACCCCATTGGCGTGGGCCGTGTGAGCGTGGACCGACTGGGTGTGTATCTGAGGCGTGTGGATGCGATGTGTGTGAGTGCAGTGGATGTGGATGTGGGGTTTGGCTCCATTGCGAAGCTGGCTGATTGGCTGGGTAACGGTGGGCTGGGCGGGGCATAGAGGAGTGGATCGGGCCACAGGTTGACCTGAGCACAAGAATGACAATCAAAAACGTGGTTAGTTACATATTATTTACAGTTATTCATTTAGCAGACAGTCTTTCCACAGCAACTTACAGCAAGAACAGAGACATTCTCCCCCTGAGGCAAGTAGGGTGAAGTGCCTTGCCCAAGGACACATCGCCATGTTGACACAGCCGGGAATCGAACTAACAATCTTCTTATCACTAGTCTGACGCCCTAACCATTCAACCACCGGACTATTTAAATAATACAATATTATACGTCTATGTAAACCGTACAAAGATAGATTTGTGTGACTTTCTGTGAAGGCTGTGTGTGTGTGTGTTCAAGTCCGTACACGCCAAATCCTAGCTTTTCCTAGAATCCCAGACTGGGCCCCTCAACCAGCATGAGCGCTGAGTCAGCGCTCCGAGAGGGGGGTTCTGGGAAACGCAGTCAGAGATCCGACCCACCCCAGGGGGGGGGGGGGGGGGGGGGGGGGCTGAAGGGAAGGAGCATGCGTTCACCCAGCTGACCTCTCACCCTGCTCGTCTAGACTGTTACACAACTTCACTCCAGAAAGTGCCGCATCCACACCCCTTCTCCCGTCCCCTCTCTTAAGATTCCCCCTCTTTTTCTCGTCCTTTAAACTCCTCTGATCTCTTCCCCCCTCCTCAGCTCCCTTCTTCTTCTCCGCTCCCGTCTGTTCACACTTAACCACATTTCTCTCAATTCAAACCTTTACATAAATCACCCAAGGACGCACACGCACACAGGCATTAGGCACTTCCCAAATTCACACACTCCCACAAACGAGAGGCAGCGTTGACTTTGGCTTGGCCGATGCCAGCTCCTCTGGACATTTTAGCTGGGAGCGCCGCTGAACAGCTAATTACCCTGCGAGGATGAGGAGCAGTGTGAAAGGAGCACCGTGGCTGCCAAACCAAACACACACGCCCCCAACAGGAGAGGAGGACCAGATGGAACGGCGGGTTTTTTCATATATTATGATAATATTTAATACCATCCTATTATTGAGGCCCTAAATATTTTCTTGACCTGAAAACACAGACAGAGAGAGGAACGGTCAAACTCTGGACTATGTGATAGGACACGTATTATAAACTCACAGGATGTGCTCACAGGATATTCGCCTTCCCTCCTCCCACACACACACACACACACACACACACACACACAGACGTCTTGGACACAAACAAACAGAGGGGCCTGAGCAAGTAATGAAACATGACTTGCAATAAAAGCGTCCGTTGGATAATCGCTTTGAGACAGATAACCCAGCAAGGACTGTTTTGATTGGCTAACAGCCGGGATCACACAACCAATTCAGTGTTATTAAAGAGTCTTTCATTCAGCGTTTTCTAACCTCACTCCAGATGTTTGGCTGGCTGCAGGGGCGGTGTGTGTGTGTGTGTGTGTGGGTGTGTGTGTGTGTGTGTGTGTGTGTGTGTGTGGGTGGGTGTGTGTGTGTGGGTGGATGCACAGGCAGTCTGAAGAAAACATACCTTCTCCTCAAAAGTATGTCAAAAGTCAATATGTGCTGCTGTACTGTATTATGTCTCCCCCACCCCCCCCTTCCCACCCCTCTAACCAGAAGCACATTTACCGTCGCAGCAGTGGATTATGGGAGTCGGAGTCTCAGATAGGGGGGAAGGGAGGAAAGGGTGAGGGAGGTGTAAAGTTTCAGGCCTCATAATAGACATAATGGAGCGAGAGGAGTTGAAAACCCCATACCACGAGTGTGTGTGAGAGTGTGTGTGAGCGTGTGTGTGCTTGTGGGCAACCATCAAGAACATTAGTCTTGGGCATCCATCTGACAGACAGACTGACAGACGCCTGTCTCCACATAGAGCTTGGAGGCAGACAACAATGCCAAGTTGGCAAACACACACACACACACACAAACACACATAAGGTCTCTGTATAAAAAAGCAGAAAAGGATTGGAGTGAGGGAGAGAAGAAAGGAGGGAGGAAAGTAGAGCATTTAGCCATGAATCAGCTTGGTTGCATGTGTGTTTATTTCAGGCAGGAATGATGCATGATGGGAATGACACATTTAAATACCATGATTCAGCAATGGTGCTCGTTGAAAATAACAGCAAGTAAAGGGCTGAATGACTGAGGTTAACATGATGAGACTAGCACACCGCACACACCATGTGTGTGTGTGTGTGCGTGTGTGTTTGTAGGGGAGAGTGAGAAAGAACAGGAGCAGATACACACCACCCTAGACAGGAGGCTCTCGCCTGTTGCCAGTAGCGATGGGGGTGTGGTGTGTCTGGCTGGAGCCAGAGTGACTCACCCTTGTGTTCCGGCTGCTCACCTCCACCACCCTCCCTCCCCCCAGCCCTCCTTCCTAACTTCACCCTGTACTTTAACTATATCCTGGACAGAGAGCGGCCTCCACAAATGCTCTTTACGCGCCCCTAAATCCTCCCATATCTTCTGCTGTTCGGATCACTGTGCGGCTAAATCCCCCCTCCGCTGCTCTCCCCCCTCCCCTCAGCGCTCTCTGCCCTCCCTCTCTCTGACTCACTTTAACAACACGCATGCACGCACACGCAGGAGCAGAGGCCAGTGTAAATACAAAAACACATGCTTGGGAGCGCACGGCCGCTCGAATGAACGCACGCCCTACGTGGGAGCTTGGTCGAAGCAGGTGACACGCTGACTGGTGACAGAAAGAGAGAGAGAGAGAGAGAGAGAGGGAGAGAGAGACAGACAGAGAGATAAATATATTTTACGAGAGGAAGAGATGAACGGAGGAGCATGGGGGTGACATCGGAGGGGATGAGTCATTTTAGCTGTTCTTCTCGGCCTCGGGGGGGGGGGGGGGGGGGGGGGGGGGGCTGACCTTTAGCCCTCGCCTCATTGGGGCCCCCGGCACCCCGTGCCCCCCACCACAGGGGGGGCTTCAGCGGGAACATGACCCCGGATGCTGACCCAGTGACATCACCACCCTCACTGCTGCTCTGTGCAAGACCTCTGTGTCACAGGATGTACCTCACGGTGTGTGTGTGTGCGCACATTAGAGAGCGAGAGACCGAGAGGAAAAAGAGGCAGAGAAAATTTGGTAGATTAAGACAAAGGAAAGAGTGAGAAAGACAGAGAGAGTACGAAAAAGAGAAAAAGAGTGAGAGAGAGAGAGAGAGAGAGAGAGAGAGAGAGAGAGAGAGAGAGAGAGAGAGAGAGAGAAAGAGTTATCACATGCTGATGTCTAATTAAAGGCAGTGCCACAATTTTGTTATATTTTGAACCAGCAACAGTAGCAGCTTTCCTCCCCTTTAATAACCCGTTTGGATCTCCTGTTGTGCTAAACTGCTTCCTGTTGTTGTGCGTGTGCATGTGTGTGTTCCTGTGCATGTGTTTGTGCGTCAGTCTGTATCTGTGTGTGTGTGTGTTTGTTGCCATTACTGGTCACTGGTTCGGGATGAGGGCCTGTGGTTTAAGTGAGTGTGAAGATCAGAGGTGACAGATGAGGTGCTAGGAACATGGGGGGGGGGATGCACGGATGAGTGTGTACACACTGATGCACAAACACACACACACTGACGCACAAACACACACACACTGACGCACAAACACCCGCACACACTGACGCACAAACACACACTGACGCACAAACACACACACACTGACGCACAAACACACACACACACTGACGTGCAAGCACACACACACTGACGCACAAACACACACGCACACACTGATGCACAAACACACACACACACACACACACACATTGACGCACAAACACACACTCACGTCATTAACACATGCTCCCGGCTCTCTCCATATTGTTCTCAGACAGCTTGTCACCAGCCCATTGCCAGACACATGCTCCACCGATGATGTCATCAACGTGAGACGGGGGCATCTGGGCTCAAGAATTCCACTTGCTTCTGTTTCTTTCGAACACCCACGCAAATGCACACGCACGCCCACCCTCATAACCCAGCCGTGACATCACCTTCAAACACAGCCAGTTGCTATTTCATAATGCGTCTCGGCTCCTTATTAAACTGCTTGAGACAGATGACTTCCTGATGACAAAACAGTCAGCTGGAGGAGATCTATAAACTCCTTTGCTGACATCATAGACAAGAAACACAACAGCGCACAAACAAACCCAGCCCTGAACAACACACAGGCAGACAGACAAGCAGGCAGGCAGACAGGCAGGCAGGCGGGGAGGGAGACATGTAGATAGACAGGCAGACAGGCTGGCAGGCAGGCAGACAGGCAGGCAGGCAGGGAGACAAACAGGCAGAGAGACAGGCAGACAGGGATTGATCACTGACCGAAGAGAGGGGTAACGTGGGGGTGTAGAGGGAGAGGGGGGGGGATGCGGGGAGGGATGAGGAGGGGGATGTAGGGGGTACGCAGGCTTGTGGGGTACTGTTACAGTACGCTGCAGTACATTTTGTTCGAGGTGTTGCATAAGCCTCATAGCCCAGAGTATGGAGCTCTGGGTTGATCCAGCTTTTATGGGAACATAAAACGAGAGAGACAGAACAAGGAATGCAAGATCAGACCAGACCTCGCTGCCTCGCGGTACAGTGCGAAGAGGAGCAGGAGGAACGGTCGAAAGGAGGAAGACGAGGAAGACGAGAAAGGAGATCTGCAGATCGCGGACGATGCGCATAGGAAGCCGGCAGGCAAAACTCACCTCCGGTCGCCACGGCGATACTTTAACTATCGCCGTTTCCACAAAACAAGAGAGAAAGAAACAGCGAAGCGTTTGGAAAGGTGGAAAGCTGGAGTGGAGAGGATGAGCGGAGGTGTGTGTATGTGTGTGTGAAAGAGAGACAACTGTTTCAGTTGGCCATGACGTGTGACACATTGTGGACAAGCAAAATTTTGCGAAAAAAAAAAAGAACCCACTTAACTTGTCCTATATCCAGTTCCATGTTGTGAATGTGTGTATCTGGGTGAACTGTGTGTGCACGTGTGTGTGTCAGTCAGTGTGTGTGTCAGTCAGTGTGTGTGTCAGTCAGTGTGTGTCAGTCAGTGTGTGTGTCAGTCAGTGTGTGTGTGTGTCAGTCAGTGTGTGTGTCAGTCAGTGTGTGTGTCAATCAGTGTGTGTGTCAGTCAGTGTGTGTGTCAGTCAGTGTGTGTGTGTCAGTCAGTGTGGACAAGCAAAATTTTGCGAAAAAAAAAAAGAACCCACTTAACTTGTCCTATATCCAGTTCCATGTTGTGAATGTGTGTATCTGGGTGAACTGTGTGTGCACGTGTGTGTGTCAGTCAGTGTGTGTGTCAGTCAGTGTGTGTGTCAGTCAGTGTGTGTCAGTCAGTGTGTGTGTCAGTCAGTGTGTGTGTGTGTCAGTCAGTGTGTGTGTCAGTCAGTGTGTGTGTCAATCAGTGTGTGTGTCAGTCAGTGTGTGTGTCAGTCAGTGTGTGTGTGTCAGTCAGTGTGGACAAGCAACATTTTGCGTAAAAAAAAAAGAACCCACTTAACTTGTCCTATATCCAGTTCCATGTTGTGAATGTGTGTATCTGGGTGAACTGTGTGTGTCAGTCAGTGTGTGTGTGTCAGTCAGTGTGTGTGTCAGTCAGAGTGTGTCAATCAGTGTGTGTTTGTGTGTGTGTGTGTGTGTGTGTCAGTCAGTGTCTGTGTCAGTCAGTGTGTGTGTATCAGTCAGTGTGTGTGTCACTCAGTGTGTGTGTCACTCAGTGTGTGTGTCAGTCAGTGTGTGTATCAGTCAGTGTGTGTGTCACTCAGTGTGTGTGTCAGTCAGTGTGTGTGTCAGTCAGAGTGTGTCAATCAGTGTGTGTTTGTGTGTGTGTGTGTGTGTCAGTCAGTGTGTGTGTCAGTCAGTGTGTGTATCAGTCAGTGTGTGTGTCACTCAGTGTGTGTGTCACTCAGTGTGTGTGTCTGATTATCTGACCTGTTTCTTCAGGGTGTGTGTAAATGTCCATTAGGATTGAAATGGTGTCATGGAATCAAAACCCTAGAGGTTGTGTGTGTGTGTGTGTGTGTGAGAGTGTGTGTGTACTTACATGTTATACTCTTGCTAGGTGTTGTCAGGTCCGGTTGTGACAGGCTGTTGTTGTTGTTTCCATTGTCCTTGTCGTCTCCTAGCAACCCTTCTGGTGTGACCTTTGCCCGGTGTATGAGAGGTTCGGTGGTCCCCTCCACATCTGGAAACACACAAACATTTTAACACCCTGTTGTAGCTGAGAAGCAGTTTACTGTCAGCCTAACTCCAGTGTGTAGTTGATATGAAGCACACACACACGCACACACACACACACAAACACACATAGGCTGCTTTTCATGCATTAGCTATTCTAGATAACAGTAATAAGACATTTCCTAAACACACAAGCCTTTCCTAATTCACATCCTTACCAATCTACGAGCTCGTCATTCGATTACAGAGTGTTATTCCCCTGACGTGAACTAACTGTTTGATGCAATTCAAGAGCATATGGTTTACTCTGTGTGTGTGTGTGTGTGAGAGAGAGAGTTGCGTCTTGCGTGTGCATCTGGAAGCAGTTAAATCAAGCCCTCGGGACTGTTTAGGCTTCTACGTGCATGCTTGTGAAACTGCAGCCAGTGTGTGTGTTTGTCATGTGTGTGTGTGTGTTTGTTGTGTGTTTGTCGTGTGTATATGCGTTTGTTGTGTGTATGTGTTTGTTGTGTGTGTTTGTCGTGTGTGTATGTGTTTGTTGTGTGTGTATGTGTTTGTCGTGTGTGTATGTGTTTTGTGTGTGAATGTGTATGTTGTGTCTGTTTGTATGTTGTGTGTGTTTGTCGTGTGTGTATGTGTTTGTGGTGTATATCTTTGTTTGTCGTGTGTGTATGTGTTTGTTGTGTGTGTTTGTCATGTGTGTGTATGTGTTTGTTGTGTGTATGTGTTTGTTGTGTGTGTTTGTCGTGTGTGTATGTGTTTTTTGTGTGTATGTGTATGTTGTGTGTGTTTGTCGCGTGTGTATGTGTTTGTGGTGTATGTCTTTGTTTGTCGTGTGTGTATGTGTTTGTTGTGTGTATGTGTTTGTTGTGTGTGTTTGTCGTGTGTGTATGTGTTTGATGTGTGTGTGTTTGTCGTGTGTGTATGTGTTTGTTGTGTATGTGTTTGTTGGTCGTGTGTGTGTTTGTTTGTTGTGTGTGTGTGTTTATCATGTGTGTGTGTATGTGTTTGTTATGTGTGTATGTGTTTATCTTGTGTGTGTGTTTGTCATGTGTGTGTGTTTATTTTGTGTTTGTCATGTGTGTTTATCATGAGTGTGAATGAGTGTGTTTGTCATGTGTGTTTATCATGAGTGTGTGTGTTTGTCATGTGTGTTTATCATGAGTGTGTGTGTTTGTCATGTGTGTTTATCATGAGTGTGTGTGTGTTTGTCATGTGTGTTTATCATAAGTGTGTGTGTGTTTGTCATGTGTGTGTGTCTATCATGAGTGTGATTGAGTGTGTTTGTCATGTGTGTTTATCATGAGTGTGTTTGTGTGTGTGTTTGTCATGTGTGTGTGTTTATTGTGTGTTTGTCATGTGTGTTTATCATGAGTGTGTGTGAGTGTGTTTGTCATGTGTGTTCATCATGAGTGTGTGTTTGTCATGTGTGTTTATCATGTGTGTGTGTGTTTGTCATGTGTGTTTATCATGAGTGTGTGTGTGTTTGTCATGTGTGTGTGTTTATTGTGTGTTTGTCATGTGTGTTTATCATGAGTGTGTGTGTGTGTGTGTGTTTGTCATGTGTGTTTATCATGAGTGTGTGTGTGTGTTTGTCATGTGTGTTTATCATGAGTGTGTGTGTGTTTGTCATGTGTGTATGAGTGTCTGAGAGGACACCCGTCCCCTCTGTACAGTACACAGTACGGTGTGTGTATGCGTGTGTGTGGACGTCCAGTTTTATGTGTTTTTTGGAGCCAGGCGCTCCTTTAATGAAGCTACAATTATGCGCACATGCATGCACACACAGACATACAACCACACAAAACACACACACACACATATACACACATAGGCCTTCAAAGCTGGGCAGGTCCGGGCCTCTGAGAGGTGCAGACTCATTCCTGGCTAAATGGGAGCCAGCTGGGTAGGATAGACACACACACACACACATCCTGTAAGAGGCCTCAACACTTCCCCACTCTGTTTATTTACTTTAAGCACTCTGCCTCGCTTCTCTATCTGCCCTCTCTTTCCACTTTCTCCACTTTCACTCGGCCTCTTCCTCTGAAGTGATGTGCTATCACTTAGATTCACCCGCAAAACACACACACACACACACACACACACACACGATGATCCTCTTCAAAAAAAATGGATTAAGGGATGAATCAATATCCATCTCAAACAGACACACACACACTCTTGTGTGGGCGGGAGGTGCTGTGGTGATATGGGGTACAGTAGAGACTAGCACAGCCGGGGCAGTGTTGCTGCAGCAGACGGCCATGTTGTTTGTCTGTGGTTGTGGAAAGTACATAGGTGTCTCTCTCGGTTTGTCCTTTTTGGTCCCCAGCCTCAGACTGCTGTCGTGACAGCGTTTCCAACCCCTGCCTCATAACCACTCTGCTTCTACAGACAAAGATGGCCGCCTCGGGTTTAGAACGAGGCGGACTTGGAACCGCTTCCCAGCGTTCCAAGGCTCTGCAGGTTCGGCTTCTCAGCCGTTATAAAAGAACACAAGAGCACGTGAAAGAGACACCGAGGCGGAGGAGGAGGGAGGAGCCTCTCGAACAGGCAGCGCGGCGCGCTCACACCCGAGACAGGGGGTCCTCGTCCTTCGACGCGGATCCGTCAGGTAGAGTCAACTCCTGTCCTCCGAGCTGTCATCCAGCCCCGGGTCTCACCCTGACGCCCACCCCCACCTCCCGGGCCCCACCTCCCGGCCCCACCACCGCCCCCCCCAGCCAGGATGCGTGAAGAGGGTCCCCCTGCTTGCCATCTGATCTCCGTGCGATTCCAGTCCAGTGTTATTTGTGTTCCTTTGAGGGGGTGAGAGGGGACAAAACGCTTCCTCTTCACCCCTCTTCCTCTTCCCCCCCCCCAATACAAACATAGACAAATGTACTCGCTGGCACTGGAACACGCACTCCTCTGCGCGTGGAGCAGCGTGTCCATCGGTCGATCCGGTACGCAGGGCGCTGATGAGCAGATCTGCTTCTGTCAGGCCCAGAGAGAGAGCCCCTCCTCTGTCAGGAGCCACGGACCTTCACTCGCACCCCATCTCCTCTGCCTTTGCGTGCGTGTCTGTACTGCCTTCGCTCTGTAAACCGCCCTTGGTCCCGACTCAGCATGACAGCTATGCAAACGTGACCAGGTCCAATCAGAACCTGGCACCAGCCTAGAAGCCCGCCCCCACGCTGCCAGACCACCGAGCCACCACAGACATCACAAGAGAGAAGAGCCTCTAATTCAAATCAGACCAAAGCAATCCGAAGCCATCGAGTAGAGCAGAGACTGTTTGCACGTGTGAACGAGTGTGTGTGTGCGTGTGTTGTTTCTGCATGTGTGAGCGTGCGCACGGCTGGCAGTATATGCACACGTGTTCTTAGGCCTGAGGTGAGGAATCTCAGTCACCTAGTAAACACAACTTCAACTGCTAATAAATCACAAACATATGGAACGCTAAAGAAACACGCAACCCACACGAGCATATGCACACACACGCACGCTGCAATGGTTTATTCGAATTCACAAATTTGCTCCTCCCTACTGACAACCTTGCGTGGCCACGCCCACCGGAAGGTTGCTAGGAGCGCAACCATGGCGACTAGTTGTCCCTGGGTTGGGGCTTGGTGGGGGTCTGGGGAATGGGGGGGGGGGGGAGGCATGACTACAAGAGGACTGTGCTTCACTGTCAATCACCAGGAGGGGATACCTGGAGGCTTTGAAACTCTCTTACCCAGAAGCCACCACAGCTCCACTTCTGTCTCCACTAACACCCCCTCAGAGGAAGCCTCACACTTGGGATGACGTGTGTGTGTGTGTGTGTCTAAGAGACTGAACACAGAGGGATGCTGAGCCTAGTCGAGAGATGGAGAGACAAACAAACACACACACACAACGAGCAAAAGAACAACTTTCCGGTCGACTCCGAAGTAAATACAGTGAGGTATAACCTCTCTGTGTGCTGTGTTTGATCAAACCTCAGAGAGCGCAACACACACACACATACACGCACACACACAACACGCACACACTCCTCTTCACCTCTCAGTGAACAGGAGGGCTTAGGAGTTGGAGAAGAGGGAAGAGAGGGAAGCAAGAAAGCAATGTCTTAATCCTGGCGGGGGACGGGGGGCTGGAGGGGACGGGGGGGTACGGGGGGGGGGGGGGGGTGGAGGGTGAGCTCACTGGGCCACAGTGGTGGCTGGTACTGATCTAGAACCTTCTCCTGCCAGTCTCCAAACAACCGGGAGGAGACGAAAGAAACACTCAGGTAGCTACTTCCATGCAGTTGGCGCTGACATCTGCAGCTAAGTGTTCCGCTCAGGGAGAGACTGTAAGAGCCCTCACACACACAGGAACACACACACACACACATAATGGAATAAAAGAGCTTAATCCTCTCTGAAACCCCTCCAGGAGTCGGGGAGGATCCTAGTGTGAGTGCAGTTCTGGAGCGTGTCCAGATTCCGATTCTTGTTTCTGAGAGAATGAACCAGTGTAAGCTCATTAAACACAACAAATGTCTTGTGTTCTGCCGGCTTAAGAGGAATTTAATTGCTGCCAGTTTCTCTCAAAAGATTGTTCTTTTTGGATGCTTACAGGATGACTCCTTCCTGTCACTGAAACTAAGCACGAAGGGTTCTGGATGTCTGTACTATTGACAAACACACACACACACAGGGCAGTGGACAGGGTGGTGTGGAGGAGACGAGAAGCTCGCAGGGAACTGTCCGTGAGTCTGTGGTGAGAGTGACGCAGTGAGCTCATTAACACTATCAGACCAGCAGCTATATGTGCGCACCAGCTTTCAATACACCCCCACCAAGTCCACTGACATCATGTTTACTAAGGGGCTACAGATGACGTCACAGACAGGAAGCGACTGTGGGCCCGGCGGGGGGGAGGGGGGGGGGGCGCTGTTACCATGGAAAGGCTTCACATCCCTCAGCTTATTTCTTTAAACCTGAATCCCACACATGCACACACGTTGCCACACACATACAGTACGTCCTAATCAAACTTCTGTTTTAAAGCTTGAAGTCGAAACAATAGACAGAAAAAAGAGACATTATAAAAACAGAGGTAGTGTGAGACGAACTGCTGGGTGAGATAGGGAGACAGACAGACACAGAGGGAGGAAGATGGAGAGAGACTAATAGACAGAGAGGGACACAGTAAGAGGCAGATATAAAAAGACAGACAGAAAGAGAATGAAGGACAGAGACACAGAGACAAAGTGAAAGACATGGAGACAAACATTTAGAGAGACAGAGAGAGACACAGAGAGACACAGAGAGAGAGAGAGAGGGAGAGAGACAAAGTGAGAGAGAGACAGAGAGAGAGAAAGGGAGAGAGAGAGACAAAGTGAGAGAGAGACAGAGAGAGAGGGAGAGGGAGATACAAAGTGAGAGAGACAGAGAGAGAGAGGGGGAGAGAGAGAGAGAGAGACAAAGTGAGAGAGAGACAGAGATAGAGACAGAGAAAGGGAGAGACAAAGTGAAAGAGAGACAGAGAGGGAGAGGGAGAGACAGAGAGAGAGAGAGGGAGAGAGGGAGAGAGGGAGAGGGAGAGACGTAGACACAGAGTCAAGAGACATAAGTCGAGACAGAGATGGGAGCCCGGCCCCCTGAACGTGGTATTTAGGACGGTCGAGAGCCTCCCATGTAAACAGGCTCCCTGATTGCATCTTCACGGCTGAGTGAGAGCCAAGCGTTCTCTGCTCTGGTGGACGAGCGGCAACAAAGGGAGGCCAAAGGGAGCAGCGGCAGAACCCCCCTGATCGCTCGGTAGCTCTGGACCCGCAGCACTCCGTGGTCCACAGCCTGGGGCTGATGCATTAGGGGTTAGCCTGTGGTGCGCTAACACGCTAACAAAAGAGAGAGCGGGAAAAACTTGAGTGCCTGCCCCCCCCCACCACCACCACCCCCGCCACCCCCTCCACCCCCACGACTCGTCTCCTGCACTGACAGACAGGAAAGGTCAACAGCAGAAGTATTCAGATACCACAGTAGGTGGTACAGTACAGTCTTATGGTACCGCCGCGGGGCCAAGTGAGCCCTGCTCAATAAGCTCAATGGGCCCAGTGTGTGTGTGTGTGTGTGGACCTCTTGACGCCAGGGCAGGAGCCCAGTGCTGGCCTGTGTGTGTGTGTGTGTGTGTGGTGGGGGTGGGTGGGTGGGGGGGGGCGGAGATTCAGGTGATGAAAGCAAACCCTTGTTGCCCTCTATGGTATCGAGGCCAATACTGACAGCAGCCCCCCCCCCCCCTCCCTCACTCCCCCCATCTCACTTCCCCACCCCGTGATCTCAGCCCCTCTTTGCCTGCCTGGATTCCAGGCAAGACAGGTCCCCTCGTACGACCCACACACATACAAACACACACACACACCTAGCTACTTTAACTCTGGAGCTGAAGTAACTGGAGGAGACGCTCCTCGTCAAAAAAGCTGAACCGAGGAAGGAGGAGAGTAGGCTGCAAGTCGGTACAAACTTCAAAAGACTCATGACACGACAGCTCGTTAGGGCCCCTACTGTACCCTAACCTGTAGGACTACTTACACTGCTAGTGGTTAACCACAAAGTGCAAGGTGTTTTGTACGTGTGTGTGGGAGCGTGCAAGCAGGGCGGGTAGGGCAGGTAGCTCGTTAAGGGTGTGCGTGTAAATAACCAGTGTTCTTGTATTGTGATGATTCGGAAGGATTGGGTCGAGGCATGCTTTCTCAAACCTCATACCAAAAGAGGATTTTTGTGGTAGGTTCCCATAGCAACAAGCCACTTAACCTCTCTGCTTCCATCCCCCAGTTAACCACACCTACCACCCAGCCTAGGGAAGCTGCTGCCCTTCTATGATTTATACGGCCAGCATTCGGTCAATGTTTTAATCCACTCGGTTCAAAGTGGCGTTTCAGGTCATGGCTGATAACTAAGGCCAGCCATTAGCCCTGGTATCTACCGCCCTGTCTATACCCCAGCCCCTGTCTACCCCCCAGCCCCTGTCTATCCCCCGGCCCCTGTCTATCCCCCGGCCCCTGTCTATCCCCCAGCCCCTGTCTATCCCCCGGCCCCTGTCTATCCCCCGGCCCCTGTCTATCCCCCGGCCCCTGTCTATCCCCCGGCCCCTGTCTATCCCCCGGCCCCTGTCTATCCCCCGGCCCCTGTCTATCCCCCGGCCCCTGTCTATCCCCCGGCCCCTGTCTACCCCACAACACCTCTTGTAAGCACAGTTCCCCCTGACAGGAACCAAACCGTCAGTCTCTCATTACACCCATGACCAATCGTTTTCGTTGACCTAGCAGCAACAGAGAGGAGGCCAAGGTCATCCCTCAAGTCCCAGGAGCCCAGCTGCTTTCTTCTTGAATTCGGAAGCCCCCTCTGGCTTGACCACTGTGCTGGCCCGTGACACGAGCGTTCTCCCTCCCTGAGATGGTCCAATCACAGGATTGCCGCCAAATCTGGGAGAGACGCCTGTGTCATCGAGCTCCCAGACCACTGGGAGGGAGAGAGAGAGAGAGAGCTACGGACTGGAGTGACTCATAAACCCATGAATACAACCATTCTGTGTTCTGCTATGAGTTTGAGCCCCATCGCTCTAGGCTGTGACACACAGTGGGTTCCTGACCCAGTCTAGCTACTGCAGGCAGAGAGAGACAGAGAGACAGACAGAGATAGAAAGATAGACAGGGAGAGGAGAAAGAGACAGAGAGACAGAGACAGAGTGACAAACAGACAGACGGAGAGACAGGGAGAGATAGACAGGGAGAGGAGAAAGAGACAGAGAGACAGAGAGACAAATGCAGACAGAGAGATAGACAGGGAGAGAGAGAGTGAGAAAAAGACAGAGACAGAGACAGAGACAGAGAGAGAGAGAGAGAGAGAGAGAGAGAGAGAGAGAGACATGCTAAGAGAGAGAGACGTACTAAACATAGTTGAGATGATCAAAGGGAGAAATGCATTGTTAGGGCCGCTTCCACACACATGTCCACACAGCACGTGTAATCAGGATCCCACGCATGGAGGAGCATGGAGACGTTCTCCTTCTCATCAGTAAACCGCTAAGCTCTCTTCCATAACACAGGGATTACTGTGACGCTTTTTTCATCGCCGTCTGGTTCTCTCTCTCTTCGACGTAGCACAACACAAACGCACGCTCAGCCACACACAAACACACCAATCTGACTGACCTATCTGCAACGACAGCGATACAAAAGCAGGACGGCAGGCGTTACGCAACACGTTTAAAGATGGCGTTCGATACTTGACTCATCTCCACCTGCTTTCCTACGAAACCAACTATTCAAACCTGACAAGAGACGTGACTGAGATACCTGTAGCTATAGTGACCATATCCCCTTGCTGTGCCACAGCTTTACAACCAAATGAGCTAATATGCTAAAATACTGAGAGTGACCGGAACATTCTAGTGGTACCGACATGCTCACGCTAAACCAAACCCGTCAACAGCATCTTTCACTGTGATTTAAGTTTTCTGGTTTCTCTTCCAATTAAAAGCTTGCTTTTATGCAGTGACATGCAACGTCCTCTAGGCAGACCTAGTAAGTAAACCTATACGCACCAAAGTCCTCGTCTGTAGAACCTTCTAGAACAGGAATCAGCCCTCAGAAGTTGCAGAGCTAGGTCATGCACCTTTTCTAAAAGATCTGGTTATGAGTGAGACAGCTGGTGTTGGGAGGCCAGGACAAGCTAAACCATGCTGGATGAGGAGATGTTCATGTGGTGTTATTGTACCTACCTGTACTGGGGCTGGGGCACGGGCTGCGAGTAGGGCTGGGGCTGGGGCACGGGCACGGGCTGGGAGCGGGGCTTGGGCTCGGGCCGGGGTTGGGACTAGGGCTGGTGCTGGGGTTGGGGCTAGGGTTGGGGCTAGAGCTGGGACTGGGGCAGGTCTCTGTTTCACTACAAGTTGGCGGACTGGGGTGAGGAGGAGTTGGGTGTGGGTCCCCATCGTCTGGGGGCTCTGGGGCGGCGGTGGGGGAACGTCTCTCCTCATCCATGGGCACAGCTCTCTCTGGTCAGCGAGGGGCTCTGGAGCAGAGCCTGGGGCACACACATTGAAAAAGACAGGAGAAAGATTAAACAACAACCACCAGTCATGCAGTCACATACATCTTAACATTTACACTTAATGTAATTTTTATTTGACGTGATTTCAAGCTTATTATAAGCATTTCACATGACTACAGAGAATACTATGGGCCCGTTCAAAGACTCCAGTTGACAGACATGACATCATGCGTTGATGGAGCTCTAGAATCATCTCTGACAGCTGTTTTCACAGTGCCTGACTGACATGGTGTGATGTACGTGACGGCCCTACAGCACACTCAAGTTAGGAACCACTTCAAATGCAATCCTCCTCTGCATTCCAAGGATGGAAGGTCTTTCAGAACATTTTGAGTCAAGATAGGAAGGGAAAAGTCCCAACAGACAGTTTGAGAAATTCAAGCTTAGAGTATAGCCTACACACAAGACGCCTTAATAGTAACAATTGTGATTTTCTTTACAGGAAGTTGAAGGTTTGATAACAGTTGTTTGGCTACACTGTATGGAAGACAACTCATCTGTTTACTTTTTATTACAGTACATGCCTGCACTGCTACCCGTAAACGAGTCTAGGCAAGCTCAACCTTTACCTCGACGACTGTTCAAACTCAATATGATCAAGAGAGAAAAATTGACAGTCGCAGGGAGAAACTGATCGAACTTGCTTACCTTCTTTCTACCGGGGGATCAACAGAGCAGCCGTTGTTTCACCGATTCATTCTCTGACCCTCTCCAGGTCCAGCCTAGAGACTGTCATGGAAGTTTTCCCGTCCTTGACGCAGCTCTGCACGACAACAGTTTTTCTCAATCCAAATCCTTTAACTCTCCCAGTCACAGATCGCCCAGGGAGGCTTTAGACCAGCACTGTCTCCGCATGGGTGACTTGGCCGTGCTGAAGTTTCTATCTGGCTTTGGTCCGATGTGTTACCGTCCGGGTCCAGACAGATGCAGCAGAGACTCCGGGCAGCTTTTCCAGGCAGCCTTTTGTCTGGAGAGAAACTTTCACAACTGTTGCAAAAGTTCCAACAGCACCGGAGACGAGTTAGGAAGAAAAGAATCAACAACAACAACAACAGTTGAAAACTTGTGCAAACGTGTAACTGACTCGTTTGATTGATTAAGATGTTCGCTTAAGTGCAGCCTACCCTAAAAAAGTTCTGCTACGTCCTCCCCCCTCTCTCTCTCTTCTTTCTTTCTCTCTCTCTCTCTCTCTCTCTCTCTCTCTCTCTCTCTCTCTCTCTCTCTCTCTCTCTTTCTCTCTCTGTCTCTTTCTTTTCCTCTCTCTCTTTCTCTCTCTATCTCTGTCTCTCTGCCTACTTCTGTCTCTCTCTCTCTCTCTCTCTCTGCGTCTCTCCCTCTGTCTCTCTGCCTCCTTCTTTCTATCTATCTCTCTCTGTGGCATATGCTTGTTTGAGACTGCAGTCTATTGGACAGGGAACTCGAGTCAGCGCCGATTACTATGCTTCCTCCACACTACGCATCATCTTTCCAGACACTTCTTTCCTGTCTTCTTTTCAGTCACGTCAATCGATGGGTGCAGATTGGTCATTTTCTGCTTGACAAGCATTGTGATAGTCTGTGAACAACCCTCCAAATATAAAGACAAAGATGATATATTTAATGAGCCATGCAATTATCTAGTGGTCTGGGACAATGCTATGTAATGAGGTTGGAAATATTGAGGCCTTCAAATAGAATCATATGGATGTGATTTGGCCTTCAGACTGTGGGCCACCTACTGTAGCACAAACTATTTAGGATTAACCCTAGATGTACTGTGTGGACGCGCAATAGGGCCTGGTAAGGTTATTCAAGGTAGGTTAACATGTCAACACAGCCGCAACAGAAAATCAGTACTAGGCCTAATCACGCTCTCTGATTGCGTTCAATTCACGCAAAGGAGGCCGGTTTAGACTCCGACACGTCAGATAAATGAGCCTAATATCTACGCCTCTCCCCTCCGCCGGTGCACCTGGCTCATAGCGGAACTGATGAGAGTCGTTGGGATGATTGACGTCTGGAGGAGTGGCGGGGAGGGAAGGTAAATCACCGCCGTAAATCTCTCCCCAAGACTCTAAATAGACTGCATTCTTCCAGCACACGCAGGGAGGATTACATTCAATTGATCCGTCACATCCATCACCCACAAACACAGAATCCTGGCGCATTCACTTGATACCAAGATGTATTGGACAAGCTGTTATTGCCGAGCGAAATGTCATTTAATCAATCCAGTTCCATTTAACAAGCCCCTTTTATCGATGCCTTTGTCATGTCGTCGAACAACAACACGGGTGCAACATAGTCAGTGGAAACCCAGACACTTGATCTTGGGTCTAATGAAGTGTGTCAGAGTTGCCGTCCTCAGCTTCTGAAGGAGGCCTTCATGACTAAATAGGGCTTGCAGCCAAATATGGCGCCTGCTTTCAACATTCCACACCTCAGCCCAGTGCTATCAAATCAGCTTCCAATAAATGAAAGGCTGTCTGCTGGCTGATATTGCTTCTCCAAGGGCCCAGCGATGCAAAACAAACAGGAAAAGCGTTCGAGCATCTGATTTCACAGCGGTGGGATGAAAAACCCTTTTTGGAGTCACTTTTGAAATAAGCCCCTACGCCAGTCGACTATGCGTTGAGTTTTCCTTAGGCCTACTCGTATTAGCGGGCCCTGTGGCAAGATAGTTTATAGTTTTTACAATTCATCTAATTAAATTAATTTAAATGTCCCATTAAATTGTGGACACACACATAAACGCTGGTTCGCCTCAGTTTCATGTGAAATAGATTGAAATGTGTGCGTAAATGCCACAGTAACACCCTGACACGGAAACCTTTATCCGAGCAATGGGAAACGCTCACGCAGCAGCAGCCGTCCCAGCTGTAAGGAGCCTCGCTCAGCTGCGCAGCCGGTCCCAGGCTCCAGGGGCCCCCAGGCAGGGCTGACAGAACTGTCTGAGGTCCCTGCAGCCTGGGGTAGTGTCCTCCCTGGAAGCGAGAGGGGGTGGAAGAGAGCTGGTCGCCATAACGCGCTCACAGCAGCTGCTCTGCTGCAGGATGACGATTTGGGTCAGTATGACACAAACAACAAGCAGACCTGCCCAGACCCACACCCTCAGAGGGAGAAGGGCCTGGGGGGGAGGGAGGGAGGGAGAGAGAGGGAGCGAGAGAGAGAGAGAGAGAGAGCAAGGAGAGGGAGAGTGAGAGAGCAAGGAGAGGGAGAGAGAGCAAAGGAGTGGGTGAAAAAGTGCACACAAGAGAGAGTTTGGCAGGTTGAACGTCAAAAACATGGAGGAATGGATTTGAAGTGAGGCTCTGTGTGTAAGAGTGGACAACAGAGAGAGAGGGAAAGGGGGTCAGGGTACAGGGGTAGGGGTGCAGTCCCACACGCTGCAGATATCTGTTGGGAGGTTTCAGAGTGTTATTGTAAACTTTTGACGCTGATTGTTTCAGAGAAACTCAGTGAACGGTCTGGCGTGGCTGGGAGACGAGAGAGGGAGGAGGGTGAAAATGTGGTTCCAATCACTCACAAAGATGCTTTTGTTCTGCAGCTGGGGCCCTCTCTCTCTCACACACTTATTCTCTTCTTTTCTCTCCCTCTCTCTCTCTCTCTCTCTCTCGCTCTCTCTCGCTCTCTCTCGCTCTCTCTGTCAGTCAGAATGACTCTGGGGATGATAATTCATTAGAGGGACAGTACCTGTAGGGACATTAAACACTATCAGGAGACGTATTATTTAACCCCATTTCAGGTTGTTGTTACGAATTGAGTCTATGCTCTACATCAACTAACCTAAGGTTAATACACTTATATCGAGTTTGCGCAACTTTTGCAATTACCCTTGAATGTAGGGCCAAACCCTGTGATTGGGTGTTAAGGTGGGACTCTTCTCCTGAAAAGATTCCCAACAACAATAAAAACAGTGTGCTACGTGGGTTTGAGTGAGTCAACAGAGAGTTTGGAATGAAGTAGTCCCAGCTCCAGCCTAACTCCAGCCCTGCACCAGTCCCAGATCCAGCCCCTGCCCCGCCCCAGTCCCAGAACCAGCCCCTGCCCTGCCCTGCCCCTGCCCCAGTCCCAGAACCAGCCCCTGCCCCGCCCTGCCCTGCGCCAGCCCCAGTCCCAGATCCAGCCCCTGCCCCACCCTGCCCCAGCTCATGCCTCAGCCCAGTCCCAGCTCCAGCCCTGCCCAGCCCCAGCTCCAGCCCCTGCTACTGCCTCAGCCCAGCCCTGCCTCTACCCCAGCTACTGCTCCAGTCATCGAGGAAGAGGGTTCAGAGTGGTTCTGGTGTGGGTCTGTACATTTACAGCGTGACTCAGAGGGTCTGTCTGGACCTCAGTGTTCTCTTTACAGAACAGCTAGCCCAGAGAGAGTACTGCATGCACACACACATACAAACACACACGGTGTTCTTCACGCACGTATAATGGTTTTCCTTCAACTATACATCTCTCCACATGTAGTCGGTACCTCAATCGGTTCCCAGCTTTAGCTGAACGTTACAGTACCAAGTGAATGTGTTGTGTTGCACCTTGGCTCACCTTGTGTGTAGTGCTGACATTCTGTTTAGCATGCATACAGCATTAAAGTACGATTCCGTGTCTTTCAAACGCGTATGTCAGGGCCTCTCCCAAACCAAATGTCACAGGGATTTAACCGTCAAGAGCAAATTTCCTCCCTGGTGACTAACAGAAAAGTTCACTAAAAGCACCCGATTAAACAAAGTTTCAACTTTCCAAAAACAGTCAACCATGTTTCCATTTTTTTTCTCCCTGTGGCAACACATCCACGTTGCAGAGCTCAGGTTTAAAGATGAGCTGTAGGGCATATTTCAACCCAGCGAGAGGGGGAGAGAAAGAGAGCGGGAAAAGATGGATAAACAGAAGTGGAAAGGGGAGAAGGGTTGATATTAGAAATACACACTTCTTCCATCTTCACATCTCCTGCCACAGCCTGTTCATCTGGAGTCGATACCTGACGTCGCATTCGGCCAGAAACTGGGTTACACGGTAACCTAGTCAGTAGCGGATACTTTTTCTGTCAGGTTGAATGTTCATGTAAAGAGAGTACGGCAGGATTCACTACAGCCCATTCAGAAGGCCCAGCCTGTATATGGCTGTTTGTTGCTTTGCTCTTCCCTGTTTACGCGTTGCTCGTCTGTTGTCTGGTTTGTTTACCCCTCCTGGTGGACACTCTCTGTATCACAGCAGCAGCAGTTGAACTCTCACTCCTTTCCCCCCCCCTGCCATGGCCCACAGGACTCTGAATGACGTATTCCTCTTTCTGCCTGAAATTATATACAAATAATGACATTCCACAGTCCAGATGTAAAAGCAGGGGTTCTGAGTGGGCAACGTGAGCAGTAAACCTGTGTTATGTGATTCATACCGTTAGACCAGGGTTGTCCAATCCTGGTCCTCGAGGGCCGCTGTCCTGACGGTCTTAGATGTTTCCCTGCTCCAGCACACCTCCACAGAGCTTGATAACGATGCTTCAATATAATCAGGTGTGCTGGAGCAGGGAAACATCGAAAACCTTCAGGACAGCGGCCCTCGAGGACCAGGATTGGACAGCCATGCGTTAGACAATAAAGGAGTGGTCAAAAACAGCACCAAGACACAGCATCCGACAGTGTAATAAGTATTTTATTGCATTTTATAATGCCATTGTCAATAATTAGTACAGATTACATGCAACTAGACCTACTGTACAGTTTTTTATTGTCTGCATGGACAGACACAAGAAGATTCAGGTTACAAATACACAGATATATGTGTGTGTTTTTATACAGCATGAAGGAAAGGGCAGTGACTGGCATTACATGGCCACCCAGGCAGAGGGCAAAGGGCAAACTGCCTCAAGAAACTCCTCCCACCCACGACCCTACGCCTGGGTCACACTTTCAAAAAAAAGAAAAAAGAAACAGAACAAAAATTAAATGATAAAGAGAGGTAAACGGGTAAACGGAAACTAAATAACGATACAGAGTCACTGCTGAAAATGTACACACATTCCTAACGTACGCCTGGAGGAGAGCAGAAGTGGTAGTTCCATTTTCTTTTTTGGCCATGAACTGAATAACACCATCAGGCAACGCTCCCCTTCAAAAAGACCCTTACCCCTCGCCATAAGCCTCCGAGCTGTCCAATCACAGAGCAGGGCTGGTCTAACCTGGTCTAACCTGGTCAGCCAATAGAATGATAGCCACTCAAGTTCGGAGGAGGGATGATGGCTATTGGTGACGCCAGTCAGGAAGAATGAGAGAGTTTGGATGTGGTTTGGTTACGGTTCAGTTTCAGTGGTGGCGAGTGGTTAGCTGATGTGTTTGGGATAAGCTATGGTTGCTCACAACACCTTTGGTAGTCAGAGAAACATCAACATCTCTGAAAGCCTTGGCTCAAGCTCATTTGGTATGACACTGTGGGGCAGCCTGTTGGCCAGGCTGGGGAGATGTGAGAGGTGGGCTATTTAAAGGTAACTCTATATCTTAAAAATAAAAAAATGATGGTCTGTGTGAAAACAAGGCTTTTGATTGGACAGCAGGTGATTGACAGCCCAGAGGATGAGGGATCAGCACAGGAAGGACAGGGGTCAGGGACACATATTGGCACCTAAAAGGACCAACAACAACACTTCCCATAGCTCAGTCTTTAAAAGCAAGAGAGGGGGCTACATATTCTCTTTTTCATTTTTTCCTCTTTCTCTCATTCCTTTCTAAGGTTTTGGTCCTGTCTTTGAGAAAAGTCCTTCTGAGGTATCAATACATAGTCAATTCAACTTTTTAGTTTGTTTTCAGGTGTTTTTTTCTTTCCTTAAAAATGCATAAATGCAGTACAGAGACAAAAAGTATCAAAATAGACCTAGCTAAGATAAATATACAAACAGGTGTTACCTAAACCACTGATCTAACTTTCACTCTTTTGTATTTTTTTTTGTTTGTTGAGATAATACACTTAAAAAATCAGCGTCCCAGACGTTTTATGAAGAAACTGAAAAAAGGAAAATAAACAAAACTATTAACCAAGATACCTGCAGCACTTAATATGATAAATACAGACAATTCAGCAGTAGCAATACAGTATAAGAATCAGAGCTGAAAGCTTTACAATTGCTAAACAGTAGTGGAGAAAAAGAAATAAAGAAAATCCAAAAGACAAAATGAGAAAGAATGCCCTGGAGAGAGAAGCCAAGCGTTAATATACAATAATACATCATACCTGCAAAGCTGGAGACAAAACAGAAGAGTTTTATGGTGATCCGACACCATCGACAAATGTCATTTTACATCTTTATAAAACAGGTTTGTTTACAGGTGTACCTTAAAGCACAAGAGTCAAAGATCATTTATTTACTGAATGCAGCAGTTCCTCTTTGTGAGAGTTTGGATAACAATAATAATAATAGTCATAAATTCCTTTCAAAGCGTGTGTTATTACTCTCACTGTCTTGTCTGTACGAGTGTTTGGTGTTTGTGGTGAGGGTGATTCTCCGTGTTGTCTTTGGATATTTGAGCTTCTCCTCAGCTGGAGCAGGGAGGGCATGGTGGACCCTGGGCCCACATCACCCTGGTACTGGGCTGGCTAGAGCAGGGAGGGCATGGTGGACCCTGGGCCCACATCACCCTGGTACTGGGCTGGCTGGGACTCGATCTGTTGTAGATACAGTCTGTGGCAACAAGCCCGTACACTGAGAATGGTCACTCAAATTCGGAAGCTGTCATTGACACCTCTGGTGCTTTTGGCTGATAATTAGAGTCCCTTAGTACAACAACGTGTGTGGATGAGCGTGTGTGCGTGTGTGCGCGTGTGTTACAAGGAGTCTGTCTGTCATTACAGCCACAGTAAAGCTGTGCTTTGTCTTATTGTCAAGCCCCAGGCTGTTGAAGCGTGGTGGCCGACCTCTAATGTGTGTGTGTGTGTGTTTGTGGAGGCCACTGGCACTGATGTATTCTGCCCATCATCACCCCTGACAACCAGCTCCCTGCCCCATTGAGTTGCCACTAACGACCAGTTTCTCATTGGCTCACAGCTGAGTCTGCTCATCAATATGCACGCATACAATTAGAGCGCGCAATTAGGAGGCTGTTCACACAGCCCCTTGGTAATAGGGAGCAAGGAGACGGCCAATAATACGCAGCAGAGTAGACCTTTTAAACATGGTGACCACTTCACTCCACACTTTAAGAACTAGAGAGCGCTTTAACGGTTATTTTAGGAGAGGTAGTCATCTTTAACTCGATGGAACGTGTAGCGTTTTCTTTGTTTTTCGGGCTCAAGCGTGTGAATTTTGGAATATTCTGGATAGCCAAGCAAGCTTTCTCAGACTGCAGTAACAGTTTTGGTATAATTGGTTATCATTATTGAAGTAGAATGGAAAAAGGAAATAATTCGTATGGGTCTCCCACTGGCGATGTATTGAACCATTTTGAAAAGGAGGTAGTGTTATTTTTGGTTTTTATCTCATAGCAAGATGTCGCTCTCCCACTTTGCTAGTTACAAATCAGTAAGATGATGCTTTGAACGGAAAGGTATTTTTAAAAGACTCCTCCTTGCTTAAAAAGTAAACTGTCCCAAGTGCAAGAGTTAGTTTGACAGCATCTCCCCCCCCCCCCCCCAGACGTCCCTTGTTATGTTCCTTTTACAGTCTCATAATTTGCCATTTTATTTCCTATTAGTCGTTCAAATCAAAGGCGATTAAATAAAAGTGAAAAATCATTCTATTTCTCCTGCAGATGAGAGATTTGGTACCAACAACGTTATATATATTTTGCTCTATTGCTGTGTGGTAACACATTCGGGAGCATTAACATTCCTTTTGGGACGTTTGTTTGAGTTATTTTCAATCAAAATAAAATATCTGTATTTGTTTTATTGGGAAAAAGCATAGGTTGAGTTTCCAACTTGTATTGCAGCACAAGAAAAGCATCCTAAGGAAAGCCAGGAAGCGGCATTTTGACTGGCTTCTACTCTGGGTTCAAGTGCCTTTGCGAGGGTGAGATCATGATAAGTGTGTCGTTTAATGCCCAAACTGGGCAGTGTTTCAGTCTGAGCATCCCACACAGACGGACCTGGACATCTTAAGTGCATTCGATCTTTCATCAAAGGAACTGCAAGATGTTGGTTAATACTGTTTTTAGCCGCACCGTGGCCTAACGAACGGGAGTCGCTTGTCACCAATTATGTTTACACTCGTTAGCATTACCAATTTGTTTTTAAACATGTCATACTTTGGTTTTTTCGAACGATCAGCGCTGTGAATGGAACTGCAATGAATCGATTCAACATAACAGTTCTGTGATAATACAAGGATGTTTCATATTCCTGGTTCCTAGTCTTTTGGCCAGTACTTCATGAGGAACAACTCAAAAGGGGAAAATAGACTACAGAGTTTTTGGTTTACTACACATTTCTTTGGTTACCTGTAACAAAAACAAAAATGGGAGAAGAAAAAGCAGATATTACATTAAAATAATTTGTAAAATTTGGTATGGCACTGTATAGAGGGAAAGATAATGTTTTATGCTTACAGGAGAAAAATAATAATAAGATTAAATCTCACATGCTATTCCTTTGACACAAACTCACACAGTGAATTGCAGATAGCTCCTACACAGTAACTATTATAACCATAGAACTTTGAAATGAAACTGAGCAGAGTTGCCATGTTTGGTGTCCCACAGAAAGAATTCCCCCTTTTTCTCTTTAACAATTTGGACACAGTTCCAGGCAGAACCTTTGTGGGATGAGGTATTCTCTGACTGCAGTTATATCATCTTTTTAAAGCATTGCTTGGTATCACAGCTGATGTTTCTCAACTAACTATACAACAAATTTAAAAAGGAATAAAAAAAAAAGGAATAAAAAGATGAATAATGAAGAGTCTGGATAATGGCGACCTTTCAATCCTAAGTGCTATTCTCTGTCCTGGCTGCTCTGTTGGGATAGACGGTAGCTAGAGGCTGGATATAGGGGCGGGGAGGGTGGAGGGTAGGTAGGGATGAATAGAGGATAGGAGTTGGTCGATAGGGCTTTAGTTAGAGGGGAATTAGGGGCAATACTGTGGTTTCTTTCTTTCACTAGTTTGGAATGGTGTGAACAAGAAGAGTAAATAAAACATATATAAAAAAAAAAAACATTCTTATAAAAGATCATTTGAAACAAAACACCACCGTGAAACACAGATTCTCAGGGAAATAAAATGTAGATAATAACGTCAAATAGAAGCGGAACTGACAAAGCTACCACACACTTTTGTTATATTCCATAATTTTCCTTTTTTTTTTTTTTTCTTGTTTGAAATATTCCGTCATTTTCTGTTTTGAAAGTCAGACATATCTTGGTTTTTCCCTCCGTTGTTTTTCTCTGATCATTCTAAACCCCTTTCCTCTTGATCCTGGACTGAGAGGAGGAAGAGGACAGCACATGTTGTCTCTTTTAGTTGGACTTTTTAAGGGGGGAGTGTGAGTGTATGTGTGTGTCGGGAGGAGGAGGAGGAGGAGGAGGAGGGGGGGGGGGAGGTGTTTGAATTTATTTTTCCTTTGTTAATGAAGTAGGGTGTCAACATGAGTCTCTGAGAGTCTTGTAGAGGCGGAGCCTAAGCGTCACCAGGACCACGGCCATGGCAGTCTTGAAGCCCCTCTAGATCACTGACTGACTTCGGTAGAGTTACTTAAGTGTGTGAGTGGATTTGAGGTAATCTTTGAGAACGTTCCGCCATCCTTCCTTCCATCTCAAAGCCCAGCAGTTTTTCCAAGCCCCCACAAAAAACAAATCAGAAAAAAAACAAAAACAACTGATAGAATCAGAGGTGACTGTGACTGTCGGTGACTGTCGTAAAATATATACACATGATCTGATGTGTGTGTGTGTGCCGTACTCCCTCCGCCCAACACACGCCTGTATGGATACTGAAGTGGTGTAGACTGAATATCCCAGGCCCCACAGGGAGGAAGGGGTGAGTTAGGCTTGGTATGGGGAGGGTGGGGGGGTTGGCCACCCCAAACTGGGGGTCTCTGCCTGTACACAGCTTCTGGAGTGTGGTGCTGGGGAGAGAGGGCTGGCAAGTTTGGTGGGGGGTGGGTGGGTTGGGGGCGGGGGTTTAAGCATAGAAACATAACAAATAAAATAAAGCAATGCTCCACAGTCTGGTTTTTGCCTCTGTAAGTAGCGGAGGTCATCTAACCCTGTTTGAAGGTTCTCAATGTTGTTTGTTTGTTGGTTTCTGGCTTTTTATATCTGATCTCTTGCTGCTGTCATCTTTTTCTCTATAGGCAACGGGATTCAGCCTTTATGTCCCGCCCCTCTGGCCCATCTGGGCCAATCCTACTCCAGCTCCTCAGTGGGCTCCTCCTCCAGGTCACGTTCGTCACTAGGCAACGGCAAGTTCTGAGTGACACCTGCCATGAGTGACATGGGCCGACAGTCCTCCTCCAGCTCAGTGGGCTCCTCCTTCACATGCACATGGTGGCTGAGAGAGAGAGACACCGAGATAGAGAGACAGAGACACAGAGAGGGAGAGAGAGAGAGATACAAAGAGAAACAGAGAAAGAGAGAGAGACAGTGAGTCAGAGAGAGAGACAAGAGAGAAAGAAGCCGAGAGAGAAAGAGACAAGGACAGAAAGAAAGACTGATCAGCATCATTCATTTCACGGGAGCCACAATGTTCCTGAAGAGAGTATGTGTGTGTGTTTGGGAGTGTGTGAAAGTGTGTGTGTTTGGGAGTGTGTGCAAGTGTGTGTGTGTGTGTGTGTGTGCAAGTGTGTGAGTGTGTGCGTGTGTTTGGGAATGCGTGAAAGTGTGTGTGAGTGCGTGTCCTTGGGAGTGTGTGAAAGTGTGTGTGTGTGAGTGAGTGTGTGTGTGTTTGGGAGTGTGTGCAAGTGTGTGTGTGTGAGTGTGTGTGTTTGGGAGTGTGTGCACGTGTGTGTGTGTGTGTGTGTGAGAGAGTGTGCAAGTGTGTGTGTGAGTGTGTGTTTGGGAGTGTGTGAAAGTGTCTGTGAGTGTGTGTGTGTGTGTGTTACCTGTACTGCTGAGGGCTCAGGGTGGGGCTGCAGCTGCCGTTGCTGTTGACCTGCTCCACAGTGGAGCTCACGTCATCATGGCCCACATGCAGCATGTTGAGGCTGGCAGCAGAGGAGTGGTTCAGCAGCGCTGGACTGTTCAGCAGGGACAGACTGCTCTCTGCCAGGGCAGCCTGGGGACACACACACGCCATACATTACAGTTTGAATTCCCATTCTACATAGCTCTTCAGAAAGTTCTAGTCCTGTGTGACTTCATCGACTCGACAGTCCACTGCTCTTTTGTTAAAGCTCTCTCTTGGAAGTCGCTTTGGATAAAAGCGTCTGCTGAATGAATAAATGTAAATGACATTAGAGATGCTGAAGAACAGGGCGAATCTACCACTAGGGGGCACTTTCACACAATACTTTTTCCAATGCATCTGGTAGCTCTGCACTCTGATCTCCTGTAAACTGTGTGTGTGTGTGTGTGCAATATTTCCCTGCGAAGGATAACAAAGACATTGTGTGTAGCAGTGCCTCTCTGATTGATTTTGTAGGACAGGTGATCATTTTATGCGGTGACCTTAATTGACAAATACTATAAATCATCCCAGTTAAAAATGTGTTGTGTGAGCGTGCCTGTACGTGTGTGTGTGTGTGCGGTGGAAGTGCTGTACGAGAGGAGGGGAGGGTGTTTATGAGAGGGAGAGAAGGCTGGGTGGATGTCATTAGGGAACATACTAATTATAGGACAAAACTGACATTACTGCCCTTGATTGTGATTATGTGGTGTGTGTTGTGCACGTGTCTCTGCGGTCGATGGTTGATGTGTGTGTGTGTGTGTGTGTGTCTCACCTGGTAGCTGGCATTGAGGGAGCCAAAACCCAGGCCAGAAATCATGTTCTTCACCAGAGTAGGACTTCTAGAAAGAGAGACAATGAGACACACACAGAGAGAAAGAGAGAGAGAGACAGAGAGAGAGAGAGGGAGAGACAGAGAGAGAAATGGAGAGAGAGAGACAGAGAGAGACAGAGAGAGAGACGGAGAGAGACAGAGATATAGAGAGAGAGAGAGACGGAGAGAGAGACAGAGAGAGAGACGGAGAGAGACAGAGAGATAGAGAGAGAGACAGAGAGATAGAGAGAGAGAGAGACAGACAGAGAGAGAGAGAGAGAGAGACACACACAGAGAAACAGCGATAGAGAAAGATATGGCGGGAGAGGGAGAAAAAAAACAAAAACAAAGAGAGACAGACAGAGAGAAACATTCAGTCCACGTGTGCAAAGGAGTAACCATGGCCAAACCCCGCTGTCAGATGACGCAAACACATTTGCCACATGCCAAAACACATGCACACTGTAAACAGATGCTGCAAATACACATGTGCTCGTGTGTGTGTGTGTGCCTGTGTGTGTGTGTGTAATTATCCTCGGTTTCTCTGGCGAGAGCAGAGAACATATGTTTACACACGCTAACAAGCCTTACTCCTGCCTGCATCAAACACAGCTGCTCGCTAATGGTGTCGACAAACAGAGAAACACACGCACAAACACCCGCACAGATGTTAACGCACACTCACAGAGAGGTAAAGCCGGCAGCATTTACTCCAGACTACAGTCATCCACTTGGCCATAATAGGGGGCCCATTTATAGCAATAATAATGCCAGCATCCATAACCCCACGCGCACATCACATCAGCTAGGCCATGTCAGCCTCTAGGAGAGACTGGTGTGTGTGTGTGCATGCATGTGTGTGTGCGCGTGTGTGTGTGAGCATATGTGTTGTCGTGTGTGCACGTGTGTTGTGTGTGTGTATGTGTATGTGTGTGTATGTGTGCATGCATGTGTGTGCACATGTGTGAGCATATGTGTTGCGTGTGTGTATGTGTGTGCATGTGTATGTGTGTTGTGTGTGTGTGTGTGTGCACGTGTGTGTGTGTGCGTGTGTGTGAATGTGTGTGTATGTGTGTTGTGTTTCTGCTGCGCCTACCCGGTCATCTTTGGTGGTCTCCTCTTTTGGTATTCCACTTCATCAACAGTCCACACGGCTCCTTTGACATTCTCCACTCGCACAAAACACTTGTGCAGGCTCAGGTTGTGACGCACAGCATTCTGGGACAGGGGCAGAACAGTAGAACTTGGCCATTAAGAAGAAACATTACGCAACACAAGCTGTACTCAACAGCTTCCGGCTGGTGAAACTCAGTTTAACGACGCCTGCATATTCGTACACACTGTGCTATATTAATCATCCCCCCCTCCGTCCTAATGCTGTTCTGATGATGCGCACGCACACGCACGCACACGCACACACACACAGACACACCGAATTTGGGGTTCAAAATAATAAGACCTTCCCCCTCAGCAGTGGTTCTTTATTTTCAAATCGCTAATCAGTCACTATCTGCGAACACACACACACACACACACGTCAGCGTACACACAAATACACACACCCGCACACAAACACACACACACACCACAATCTGCGTCCTCCTCCCCCTGGGACAGGCCTCCCTTTTCATCTGCTATTTGTAGTTTGTTCATGCCCAATTTCATTACCAATTTTAATTCGTCTATAATTAAATCCTGCATATTCTCTCTGACACGCTGTTTTAATCTGGGAGGGAGGGACAGGCGATGGGCGCATCACTCCTCACCGTAATTACACACACACACACACACACACACACACACACTTAAACACATAGACACACACACGTAATTACACAAGCCATAATCAGCCCCGGCCCCGGCAACACCTCAGTCCCCCGAGCCGCGATGCTAAGTTTTGTAAATGAGTCTGACCCCAATCTCTGCCCGCCACCCCAACAGTGCTGTTTCACACACACACACACACACACACACACACACACACACACACACACACACACAGTCCTGCGTTATTGCCGTCCTATTTGCATTTTCCTCCGTGATGAAAGCCTAATTCTTCAAGTTAAAACATTAGCAGCCATTTACAGCAGGTCACAGCGCATGCATCCCCCTCACACACTAAATGACAGACAGGCAGTGACAATCAGCCAGACAGCCAGATAGACAACCAGCCACACAAACAGACAGGTAGACAACCAGCCACACAAACAGACAGGTAGACAACCAGCCACACAAACAGACACATAACCAGCCGCACAAACAGACAGCCAGCCACACAAACAGACAGACAACCAGCCACACAAACAGACAGACAGACAACCAGCCACACAAACAGGCAGACAGACAACCAGCCACACAAACAGACAGACAACCAGCCACACAAACAGGCAGACAGACAACCAGCCACACAAACAGGCAGACAGACAACCAGCCACACAAACAGACAGACAGACAACCAGCCACACAAACAGCCGCAAACAGCTGACAGCTGACCACGCAGACAGACAGACAGGCAGGCAGGCAGACACACAACTCTACCCGTCTTGCAACACTTCAAAAGCCAGTTACGTTAAGCACCTTGCAGGATTGAAGAGGTACTCAAGTTCTATTTTCTCCACCCCTCTCTTTTGTCCATCTCTAGCCCTCTTTTTCCCCCTCCATCTTTCTCACTCTCTCTGATCAATGACTTCCCTTCTCTGACATCTCTGCTCTTCTTATGAAATATACACTGCTATTAAAGGACATACATCTCATATTTAATACAGGCCAGGCCATGGGATGGCCACTGGGATCCAATATAGAAATAGAGCGTTGCCTGGTGTATAAATACATAGATATATATTTAAAGGTCTGGAGGTCCATGAGGACAGGAAGCGGTGGCAGCCATTAATAGTTAAAATTCCATAAAAATGAGATGAAGAGGTGAAGATATTCCTGGCTGCTCTCTCTCTCTCTCCCTCCCCCTCGTTCCTGCTCATCCCCACCCCCTTCCTGTCTCCCCCTCTTACTCGTCAGTTCAAGGCTATTAGAGTGAGGCTGGGGTGTGTGTCACCCCCCCCCCCTTCTCTCTCCTCTCCCCCAGCCTAACCCCTCCTCCTGTCCCTCCCTCTCGCTCCCTCCCCTCACTCTCTTTCTCTGGAGGAACTGACACTCAAATTAGCGGGAGGCTTCCGTCGAAATGGGTCACCACCTACAATGGCAGGATCAGGCCAGGTGTGTGAGCGTGTGTGTGTGAGCGTGTGTGAGCCCTCGCGCCTGCGTGTGTGTGTGCGTGAGAGACTCGGTAATGAGGCCGCGTGATAGTGAGGTGTGTTTCCGCTGGGGTAAGTGGGGCCGTCTCCCAGGCCCTGTGCTGGAGCTCAAGAGAACTCTCCGGAAGAGAGAGGACAAGCGGATGGATGCCCTGGATGGAGGGATGGCGGACAGAGAGAGGAGCTGAGAGCCGGGTGAGTCATACGAAGCAGAAATTGCCCGTAATTGTCAAATCGCTCGGGTCTCACAGGCCTCGGCGACGCGCTGGTCCCAGCCTCTAGTGCTGCCTTGCGTGAGCAGAGGAGCAGAGCCACATGGAAGGTGAGTACGCACACACGCACACACACACACACACCGGGTGTGTGCGTGTGTGTCTGTGTTTGTGTGAGTGTGTGTGTGAGTATGCGGACTCACCTTCCATGTGGCTGTGTTTCTCCTGAAGTAGGCGAACATTCGTGTAAACCAGTTGTAGATCTCATTAAGAGTCAACTGTCTGTCTGGAGCCTCAAGAATGGCCTAGAAAGAGAGAGAGAGAGATCATATTAGTGGTGGAGAGGAGAGTGGGGGGAGAGGAGAGGAAAGTACAGCGGAGGAGAAGAGAGAAGGACAGAGGAGAGGAAGGCGGAAGAGAGGAGATGGCAAAGGAAGAGTCGGAGGAAGGAAGGGAGGAGAGTCGGAGGAGGAGAGGAGGGAAGAACGGAGGACGAAGGAGGGGTAAAGAGGATAAAAAGGAGGAGCAGAGAGAGGGGGGTGGGAGGAGGAAAAGAGAAGGAGGAGACGAGGGACTTACATGGCGTATAAGAGAGGCGTAGGTAAATGGCGGCCTGACATCAGCATTCTTATAGAACTCACAGTTCTGAGCCAGCTCTACACGGGAGAACACAACAGATTAGACCTGCTGTCTGCTACACGTGTGTGTGTGTGTGTGTGTGCGTGTGTGCGAGCGCGTACTGTGACACCGGACGTGCGAGTGTGTGCGTGGGGTACCTGAGGCGATGGGCGTGCAGAACTTGTCCGCGTTGCGCCTTCGTATGGGTCCCATGGCGTGTGAGTGGGAGTGGGAGTGTGTGTGCAGGCTGGAGGAGCTGATGACGGAGGGGCCCTGGCGGAGGGGGGTGATGGGGGCGGCGGCCGAGGTGGGGGGGTGAGGTAGGCCCTCCGGGTAGGCCTCGCTCTCCCTCTTCAGCAGAGAAGCACTGGATGCCAGATTCAGCTGTGACGGAGAGGAGAGGAGTCACACAACCAGCTGGGAAGCAGCCTGCAAGTTCGACTTCAGATTCATCCGACGAGGACCAGGCCGGAGAGAGGGAGCATCGCACAGCTTCTTCAGTTTAGGCACATAAACACTCACACAAACAGTCAGACAAACACTCACACAGTCAGACAAACAGTCAGACAAACAGTCACACAAACACCCACACAAACAGTCACACAAATGCTCACACAAACACTCACACAAACAGTCAGACAAACTCTCACACAAACAGTCACACAAATGCTCACACAAACACTCACACAAATAGTCACACAAATAGTCACACAAACAGTCACACAAACACTCACACAAACGCGCTTACGCACGCACACAGCACCTCGCTGATGGCAATTAACCCCGGGTTTATGAAAACACAACGGCACCGCAGCACGTTTGTGAGAGGGGAACACACACAGGCACTCTGTGGTGGCTTGCAGTCTTCATGGACTAGTTCGGCCCAATTAGGCAGAACTGCACATACATACACACACACACACTCTCTCTTTAACACACACACACACAGAGAGGAAACCAGTCCCCCTTGTCTCTCTGGGATAGTCTTTCCTAGGTTGCTAGTTTAGAGCTAATTAAAACCATAATCAGTGTGTGTGTGTGTGTGTGACTCCCCCCTCTTTTCCTTTCCATATGCCATTGTCCCCCCACCCCCCCCCCCCCCCCCCCCACCCCCAGTGTGTGCCAGGCTGTAGCAGCCAGCAGATGGGGGGTAGGTGATGTGGTAGTTGCAGCGGTGGGGGGGTGGGGGGGGGGGCTGGGCTGTTTAACAGGTACTTCATTAGCCCCCGCAACCACCACCGTGTCACCAAGGCAACAGTACGACCCTCTTAATTGAAGCCAAACCTTGGTTTCCATTCGACGTGCCCCTCCCCCCCCCCCCCCCCCCCCCCACCTCCTCCTCCTCCAGTCCCTGACCCTGAGGCGTGTCTTGGCGATGACGAGACACACCTCTTTCTGCTATCCCGTTTGGTGTTAATGACAGCTGATCCCCTGCCACTGTGTTCACACACACACACACACACACACAAACACGCACAAACACGCACAAACACACGTCCTGCCTCGCCACTGTAACCATTTATATTCCTTCAAATTAAGACACTCCACTTCTAATTGACAATTAATTTCAACATCTTCATATTTTAATAAGACTCCTCGTCAATCTGAATAATGAAATATTCATTAGATACCTAATAACAGCCCTGTCAGACGCCCGCCACACATCTCCCATCTCCATCCCTCACCAGCTGATGGCTGCTGACTGCCATGTCTCTCTCTCTCTATCATCTCCCTCTGTCTCTCGCCCCTCTGTCTGTCTCCATCTCTCCATCTCGCTCTCTCTCGTCTTTGTCTCTCTCTCGCTCTCTCCATTTCTCTCTCCCCCTCTGTCTTTGTCTTTCTCTCTCCGTCTCACTCTCTCTCTAGCTCTCTCTCACTCTCTCCATCTCGCTCTCTCTGTCTCACTCAATCTCCATCTCTATCTCTCTCTCTCCCCTCTGTCCTTCTCTTTCTCGCTCTCTGAACATATCTCTCTTTCTCCCTCTCTCTGTCTCTCCCTCTCTCTTTCTCCCTCTGTCTTCCTGTCTCTGCCGTTCTCTGTCCCTCCTCGTCTTCGCCGTCTCTCTCTCTCTCTGTTCTGTACTTTCAACTGTCGCCGAGCTTCGGTTTTCAGGCCTGTGATTGGTCGGAGCAGAGCTGCGCTCAGAGAAAGCAGCGTGTGTGCAAGTGTGTGCGTGGGGGGGGGGGGAAGGCACTTTCTCCGCTGGTCAATAGAGGGCGCACACACCCAGTCAGACTGGACAAGCACATGAACACCAACGCAAAAATGTGATGGCCTGTTCCAAGTTTACACATCAGGAGATGTAGCAGAGAGGAGTGTGTGTGTGTGTGTGTGTGTACTCACAGGTTGGTTGAAAGGCTTTGGCTCTGAAGGGCGCATGTGCAGGTGGGTCATCATAGCCTGCAGTCGCTCGCTCTCCTTTGCCAGCTGGGGGACAGACACACACAGGGGTTTGAATGACTCTCCCTAGATATCATTACAACATGCAAGCCAAAACACAAGGCATCATTACTCAAACAGGTGGAGCGGTGATATCAAAATATGACAAGGAGTGGGCTATCTATAGGCTCTCCTGGGCTATCACTGTGGTCTCTCCAACAGTCTCTCCTGGGCTATCACTGTGGTCTCTCCAACAGTCTCTCCTGGGCTATCACTGTGGTCTCTCCTACAGTCTCTCCTGGTCTATCACTGTGGTGTCTCTCCTACAGGCTCTCCTGGTCTATCACTGTGGTCTCTCCAACAGTCTCTCCTGGTCTATCACTGTGGTCTCTCCTACAGTCTCACCTGGTCTATCACTGTGGTGTCTCTCCTACAGTCTCTCCTGGTCTATCACTGTGGTCTCTCCTACAGTCTCACCTGGTCTATCACTGTGGCGTCTCTCCTACAGTCTCTCCTGGTCTATCACTGTGGTCTCTCCTACAGTCTCTCCTGGTCTATCACTGTGGTGTCTCTCCTACAGGCTCTCCTGGTCTATCACTGTGGTCTCTCCTACAGTCTCACCTGGTCTATCACTGTGGCGTCTCTCCTACAGTCTCTCCTGGTCTATCACTGTGGTGTCTCTCCTACAGTCTCTCCTGGTCTATCACTGTGGTGTCTCCTACAGTCTCTCCTGGTCTATCACTGTGGTCTCTCCCACAGTCTCACCTGGTCTATCACTGTGGTCTCTCCTACAGTCTCTCCTGGTCTATCACTGTGGTCTCTCCTACAGTCTCTCCTGGTCTATCACTGTGGTGTCTCCTACAGTCTCTCCTGGTCTATCACTGTGGTCTCTCCCACAGTCTCTCCTGGTCTATCATTGTGGTCTCTCCTGGTCTATCACTGTGGTCTCTCCTGGTCTATCACTGTGGTCTCTCCTGGTATATCACTGTGGTCTCTCCTGGTGTATCACTGTGGTCTCTCCTGGTCTATCACTGTGGTCTCTCCTGGTCTATCATTGTGGTCTCTCCTGGTCTATCATTGTGGTCTCTCCTGGTCTATCATTGTGGTCTCTCCTTGTGTATCACTGTGGTGTCTCTCCTACAGTCTCTCCTGGTCTATCACTGTGGTCTCTCCTACAGTCTCTCCTGGTCTATCACTGTGGTGTCTCTCCTACAGTCTCTCCTGGTCTATCACTGTGGTCTCTCCTGGTCTATCACTGTGGTCTCTCCCTCTCATACTAACCCAGTCACACTGCATCACTGTTAGAGGGCTGTCAGCAGCACATCACATCAGCACCACAGAAAGCTTCTATTTCCAGATGGGTGTGAACAAGCAGGTGGGTGTGTAAGCACCCCCCCCCCCTCCCCCCTCAGCCACTGACTTAATGTGTGTATGTGTGTGTACATACTGTCTCACAATAGCAAGCACCCCAGGCAGGGAGTAACACACCTCAATCCCTCATGCTCCCTCACACACTCCCCTTGTCCCCTCTGTCACACGCACAGCGCCCTGCAGACACACTTGTCCCCGTCTGACATCGCTAACTGCCATTTAACGCGAGCTGCTGTGCTGCTGTAGCCCCTGGAAGCGCTGCATCCTGAAAGTACAGGAGCTTGTTTGTGTATTCGCGGATATGTTCGCGTTTGCGGTGTGTGTAGCCTGTGGAAAAAATTATCCTCCGCTGAGGGAGACAGTTCAGTCAGCCAGCCGACTCACTGGAGCCAGGGGCTGAAGTACGAAACTGTGTGAGGGGGCAGCAGGGGGTCTGTAGACCAGGGGTCTGTAAACCAGGGGGCTGTAGACCAGGGGGCTGTAAGACCAGGGGGCTGTAAGACTAGGGGGCTGTAAACTAGGGGGCTGTAGACCAGGGGGCTGTAAGACCAGGGGGCTGTAAACCAGGGGGCTGTAGACCAGGGGGCTGAAGACCAGGGGGGCAGCAGACCAGGGGGCTGTAGACCAGGGGGCTGAAGACCAGGGGGGCAGCAGACCAGGGGGCTGTAGACCAGGGGGCTGAAGACCAGGGGGGCAGCAGACCAGGGGGCTGTAGACCAGGGGGGCTGAAGACCAGAGGGGCAGCAGACCAGGGGGGGGTAGCGGTGGGCTGCTGCTGCTGCCCATGTCTGGGCCTAGCTGAGGTGACATGGCAGGGGGAGCAGGAAGTGACAGCTAAGTCCTGATGGGATGTGACACGGCCTGCCTCTCTGTCACTTTGTGTTCCCCCGGCGAGCCTTCAGGGACCAGGCTCAATGTTGTTTACCAAGGGAAGAGCGCTGGACAATCCCTGCTCACCGGCCCCAACACAAGCGTGGGGGTTTAGATGGGCTGCTCGGCGTTGGGTTGGGATTGGGGGCGGAGGGTGAGTCCAGTATGTTAGGGCCCGTTACAGGGGATTTCTTTAGGAAGTTCTACACTGGTCCTTTGCATTACAATCAGGACCTTCCTCTTCCTCCCTCATCTCTCCTCCAGTCCTCCTCCTCCTCCCTCATCTCTCCTCCAGTCCTCCTCCTCCTCCCTCATCTCTCCTCCAGTCCTCCTCCTCCTTCCTCATCTCTCCTTCAGTCCTCCTCCTCCCTCATCTATCCTCCAGTCCTCCTCCTCCCTCATCTCCCCTCCAGTTCTCCTCCTCCCTCATCTCTCCTCCAGTCCTCCTCCTCCCTCATCTCTCCTCCAGTCCTCCTCCTCCCTCATCTCTCCTCCAGTCCTCCTCCTCCCTCATCTCTCCTCCAGTTCTCCTCCTCCCTCATCTCTCCTTCAGTCCTCCTCCTCCCTCATCTATCCTCCAGTCCTCCTCCTCCCTCATCTCCCCTCCAGTTCTCCTCCTCCCTCATCTCTCCTCCAGTCCTCCTCCTCCCTCATCTCTCCTCCTTCGGCTGGTATAGTTGGCGTGGTGATGGAAGCTTCTTTCCAACCCGCTCCTTTCAAATGACAAGCTCCGGTGCTTTCTATAAACTTTGCCCTGCCTCAGACATGTTAGAGTGTGTGTGTGCGATGAGCCCACCTGTATCTCCAGCTGTTGGACCACCTGCATCTGGACCCTACACTGGGCAGTGCTGCGGTCATCCAGGGCATGTTCGTTGTTCAGGTGCCTGAGAGAGAGAGGGGGGACACGGATATCCATCACACAGCAGTCCAACAGAGGACGGAGGGAGGGAAGAGAGACAGAAACAGAGGCACAGACAGATGAGAGGAGGGGACCGAGGGAGGAGGGGGGGGGGGGTTTCCCCCTAGCATTCTGGCACGTTCACAAGGTCGTCTTTTCACGGATACGAAACAGAAAGGACTAAGGCTGGCACCTCCGGCCACGTCGACATCCTGGACAGCTCTGAGAACTGAGGGGTGGACTGGACCGTCCTGTTAGCAGGGGACGGGAGGGAGCGAAGCGCGGTCTTTGCAGACATTTCGAGCAGCTGTGTGTGTGTGTGTGTGTGTGAATGTTTACGTTTCGGTGTTCTGTTCTTAAGGCCGTGACCTGTGAGTGAAGCACCTGGATATGAGCTCATGTGTTATCTGAGGAGCAGGCAAGGGAGAGAGGGTCTAATCTCATACTGCTTCTTGAAAGACAGAGCATGTGTGTGTGTGTGTGCGTGAGTTTGATAAGTCGAAGTGGTGGCGCTGTTTATTTCCTACACGCTGTGGAACGACGCGAGACCTTCTGATCTTTTCCCAGAGAACCCCTGCCCCTGCCCCACCGCTCCCCACCGCCCGCCCTCACCAACCCTCATTAACACTTCCCCTCCCTCCCTGCCTCGTTTCATCGATGGGAGTTATTTGCAGCTGTCCTTACACTGCCCTGCGTGTGTGTGTGTGTGTGTGTGTGTGTGCGTGTTCAATGTTAAACTCTCAGCAGTGAACTTCCAGCTTGTTTCACTGGCTACAGACCTTTAAGTCAACAACTTTGTGTCTATGCGTTTGATCGAGTGTGTGTTCGTATAGCTTTAAGGCAGCAGGGAGTTGGGCAATATCAGACAAGGAGGAGAAATGAAACAACAACAGTGATGTCATGGGCATGGCTAATCCAGCCAGATAGACAACTCAACACAGTGCTGGATAATAATAACATAAACATGAGCTCACTCCATGTCTCACTCCACTCCTCACAACTTCTACCCTTAATCCTCCCCCTCACTCGCTCTCTCTCTGTCTCACACTCCCCTCCCTGACTCCTTCCCGCTCTCCTCTCCGAAATGCCTCTCTTTCTCACTTTTTCCCCTTCTCGCTGTTGCTGGGTCATAAACAGTAGCAGGCTTCTCGACAATGAGTTTCTGTTTATTCCTCTCAGTCCTCACAGCAGATTGGAGGCCACATTACACACACACACACCCCGACACACACACACAACCACAGCCAAAGTACTCCACCAGAAAGAGAGAGATGAAGAGAGACAGAAAGAGAGAGTGAGAGGGAGAGAGAAAGAGAGGGAGAGGGTGGGGCAGGGGAAAGGAGCGGGGGGGGCGCAGAAAACGAGAGATCACAGCGCCGGAGAAGAAAGCTCCATCCAGCGTCTCCCTGGCGATGACTAAGGCTGCGACTGCGGGGAGGGAAGCACTCAATGTCGGACTGACGGCATTATCTGTCACTGAATCCTTTTTTTCATCCCTCGCTCCCCTCCCTCTCTTCTCTCCCCCCCTCCCTCCCTCCCCCTCCATCTGCCCTGAAGCGATGTGAAATGAGACACCGAACCAACAGCTTTTCCCTCCAAACTTTCCCAGCCTGCCTTTCCCAGCTTTGATCCGACTGTCCGCTGCCGTCACCCCTCACGACGCTCCCCCCAATCCGCGCGCGTGTCCGCGTGCGTGCGCGTGTTCCACGCCGGAATATGAATCTACTTCCTCCCCTGGTGTTGGTGTCCAAAACGCTGCTGTAATGAGCCGATCAGGGCTGGTCTTATGTAGGGCATCCTGAGGTCCCTGAGGATTAGAGGCCCCCTGGAGGCTGGGGCTGAGGTTGAGGCCGAGGAGACGTCACACTGGATACAAGAAGAGGAGTTCAGACAGAGGGTGTGTCTGCATGCTAACAGCTAGCTGCTCCCCACAGAACCCACGGCTAAAGGAAGGAGCGGTTTATCTGCTTGGACTGAGACAGGACGGACTTACCGGCCATTTTTGGGGGGTTTGGGGCGCGATTGTTCGCGCGCGGTAAAGTGGAAATAGTCAAGACAATGAATTTCCTTCAGATGAGCATGGTTAAAGCCCTGCTCTCACACAAACACACACACACACACACACACACACAAACTCCCCTCCAACACACTGTCCCCACAGACTCCAAACTGGCAAACAGACAAGAAAGGGAGATAAAGGAAAGCGGGGGGGGGGGGAGGAGGCGAGCGGAGGGGAGAGGAGCAGGGGGGGGTGGGGGGGGGCTTGTTTGATGTCTCTGCTATCGCACTGGAAACAAAGGGCTCCGATTGGAGATGAGCTAATTAAGTAAACCGCTAACGAAGCGTGGAAACAATTTGCTTGACCCTCCAGAGCCAAGAACTCTGGGAGTAACACACAAATCAGCTAAGTGACAGGAGAGTGAGGTTAAAGACAGGTGCGCACACACACACACCACACACTCACTCACACTGAGCCAGTAGAGGTGACTTGACCCGTCCTTTCAGCTGGTGCAACACACACACACACACTTTGATGTGGTTTCGTAACGGTTTAGAGCAGAACTCCAGCAGAGGCCAACAACACAGAACGAAAGAATGGCAGACGGACGCAGGACGACGTTGACGAAGACAAACACACGGTAACAGATGCCCAACCGTGGCAGGGTGTGAGTGAGGCAGCGAGCGTGCGTTTGTACGCATTGGTAACCGAGCCGATCAGACGACACACAAAGCAACACGGGAATTATTCAGGCGGCTCTGCCTTGCTCCCAGCTATAGGAGGGACAGATCACGTCCGCGGTCAAGCGACTGAGTGACGCGTTGTTAAGGCCTTAACCGCTGGGAGACTGTTGCGAGCATGCGGGGAGGGAGCGTTTTAGCACGATGCACACAAACGTGTGGGGGGGTGGGGGGGGGGGGGTGGTTAGCGTTGGAGCTAACGTTGGCTGTTTGACTTACTTGATGAACTGGCCCATGTCCTCGCACAGAGCCTCGCAGCCCGGCCACTTGCACTCTCCATGACCATAGAGAGGATGGGAGCCGGCATGCTCCTCGTGACTACAGAGAGAGAGAGAGATAGAGAGAGATAAAGAGAGAGAGAGATAAAGAGAGATAGAGACAGAGAGAGAGAGAGAGATAAAGAGAGACAGAGAGAGATATAAAGAGAGAGAGAGACAACAAGACAGACAGAGAGAGAGCGAGAGAGACAGGGAGAGAGAGGAGGGCAGGAGAGAAACATTTAGACTTTTAAAGATACCTTTATTGGGCAGTTAGACCTGCTAGCTAACCAAGCAATTTCCCCAAACCAGACATTCCTTGTTTCACCCCTGTTTGCACTCCTTTCATTGGCCACTTCACTTTTCCTTATCAAACCTTATATACAATGTGAAAAGATTTCTCCCTGGGTACAACTTAAGCTCTAAACCTCCTCCCCATCCAGTATGCACAGGGAGAGGGAAAGAGAGAGAAAGAGACAGAGAGAGAGAGAGAGAGAGAGAGAGAGAGAGAGGGAGATAGACAGAGAAAGAGAGGGAGAGAGACAGAGGGAGAGAAAGATAGAAAGAGAGAGAAAAAGATAGAGACTGAGAGAGCGAGAGAGACAGAGAGAGAGACAGAGAGAGAGAGAGTGCAAAAGAGAGAGGCAGACCAAGAGAGAGAGAGGATGACAGAGAGAGAGGTGCTGGTGAGGCTGGCCCAGGTAGAGCAGCAGGTCTGGGTGGTTAGGAGGAGAGCAGCAGGCTGCCTTTGACACACTGACCCATCTGCTTCCTGTCAGGATCCCATTCTGCTGAACCCTCACTGGAGCTGCTGTGTGTCCTCACACACGTGTGTGTGTGTTCTACGGTTTCAGGAGTTGACATAGATTAGGCAGTGAACCAACCAGCCATGACTGATTGGAGACGGACGACGTTGTGTGTTGGTTGTTCTTTTGTGGTAAGACAACTCGTGTGTGTGTGTGTGTGTTTGTGTGTGTGTGGTAGAGAGAGGGAGACTGGGATGTGAGGTCTTCAATTCGAGCAGGGCTGCTCTGGGTTTGGTCGGTGTCCAGAGTGGGTTCTCTCTTTCTCTCCCTCTGTACGTGTGTGTGAGTGTGTGTGTGGTGACAGGCCCAGTAGCTGCAGATGTGGTTCAGTCCTGGCCTGGAGCCGGAGACTGACGTCTCCACATGTATTTACATAAGTGTATTTGAGCGTCTGTGTATCAAATACTGTGTATTCACGTCTATCCATGTGTATGTGTGTATGTATGTGTGTGTGTGTGTGTGTGTGTGTGTCAGTGTGTGTGTGTGTGTGTGTCTGTGTGTGTGGCTCTGTATGTGTGTCTGTGTGTGCCTGGTGGGGAATGGGGGCTTCTCCCAAATCAACATCAGAAGGCCTTCTAACAAAAACCATGTCTCTGGCAGATGGTCTCATCCCCCTCTCCTTCCATCTTTCTGTGTTCCTGGTCTGATGTGCTGGCTGGAGAAGAGGAGTGTGTGTGTGTGTGAGAGAGAGAGTGTGTGTGAGAGAGTGTGTGTGTGTGTGTGCAGTTGAATTGGCTGCGGTTTGCCTCTCGTCAGTTCAGAAGCAGCACACACTGCAGACATTACAAACTGCTGGCAAATCCTGCTGCTCCCCTCTTCAAACACCGGCCATGCATTAGTGTTAGCGTAGCATGCTAGGCTAGGCTACAGCCCCGTCCTGCTGTTCAACCCTTACACGCCTCCCAGCTAGCGTGTTAGCACGGCGCTAACGCGGCTCAGCCAGAAAAACGAGGCCTTTGAGCTACGCGCCAACACAGCTGGCTTTTTTTCCGAGCGTGTGTGTGTTTGTGTGTGTGTTTGTGCGTGTGTGTTCGTGGGCTTGGTGTGTGTGGGTGTTCGCGTGTGTCTGCATGTTTGTGTGTGTTTGTGCGTGTGTGTCCGTGGGCTTTGTGTGTGTGTGTTACTCACTGGCTGCTGGATAGGTGGCTGCCTTTGGAGTAGGGGGAGATGTGGTCATCTCCACTGTCATGTTTGGTGAAGGAGGAGATCCACTCAAACAGGCGGGCTCTTAAAGATGGAAACAGCCCATGAGGACCACATGGACAGGAAGCAGAAACCCGTCACATGCACGCTGGGGGGGGGGTTCCTAGGCTTCGCGTCCCCCCCGCCAGCGCCTGCACCCATAACCCTTCGTCCTCTCCTTCTCCCTGCCTCCCCCCCCCCTCCTCTCCTCTCCCCCCCTCCTCTGCCTCGCACCCCCTCCAGACACCCTCCTGCCACAGTGACACACCCGCCCGAGAGTCTACGATCCGGTTTTCGCTTGCCCCCCCCCCCCCCTCGCGACGCCGGCACGCACCTCGTATCAAATGAGCTGGGAGACGTTTTGCACCTGAGTATCACACCCGTACGCCCCCCCACCCCGCCCCGCCCCTCCCCGCCGCCGCGCACCCACATCCAAACACACACACGCATCCCTGTGTGTGTGAGGGGCCAGGTGCGAGAGGTAACACGAGGGCAGTACATGGGCAGAGTGTGTGAACCAAGTGTGAGGGTGTGTGTGTGTACAGGGCATCCAAAGGCCAGATGCACTCACACACACGGGAGGCATCTCTGTCACACGCTCGAACCGTGTTGACGAGAGGCTGAGGTGTAGCGGAAGAGGACGGCCAGACTGCTCGATGTCAGCATGCGGGCAGCAGAGGGTGTGTGTGTCCTCTCTGCTTCTCCAAATACGCCCCACGATGGTGTGGGCTTATCCTGTTTCTAAATGTTCAATGGCGGGGTGCGCGCGTGTGGACCAGGGGGGCGCTTATCTTGGTCCTCGAGGGTCGCTGGCCCGAAGGTTTGAGGTGTTTCCCTGCTTATCAGGCTTCCCAGAGCTTTGAATCGTTTGAATCGGGTGCGATGGAGCAGGGAAACATCTAAAACAGGGGTGTCTAACTCCAGTCCTCGAGGGCCGCTTGTCCTGGAGGTTTAGATGTTTCCTAGCCCCAGCACACCTGATTCTAATGAAGGGTTGTTATCAAGCTCTGTGGAGGTGTGCTGGAGCAGGGAAACATCTAAAACTGTCAGGACAGCGGCCTTCGAGGACCGGAGTTTGACACCTGCGATCTAAAACCGGTGGCCCTCAAGGACCAGTACTGGTCCCCCCCTGGTGTTGAAAGTGAGCGTGATGGGTGGGCTGAGCGAGCGTACCTGTCTCTCTTTGGGGTGTGGCTCTGTCCGTTGGGCAGGCTATGCATGGGGATCTGATGGGTGGGCTGAGCGAGCGTACCTGTCTCTCTTTGGGGTGTGGCTCTGTCCGTTGGGCAGGCTATGCATGGGGATCTGGGCCACGGCTTTGGGGAAGGCTGAGGTAGAGTTGGAGCTGTTGGTGCTGAGGTCCAGCCCCTCGGCCTGCTTCATAGACTCCTCTGCGTTCTGCACGCCGGCCACGTCCTTCCACAGCTGCTGCAGGTCCGCTGGACACATGGCTGGAAGAGGGAGGAGGAGGGGAGGGAGGAGGGGAGGGAGGAGAGGAGGGGAGGGAGGAGAAGGGGAGGCAGGAGGGGAGGGGAAGAGATGGAGGAGGGGAGGGAGGAAGAAGGGAGGAGAGGGAGGAGGAGAAGGGGCGGGGAGGGAGGAGGGTAAAGGATAGGAGGGGAGGGAGGAGGGGAGGAGGAGAAGAGGGAGGAGGGGATGAGGGAGGAAGGGAGGAGGGGAGGAGGGAGGAAGGGAGGAGAGGAGGTCACGGACCAATCACCACACACAGCTCCAACAACACAGTCTGCTTTTAGTTTCGTATCCGGGAATGAGTATCACTTCGCCGCTGTGTAAATCCAGGCATATACGCACAAATAGTGGTCAAGCCCTTGGGCCAGTTTCACAATAAAGGAGAGTGCAGGGGATAGTGGAGGACGCCCGAGGCTCATTTCTGCATGTTTTTGTTATCAGTCTACATCTGGGCTCATCCTCCATCATTCCCCAAGCCTCCCTCACTAATTATTGCTGTCTCACACTACAGCTGCAGCTCAAGTCACTGACCATGTCCCCAGAATGTGGGTTTGTGTGTATGTGTGTGGGTGTGTGTGTGTGTGAAAGCGAGAAAGAGAAGGGAGACTGAGGGACTATCTGCTCATATTTCGGTGGGAGACATGAAGGGTACACATGACCTCTGACCCCTCTGCATCTGGTCCAAGCTGTTCCTAAAAGCCCCAGTCTGTCTCTCTCCTTCAAATGGCAAATATGGCAAATATCACACACTCTCACACACACACACACACATATATTTGCGCGCACACAGTACAGACCTAACAGCAATCCAAATATTATGTCTGCTTTGTCTAAATTCTTCTCAGGGCCGCCAAAACAAAGCCCTCGCTATGGTGGAATAGTGTGCGTGTGTGAGTGTGTGTGTGCGTGTGTCGGATTACACCACCGACCGTACCAATCTGTGCACACACCCAGTGAGGGTGAAAGTGTAAACTGCTTGAGGTTGGAGTGTGTGTGTGTGTTCTCTTCTCATATCCAGGGCTGCACACGCTGAATCTTTGAAACACAAACTCTCTGGCTAATAGGCACAGCAGCGTAATCAGCCTGTCTACCCCCCCCCCCCCTCCATTCTATATAAACGACCCTACGTCTGTTTAAACTACCGAATGGCCTGAATGAACCGCTTAGATCTCTAGAAACCGCCGCTGTATAAACTGTCCCGCCCCCCTATGTGAACTGCTTAGATTTTAGAAACGGCCGAGGCTCGTATGAATTCCGCGGACCTGTGTGACTTACCTGGGCTTGTGTTGTACACAGCGAGCCTGCGTGGCTGTATGAAGCAGCACGATCTGTATTAACTGTGTGGAGGGAGGCTGGGGGGGGGGGGCAGAGGAGCTGAGAGCATGAGAGGAGGTGGCCCTGTTGTTATCTGGATGGGTCCTTATCTGTCTGTCTGTCTGATCTCTCTCTCTCTCTCTCTCTCTCTCTCTCGCACCCACACTCTCCCTATAGCTCACTCTCTCCCTAGCTCACCATCTCTCTCTCTCTCCCTCTAACCATCACTATCTCTTCTTCTCTCTACATGTCTCCCCCAGAGGAGGTCCAAGCAGCACCCCTACCTAAACACCGGACGGACCAGCCCTTTGAGGCGGGGCAGCAGAGCGATGCGTGGGTGTGGATGTGTGTGTGGATGTGGGTGTGGATGTGTGGGTGTGGATGTGTGTGTGAGTGTGTGTGGATGTGTGTGTGTGTGTGGTTGTTTGTGTGTGTGTGGCATGGCTGGCCAAAGGAATGCTCTGGCTCACGCCTGCTGAGCCATCACAATAGGCCAGCTCTCTGTAACACTGCAGGGAAATTCCACTCTGATACAGAGAGAGAGAGAGAGAGAGAGAGAGAGAGAGAGAGAGAGAGAGAGGGGGAGAGAAAAAGTGAGAGAGAGAGAGGGAGAGAGAAAGAGGGGAGAGAAAAAGTGAGAGAGAGAAAGAGGGGGAGAGAGAGAGATGGAGAGAGAGATAGTGAGAGAGATAGGGAGAGAGGGAGAGAGAGCACAAGATAGTGAGAGAGTCAAATAAAGAGAAATGGGGCAAGGGGTGTGTGCAAGGGTTTACAGCTGTCTGAAAAATTACACTGTTCAATCCTAAATAGTTCCAGAGGCTGTGTATCCCCCCCCCCTCTCTCTCTCTCCTTTTTATCAGTAGATGTGCTCCTGGTGAAAAAAGGATGGGCAATGATTGACCACAGTCCAAAGACAGAGGGGAGGTGCTTGAAATAAAGGTGGGTGTGCAGGGTTTGGCTAGTCTGAGCTCCGGATCAGGAGAGCCCATTAAATGCCAGGCATGGATGTGTGGGGGAAAGGTAGAGAGAGAGACAGGGATAGAACAAGAGAGAGACAGAGACAGGAAGAGGGAGCCAGATAGAGAAAGCGACAGGGAGACAGAGAGAGAAAGAGACAGGGAGAGGGAGACAGAGGAAGACAGACAGCTAGAGATAGACAGACAGACAGAGACAGAGACAGACAAAACGGACAGAGATACAGGGAGAGATAGACAGACAGAGAGATAGATAAAGAGAGACAGACAGACTGAGAGACAGAGATAGACAGAAAGATAGACAGAGAGAGAGAGAGAGAGACAGAGAGAGAGACAGAGAGAGAGAGACAGAGAAAGATCCCTCACTGAATTGCTCCTCACTGAATTGCTCCTCACTGAATTGCTCCTCACTGAATTGCTCCTCACTGAATTGCTCCTCAATCCCTCACTGCTCCTTCCAAGGTTTTTTTCTGGGAGTTTTTCCTTGTCTTCCTTGAGGGTTTAGGTTGGTTGAGGGGCAGTTCTATGGGCATACAGTGAAGCCCTTTGTGACATTGCTTGTAAAAAGGGCTATACAAATACATGTTGATTTGATTTGAGAGAGAGACAGAGAGAGGGAGAGAGACAGAGACAGACAGAGAGGGAGAGAGACAGAGACAGAGAGAGAGAGAGGGAGAGAGAGACACAGACAGACAGACAGCGAGAGAGAGAGACAGAGACAGACAGAGAGAGAGAGAGAGACAGACAGACAGACAGAGAGAGAGAGAGAGAGAGACAGAGACAGACAGACAGACAGAGAGAGGGAGAGAGAGAGACAGAGACAGACAGACAGAGAGAGAGAGACAGAGACAGAGACAGAGACAGAGACAGACAGACAGACAGAGAGAGGGAGAGAGAGAGAGAGACAGACAGACAGACACAGACAGACAGAGAGAGAGACTCTGTGGGCAGGGAGGCAGGGAAGGAAACTGAATCCCTCTCAGTGTTTGTTCTTCCCAGTCAGGGCTTTAGTAATGTTACGGACACTTTGGAGCCCCTAAAGCACTGTGTGTGTGTTTGTTCCTGTGTGTGTGTGTTTGTTCCTGTGTGTGTGTGAGTGCACAGGCTGAAGCTGGCTTTGGTTAGAGAGGGTGGCGTGCACACACACACACACACACACACAGAGGCACAGGGCGGGCCGGTCAACAGTCAACCTTCATTGGTTGAAATCCTATGACAAAATGATTGGATGACGAGAGGTTTCACACACACGCACGCACGAACACACACCCACGCACACAAACACACACAGGGCAGAGAAATAAAACAAGGATGGAGTCTGCATGCGTCTGGGTAATCTCAAACAAAGTACACACACACGAAACACACGTAAACATACGAAAATGGACACACACCACCATCCCAGCGAGGAGTTTAATGGCATACTTTACCTATTATCCAAATGAGTGCCTTCCACAAACCCACCAATCAGTGGGCCTTTCATCTTTTATAGACTGATTAACTTAACAGCTTCACATGTGGCACAGGGAGCAGTGTGTGTGTGTGTGTGTGTGTGTTTGTGTGTGGAGACAGATTCAGATGATCGCTCCATGCTGATTTGGGCGGAGTGCAGCAGCAGTTTCTAACTGCTGTCATTATTAGCGCTAAAATGCTAACAGACTGGAGAGGTCAAGATGGGGGAGAGCTGAGAAAAGAACATCTGTGTGTGTGTGTGTGAGAGTTTGTGTGTGTGTGTGTGTGGATGCATATGCGTGCTTTTATGGGCATGTGTGTGTGTGTGTGAGAGAGAGTTTGTGTGTGTGGATGCATGTGCGTGGTTTTATGGGCATGTGTGTGTTTGTGTGCAGGTTTTGTATGGGCATGTGTGTGTGTGTGTACAGGTTTTGTATGAACACGTGTGTGTGTGTGTGCAGGTTTTGTATGGGCACGTGTGTGTGTGTGTGTGTGTGTGTGTGTGCAGGTGTTGTTTGGGCACGTGTGTGTGTGTGGTTGCTCACCTTGCTGCAGGGACTGCATGGGGGCAGAGGGCTGTATGGAGACCAGGCCTTGTCTCTGCAGGTTGAGGATGTGCTGCTGCTGAAGCTGCTGCATCTGGATCAGCTGCTGCTGGAAGGCCAGCTGTTTGCTGCCCAGCTGCTGCTGCTGCTGCTGGGGGGGGAGGGAGGGAGGGAGAGACGGCCAATCAAAATCAGTTTTTACAATCGGCGTCCAATTGACGTTTTCAAAGTGGACGATCGGGAAAGAGATCCATGCGGACGTTGAAGAGCCGTGGGGATGGAGAGAAGGATGGAGGGGAGGGATGAGAGAGTGGGCTGGGTGGAGGGAGGGATGGGCGGATGGATGAAGGGGAGGGAGGGGTGGATGGGAGGGAAGGAGGGATGAGGGTGTGGGCTGGGTGGAGGGAAGGAAGGAGGGATGGATAGATGAAGGGGAGGGAGGGGTGAATGGAGGATGGATGGATAAAGGGGAGGGAGGGATGGATGGATGGATGAAGGGGAGGGAGGGGTGGATGGGAGGGATGGCGGGATGAGGGTGTGGGCTGGGTGGAGGGAAGGAAGGAGGGATGGATAGATGAAGGGGAGGGAGGGGTGAATGGAGGGATGGATGGATAAAGGGGAGGGAGGGATGGATGGATGAAGGGGAGGGAGGGGTGGATGGGAGGGAAGGAGGGATGAGGGTGTGGGCTGGGTGGAGGGAAGGAGGGATGGATGGATGAAGGGGAGGGAGGGGTGGATGGGAGGGATGGAGGGAGGTTAAAGGGGAGTGGTAGCGACTACGTGGCGCGTGGCGATAATGTCAGTGCGTGTCACAGTGATAAATGTCCCTCTTCCTGCTCCCCCGGCTGGAGACAGCCTGGCCTGTGTTGCACTGTTTGATGTCCCCTCGAGGGCTGCAGCTTATCTCTTAACAGATAACCGAGAGAGGAAAAATAAATAAAAACATCTGAAGAACAGAGGCGGACGTGTGTGGGTGTGTGTGTGTGGGTGTGTGTGTGTGTGTGTGTGTGTGTGTGTGTGTGTGAGAGAGAGAGAGCGGCGACCAGCAACTCTTTGAATGTACAGGAGGAACTCACAGGAAGGGCAGCTAGGTCACTTCCTGCCAGACTGGGAGTCTGGGGAGACGAGGGTGAAGGGGGGAGGCGAGGGGGCGAAGGCAGGCGCTTCGTCAGCACAACAGGGAGGGAGGGGGGGGGGGGGGGGGGGGTCAGAACATAGGAACAATAGGAACTGCCTTGGCCAATCAGGCTACAGCACACAGCTTTCTGGAGAGTTCCACCAAGAGCTGTCTGTAACAGCTTTCTAATTTATCTGTCCCACCACTTCTCTCAGTCCGTCTCTCTCTCTCTCCCTCTCTGCCCCTCACCCCCCCTCCCTCCTCCATGTCCGTTCCATCCCTGCTTCTCCCACTGTCTCCCTCCCCTCTCCTGAGATGCAGTGTTGGTTCTTTAACACAATGTGTGTGTGTGTGTGTGTTCTGTTTACATTAGCTGCGGCTGAGTGACCAAAGCTAGCGCAGTAACAGGCTGTCAATGTGATTTATGAGCACATCACACACTGTCTGAGCCTGCCAGTCACAACACACACACACACGCACTCTTACACACACGTCCCAAATGTCTACTCTGACAGACAGAGTCACTTCATTAAGCTGACTTCTGACCAGTCCCAGATACGCCCGTCGCACAACCGCACAAATACTTCCACTAATCCACACACACAGACATACAGTTGATACACGCTCACTCTCTCTGTGCTTCCCAGCCACACACACAAACAGCACACAACACGCTACTTGTCCCGTGATCCGCACAGCACAAAAAGAACAACTGGAAAAAGGAAGGCGGAAGGCAAACTTCCCAGTCATCTAACGGCCATTTTGCCTCTTCCTCTCATCCTCTGTCTCTCTTTTTGACTTTTCTGCAGTTCAGTGGAGGAATAAAGCGCTCTCCATGCTAACTCTCTCTGAGGACTGATCGGAGGCTGGGGGGATCGACTCCTGCAGATCACTCCTCCTGCCTGCTGCTGATCCACTGCTCTGGGAAGGACTAGGGAGTCCTGCTACCTGCCTGCTCAGAGGTGACAGGTGGGGGAGAGAGAGGGAGGGGGAGGGAGAGAGAGAGAGGGAGAGAGAAAGAGGGAGAGAGAGGAGAGAAAGAGGAGGAGAGAGAGAGGAGATAAGGAGAGAGAGAGGAGGGAGGGAGAAAGAGAGATAGAGGGAGAGAGAGAGAGAGAGAGAGAGGAGAGGGAGAGAGAGACAGAGGGAGGGAGAGAGGGAGAGAGAGATGAAGAGGGAGAAAGAGAGAGAGGGAGAGAGAGAGAGAGGAGAGGGAGAGAGAGGGAGAGACAGAGGGAGGGAGGGAGAGAGAGAGAAAGAGAGAGTAGGACAGAAAGACAGAAAAGAAAGAAAGAAAAAGAGAGATTGAAAGAAAGAGAGCTAGGAGACACAGGTGGGAGCCAGACATGAGAGGGAGAGAGAGAGATAGAGAGAGACGGAAAGCCACACTGGCACAGTCTGAGCGCTCTCTGAGCTGGCCTGCTGAGGAGAGCTTCAGGAGTTTCAGCTCCCCACCCCTGGGGAAGGGCCGTTCCCCTCAACACTGCGCGTGCAGTCGACCATCACACATCAAGCGCCTCTCTCTCCCCCGAGAGCGTGCGTGCGCGTCTGCAGAATGTGACCAGTGTTTGCACTTGTCTAGTTGTTACAGGACAACAAACCTCGAAGAATAAAAAAAAGAAGAAAAGAAAAGAATCTGGGACAGGAGCAGAGGAAGGGAGGGGGCGGGGGGGCGGGCGGGGGGACAGGAATCAGACACACTTCCAACATGCAAGTCAACCACAACTGGTTTGCTTTGGTCACGGTCTAGTTATCTGAGCGCTGTCGGAGAGGGGCGGGGGAGGAGGGCCCCGGGGGGGGGGGGGAGATGGGGCGGGGGGGGGGGAGGAGGAGAGCTAGGCTGAGTGTGTTCATGCGTTTCTCTCTCAGGTCTCAGGAAGTCTTCAGCTTTGGTCTGCAGACCGCCTCTGTCTTACCTGCTCCTGCATGCGTGTGTGTATCTCTGTGTGTGTGTGTGTGTGTGTGTGCGCGCTGCATGGAATTCCTAAACGCCCGCCTAGCATGCCGTACTGCTACTCCTAACTCTGGAGACAATCATGCGCACACAAACAAACACACACACACACACACAAACACACAGGTTATGACAGTAATCTCGCTGATCGATCAGAATCCTCTTTGTTGTTGGAGGGGGTTGATCCACTTGATCCTCTGTGATCCACCCTAGCTGTGGTTGGAGCCGGGGAGATGCCAGTGTGAGTTCCAGGCTCGCGGCGCTCGCGGGGTTAATTGACAATTAAAAGAGTGCTGGGCTCCTCCTACAGGGAGATTTTACCTGGGGCTTAACGAGGAAGCCATGGAGATGAATACTCGGGCTGGAGAACACACACGCTCATTCACATGCTCACTCACACGTGGAGAGCGACTAGCAACATGCAAATCCACCTTCCTGTATATCTGTATCCTCTTTATATTCCCACGTTTTGTTTTGATTGCCGGCTTATCCGAACAACAGCGGTTTACATGAAAAGGTGTGTGTGTGAGAGGAAACACAGGTTGGATAAGTGGCAGGGTGGTGAGGGAGGTGAGGAGGGTGAGGATGGGGAGAATGGTGAGGATGGAGAGGAGGGTGAGAATGGTGAGGGAGGGTGAGGAGGGTGAGGATGGTGAGGATCATGAGGATGGAGAGGAGGGTGAGGATGGTGGAGGATGGAGTGGATGGTGAGGAGGGAGAGGATGGAGAGGAGGGTGAGGATGGTGGAGGATGGAGTGGATGGTGAGGAGGGAGAGGATGGAGAGGAGGGTGAGGATGGTGAGGAGGGGGAGGATGGGGAAGATGGTGCCCAGGCTGCTCACCTCTTTGGCGGCCTGCTTCCCCGCCTGCTGCTGCTGCTGAGTGAGCAGCTGGAGGTGCAGCTGCTCCTGCTGCTTCTTGTAGTACTCCTGTAACTGCAGGGAGAGCAGCAGGTCAGGCCACAGAGAAGCACCGCCCTATCAACAACAACAACCACAGGGATGAAGGCACAGCAGCAGCTCACACAACACAGAGACAGAGCAGGGAGGGCCGTGTCAAGGCAGGGAGCCAGTGTGGGTCTGTTTGCTTGTGTGTGGGTGTGTGTGTGTGTGTTTGTGTGTGTGTCTGTGTGTCCGGGTATGTCTGTGTGTTTGTGTGTGTCTGTTTGCTTGTGTGTGGGTGTGTGTGTATTTGTGTGAGTGTGTGTGTGTGTGTTCGTGTGTATGTGTGTTCGTGTGTATGTGTGATTGAGTGTTTGGGTGCGTTTGTGTGTGTGCATCTGTGTGTTTGTGTGTGTGACTGTGTGTGTCTGTGTGGGTGTGCGTGTTTGCGTGCGTCTGCATGTTTGTGTGTGTGTGTGTGTGTGTCTGTGTGCGTTCGTGGCTTTCATCAGCGCTTCATGGATTCGAAGTCTCGTCTTCAGCTCACGGTGAAGGTCGCTGTTCATTATCTGTTCAGACTATCTTCACGAACACGCCAGTGTGCGGCCGCACAAAGGCTACAGCCCTGCGGTGCGCCGAGCGTTGACATGTGCCATGATTATGGACCTGTTTGAAACCATTAACAAAAGCCCCGCCGTGTGGAGAGCTCACGATGGTTTAGTGACACAACAGTTTATAGATACAGGTGGGACTCCTGGGGGTGACAAAGGTGGCTTATACCGCGTTTCGTATCCGACGCAAATTGGTGGCCGAATGAGGCAAACGTGCATCTAGTTGGACGCTAGTGCATTGAAATGTATTCGCATTTTAACAGGTTGCTTTTATCCAAAGCGACTTAGGGTAGGGTGAAGTGCTTTGCCGAAGGACACAACGTCACGTAGCCACAGCCGGGAATCGAGCTCGCAACCTTCCGATCGTGAGCCCAACGCCTTAACCGCCGAGCCCCCCTGACTCCCCAGGTGTCTGCCTGGCATGCTACCTGTGCTACCCCTGTGTATTTGTCAGCCTGTTGCTAGAGGATGGCAGATATGGACGTTGTTGTTGAGGGATTGGGTTGGATTGATTTCCTCACAGGCTCACCTTCTCTGGGTCCACCAGATCATAACTAAACACAGCTACCTTTAACTCGCCCTCCATCTTGGGAGGGGTTCTTTGCTCCGGTGCCACTGATCAGGTCCCCTCACACACGTCACAACCCCGTCACTACCCAAGCGGTTAACCCTGATTGGTTAACGCCAATCAACTTCTAGACGCGCGTCAACGTCGACTTGACACGTCATTCAGACGCTCCAGACGCCGATTTGCGCCCCGTGTGAACGTGGCATTGGGTAAGCGCACACACAAGCAGATATAATTCCATAGGTTTCGATTCTCACGGGTTAAAAAGTCAAAGAGATGATCTTGCATGACCAAACAGGAGTTCTGTAAGCCTCCGGGGGATAGATTGACTCATGGGGCTGAGCACGTACCCACATTTCTGAACCTTTTCTTTAGTGTTCAGCAGAAACACCTGGTTAGAGGTAGGCAGGGGCGTGTGAGCGTACGTGCGCGATGGTGTGCGGGTTGTGCATGCGTGTTGTGTGTGCGTGTGGAGCAGCGCGTGCGTGTCTAGGAAGCTTGGGGTAAAAGTGTGTTGTTGTAGCCTGTAAATCTCAATGCCAGACCTGGCATCTAAGGGGAGTTGCCATAGCAGCCTTGACAGATCAGAGACCAGCACCATGTTATTTATGGGCTGTCTGAGTTATCACCGGGGTAACTGTCTAATGGAGGTGTGGGGGGGGGGGGGGGGGGGGGGGGGGGAAGACAGGTGCTGTGGAGTTTACTGTTCTGGGGTGCATCTCATCACTGACGTGGTCATCTCCTATCCTTGTCTCCCTTCCTATCCTTGTCTCCTTTCCTACGGACAGAGATGTTTTTCACTGTGGTGAGCAGGGCAGCAAAAACACCAAACACCCAACACACCCTCACACACACACACACACACACACACACCCATGCACACACACTCACACACCCATGCACACACACATTACACAAACATCGGCCTCCACTGACTGCAGCTAGGCTAGCCTGTTTGTTTTAGTAGTTAATCATTCATTTACACAGGAAGCCGCATTAAGATAAGAATCTCCAGAGTAGATGTCTAGTCAGACTGGAAATCTGGTGACCACAGGGCCAGAGAGTGTTTATCTGCGAGGGTGTGTGCGTGTGCGCGCGAAATGGCGTCTTTGTGTGTGCGTCCAAGAGAGAGAGTGGCGAATCGTAGTGTCACGGGGTATCAAGTCAGATTTTTATTCGAAGCAGGTCTGTTTGGCAAGAGACTGATTTCACAGACACCGGTCTGAGGCGCTTCACCAGGAGAGCAATCTCACCCGCTCCAAACATTTGACCTAACGATAAACGCCTCGCCACTAACTACGCACCGCTGCCTGTCCCTCCTCCGACACTCAGGAGACTGTGTGTGTGTGCGTGTGGACTTGTCAAGGGACCTGGTGGTCATGCACCATCCATAAAGTCAGTCTAACTGAGCGTAGACCTCTTCCATTTTATGAACCGCTCTCTCCGTCCCTCCTTCTTTCGGTCCGTCTATCTTTCCGTCTCTTTAAAAGAGGGGGAACCCTCTCTCCCTCTTTTTTATCGCTCATGGGCGGAGTTAACCTCTCCTTTCCGCGTCGCTAGATCGCTCTCGTCGCGCGCGCGCGTGAACACCCGCCCACACGCGCGGCCGCAAACACACACACACACACACACGTGCAAGACTGGAGACTGACAAGTTGGGGAAATAATTAAGTGATAATTAAGGTCTTTTTAATTATTTGATTCAGTGGCCCTCTGCATTAGCTGAGTGATAGCGAGGCAGTCACCTCGCTAGCCTATTACCATGACCTTGACTTTACTAAGACAGGAAGAGAGGAAAGTTCATCAGCTGTGTCGTAATTAAAGGTTAGAGGAAATTTAAAGGTTAAAGTACACACACAAAGACACATACACGGACGGGTACATGTACACACACACACACACAACGAAGAATCACCATGGGGATATGAAATGTTATGCTCCGATTACTGATGTGGGCTTTGATTGCTGAACTGTGTGTGTGTGTGTGTGTTTAAAAGTGCCTGATTTGCAGAAATTCATAGACTAAGAGCGAGTGCATACTGTGGTTAATTAAGTGGGAGAGCTGTGTTAAACTCAGTGGTTTTAAGAGCAAGAGTAAAACGTATGTGTGTGCGTGCGCGCGCGCTCGTGTGTGCGTGAGTGCAGAGCAGTAAGTAATTCTTCTCGTTAGAGTAGAAAGGCCTGCTTGAGAGGCTCTCTGCCTTCTGCATGTCTATTTCCAGAGAGCCAGCACATTTCACATTTCCATTAGGATACATGTTGTCAGAAGTTCCCACTGCAATTTATACTGGCCTAAAGCTACGACTTCTTATTAAATCTACTGTCTGTTCTGGCCCTTGCACGCATGTGTGCAAACCTGTGTGTGTGTGTGTGTGTGTGTGTTGGCATTTGTATTCCACCAATGCTGCAATTTCTCTACTATCTCCAGCATATCCTGTTAATAGCTGACTGCTCACATCACACGAGCGTGTGTGTGTGTGTGTGTGTGTGCGAGGTGATGAGGCTGAGGGGCCAGCTTGGCACCAGCACTGCTGTGTTTGACAGACGGGTTGGAAACGGGGTGTTTGTTCACTTGGGTCGACATGGCAACTGCTCTTTCACCTGGCGGGCATCAACGCACGCCTCGACCAATCAAAACAGACTTTACAGGACTCTGCTGAGAAAGAGGGGGCTGCGTTCCACCCCCGCTAAATAAAGGACAGACGCACAAAACAATAACAACTGAGGAGAACTGTTTGTGCCTGAGCGTTGTGTATCTTTGTGTGTGTGTGTGTGTGTGTGTGTGTAGCTACATTGCTCACCAGTGAATCCTCCAGGGCATAGATGTTTGGGCATGCACACGCAGAGGAGGGAGAGCCCTCTTAAAACTTTAGTGTGTGTGTTAGTGTGCGGTGCGTGTGTGTGTGTTTATCTTCAAAGGTCTCTGAGCGCCTACTAACTGGGGCGAGAGGATACAATCACAAGCAGTGTTTGTCAGCACCTACTAAAACACAACACATCCACACATGCAGGCCCGGGCTGAGCACAGAGTCACACATGTGGGAGTGAGTGAGTGTGTGTGAGTGGGAGTGAGAGCGTGTGAGTGTGTGAATGTGTGTGTGTGTGTGTGAGTGAGTGCATTTGTGTGAGTGTGTGTGAGTGTGTGCGTGTGTGAGTGTGTGTGTGCGTGTGTGAGTATGTAAGAGTGCGTGTGAGTGAGAGCGTGAGTGGGAGTGTGTGTGTGAGTGAGTGCATATGTGTGAGTGTGTGTGTGAGTGTGTGTGTGTGTGTGAGTGTGTGTGTGTGTGAGTGTGTGAGTGTATGTGTGTGTGTGTGCGTGTGTGAGTGTGTGTGTATGTGAGTGTGTGTGTTACCTGCTGCAGCATCAGGGCCTGTTGCTGCTGCAGTAGAGCCTGCAGCTGAGGAGGAGACAGGATCTGCTGCATCTGCTGAGGAGTGATCATCTGGGGGCTCATCATCGCCATGGATACAGGGACCTGGCGTAGGAGACACACACACACGCAGGGATGAACACACACCCCCTAGTCAGTCACTTCCTTTTAGGAAGTATTCAAAACACTCCTTTAAAAACCCTAGTCAGTTTAAACTGAAGTGAAACCTGAGACGCACACGGACGCGCGCGCTCGGTTGAATCGTGGGTAAACTTGGCGCAGAAAGAGATGAAACTTAGATACGTAATCTCCCCTGGGAATTTAACATCTTATCTGCCTCAATAAACAGATGATAATGATTCTGTCGGATTCTCTGTCCACACAATCACCTCTTTGAGAGAGGAAAAGAACAACAAACATCTGATAAGATGGCTATCTCCAGAAAGAGGAAGGAGGCAGGCTGGTGTGTAGCACTAGCTGAACACACACACACACACACACAACCTTGACACAAGTGTCTGATGCATTGCTCTAGCAGTCATGCCGGGATGGTAATCTGATTACAAACATACGTCTGAATAGTGCGATAAACTAACCATGTAAATTGCACACACACACACACACACACACACACTCACTTACTCACTCACTCCCGCACTCTATTTTCTCTCACTCCCGCTCTCTCTTTCTCTGTCTGTCTCTCTCTTTCCCTTTCTCACACAAATGTACGCACGCAAACACACACACACTGTACTACACAATGTCCTAAAGATTAAGTGGCTCGAGACCCTGTTGTATTTTGACAGCCCAGAAGGTGACATTCTCCTCTTTTTAAGAAGTGTCATAGTTTGCCGCCATATTGCCAGCTGCTCGTCTACCTTCCTTTTTCTGTCGACCTCTCTCTAACGTAATCAATCAATATCAATCAATATCCTTTATTTAACCAGGTAAAATTCATTGAGATTCAAATCTCTTTTTCAAGAATGACCTGGCCAAGAAGGCAGCACCATGATACAATAAGAACAATCAACCACAATTCTCATACACCACATTCAACGTACAGCAGCTCTCTTTAGCTCTTTCCCCTAACCTCGCTCTGCCTCGCTCGGCCTCTGCCTGCCATCGTCAATCTCTCTCGGCCATAGAGAGAGGAATCGTACAATTGTCGGTGGGAAATAAAATCTGTAAAGGATTTGACTTGTAAACACAATTGGAAATAAATACTGACACCCTCCCTCCCTCCCATCCCTCTCTCTCTGTCTCTCCCTCCCTCTCTCTGTGTCTCTCCCTCCCTCTCTCTCTCCCTCTCTCTCTGTCTGTCTCTCTCTCTGTGTCCCTCCCTCCCTCCCTCTCTCTCTCTGTGTCTCTCTCTCCCTCCCTCCCTCTCTCTCTCTCCCTCTCTCTCTCTCTCTGTCTCTCTCTGTGTCCCTCCCTCCCTCCCTCCCTCTCTCTGTCTCTCTCCCTCTGTCTCTCTCTCTCCCTCTCTGTGTTATCTGTCCCAGCCTGGGTGTGCTGGGCTGTCCAATCCCTTATTGTAAGCTGTTGTATCGCGATCAACAAGCCAACCGTAACCCAACACACCGTCTCATCACAACCACACACAGGGAGGGTGCGTGTGTGTGTGTGTGTGTGGGGGGGGGGGGGGGGGGTGTAGGCTTGGCAGTGAAGGGGGTGCGGGAGTCTGAGGGGGGCAGTGAAGGGTGGCTGGGGAAATTAGGGGGTCGTCAGCGAAGAGACGGGGAGGAGAAGAGGGGAAGAGAGGAGGGAGGGCAGGGGAAGGAGGGGGGGGAGAAAGGGAAAGACAGAGAGAGAGAGACTGTGGCAAACAGGGTTCCACCCCCCGGAGGAGACCCTGAGGTCTTGGGGGGGGGGGGGGGGGGGGGGGGGGGGGGGGGTTGCTCTTGTCAGGAGGGGCAGGCCAAATGAAAACCTGTAATTAATTCCTCTCGCGCGTCCCCATTCTCCCCCCCCCCCGACAAGTCGTACATTCTATTTTATACACACCGCCATTCACATTCTTAAGTTGCAGGCGTAATAATTACCGGAGTTATAGCACCTTTCTCGGTGGTTGGCAGGCGCTCTGACGCCAGAGTTGAATGGATGCGTGCGCGCGTGTGTGTGGGTGTGTAGACGGATAGTGTACATCTGTGTAACAGAAGCAAGCTCCTGCGTGTGTGTGGCAGGGCTGAGCGCTGAGTAGGTTTGGTAAGGTTTGACGCCATTAATTGCCCCTATAATCTATATCACAAAGCAGGGTGATTAGGGCCCGCGTGCTGCAGTCGCAATACGACACCGCCGGCCGGGGGGAGCCGCCACGAAAACAAAAGGTTCGCCATTAGCGGTTTGACGGGCCGGGACAAAAGCGGCCTCACAATGCGGAATTATATTTTCATTCGGCTTTGTCTCCCCCGGTGAATGATTTCCCCTCTCTTTCACCGGCCCCGTGAATAGAAGCACAGTGAAAAAGCCGGGCGATTTGAAGTCAGACATGTATTAAATGCATTTCTTTTCGCTCTCGTCTCTCTTTATTTTTGGGGCGTTGCGTGTTCATTTAAAAGAGAGGGAGCGAGAGAGAGAGAGATAGAGAGAGAGGGAGAGAGAGTGAGAGGGGGGGCGGGAGAGAGAGAGAGAGAGAGAGGGGAGAGAGAGAGAGAGGGAGAGAGACAGAGAGGGAGCGAGAGAGTGAGAGAGAAAGAGAGAGGGAGAGAGAGAGAGAGAAAGAGAGAGAGAGAGTGAGAGAGAGGGAGGGAGGGAGAGAGAGAGAGGGAGAGACAGAGAGGGAGCGAGAGAGAGAGAGAGGGCGAGAGAGAGAGAGGGCGAGCGAGAGAGAGAGGGCGAGAGAGAGAGAGAGAGGGCGAGAGAGAGAGAGAGAGGGCGAGCGAGAGAGAGAGAGAGAGAGGGCGAGAGAGAGAGAGAGAGGGGCGAGCGAGAGAGAGAGAGAGGGCGAGAGAGAGAGAGACGTGAGGTAGATTACGGGGAGGAAGGTGGGAACACAGCTGACAGAGAGAAGGAGGACAGATGGAGACCCTCTGATCTCGCCTCCTCTCATGAACCAGCACTGAGAGACACTGAAGGGGATGAGGGAGGAAGAGGAGGATGAGGGAAAGATGAGGGAGGACGCAGAGGATGCTGGACGAAGAGGATGGGCCGAATGGGGAAAAAGAAAGAAAGTTAAAAAACGAAAAACGATCCCATTTAGCCAGGCTGAGCAAACGAGGAGGAAACAAAATGCTGTCTTAAGTCTGAGGCCTAGGTTACACACACCACACACACACACCGCACAAACTCACAAACACCACACACACACACCACGCACACACACATACACACACCACGCACACACACATACACACACCATGCACACACACATACACACACCACGCACGCAAACTCCTGAAGCCCCTTGATAAGTGTGCGCGAGACAAGCCCCTGACGACAAAGAGTCACCTCAAAAGTGTCCCCCCATCATTAATATGCAAGACACACAAAAACACCCCCCCACACACACACACACACAAAGCTGACGGCTCCATAACTGACAGGGGTCAAGCAGCAGCACGGAGAGAGGGATCTCTGGGAGGAGAGGAGGAGAGGAGGGGAGGATAGGAGGAGAGGGGGGGGGAGGAGAGCCAGAGACAGCCCTGGCGTTTCCAGAGAGAGGAGGAGTAATTAGAGAGGTTGTTTGAAGAGGGAGTTTAACTGATTAACAAAGGAAAAAGAGGGAGCCGGGGAGAGATGGAAGGAGGGAGGGGAAAGGCACGGGGAGTCCCAGAGGGCTGGGAGGGAGGAGGAAGAGGACGATGGATCGTGCATTTCAATGAAGCTCCGTCCCCTCGCTCTCTCCTCTCCTCCCCTTGATGACTTTTCATTCTAACGAGGAGCCAAGCTTTCCCTTTCACATCAAACCCCATCCTGAGGACCTGCTGGGGACAATGGCTACTGCTGCTGCTGCTACACAGCCAACTGGAGGAGTTAGCGTCGACACACACACACACAGTCACACACACACATGCATACTGTACGCGCAAACACAAACACACACACACACCCATGCATACTGTACGCGCAACACACATGCCCACGCACACACACTCACACACAAGCACGCACACACACATGTATACTGTACGCGCAAACAGAAACACACACACACCCATGCATACTGTACGCGCAAACACACATGCCCACGCACACACACTCACACACAAGCACACACAAACATGCATACTGTACACGCAAACACACACACATATACAGAGAACATATTTCAATAGTAAGAATGGAAATGGCGGCATTCTCCA